>CM076074.1:92500-120000 GCA_038088235.1 Zacco platypus
GTTGTGTTTAATAACACTGAGGAGCGAGTGATATCTGCGGCGGGGCGCTGTGATGGCGGGCCGCGCGGGGTTAAGAGGGATTTTGTCATGACTGCTCAGCCGTGCTCTAATCTATTCACTGAAACTCTCCATCTTTTCAGCTAGCCGTCATCAAGGAAACGGGAAACAATTAAGGCCTCTGGCAAATTGTTTAAATGTTTCCATGTTCGCTATTTTCCCTTTCGCTCTTTGTGGCTCAACGCAGCCCGTTATCTCACTGCTGTCTGTGCTGAGTGAGTGTGTGTGTGTGTGTGTGTGTGTGAGTGTGTGTGTGTCAGAGTTGTTGTTGAGTCATTGGTCAGAGCTGTCGGTCACCTCTTGGCATGTTTCTTTAAAAAATAAAAAAAAAATACATATTTGCAGTTATATTACGAAAATAGAAAATTTTGTATGTAATTTTTGTTTCTTCAAAATGACCAGAAACACTGGTCTGCTCTTGGTTAGTGTACAGCGACAGTGCCCTAGTAATGCAGATGTGTGTGTGTGTGTGTGTGTGTGTGTGTGTCTGTGCACTATTATTAGTGTGTTATGTGACAATGATGAAAGTCACAGTTTGACTGAAGAGACACAGACACACAAAGAAGATCCTTCATTAATATTTCTGTCTTGTTTTCAAGTGAAATAATGTAAACATCTTTAAAACAGGATACATTTAAGAAGCGAAATTGCATCAGATTTTAGAGCTTGTCTTCAGAGAATATATATCTTGAAGTTTATTTTACTCACCCCATTGGTAAATAGACTGGACTACATAAATGCTTAAGAACAATTGAGTAAAATAAATAAACTTAATTCAGTCCAGTCTCCGTTTTATTGTTCAACCCTGTTTCTCAAGTAGCTTTAGGTTTACATTTTTTAACTGGGAAAGAAGACAAAAGCACTGGTGCAGTGCATCTCCCAACAAACACAGACCAGAGGAGAACAAGAGAAAGACTTTTGATGAATTTGTTCGGTGACGTCAAGCAACATTTAACAAACGAGAGCGTATTTTCCATCTCGTGTGGCTGGCACTTTCCTTTGGTGCGCCGCACACGTGACCAGTCAGATATTTCAGCTTAGATAAAAAAGTAAAACCTTCATGAAACTTCATAATATAGTACAAACTTTGCAGTCGTAATGGTGCGTCTAATGGAGTGTTGGGAAGCTTTAAAAACACTTAAAAACAGCACAATGTTGTTTTGTCACGGTACACCACGACTTCATGGAAAACAGTGATACGTCACTGGGAAAGTTTTGAAAACGACTTAAAAATGTGTTTTCAGTTAAAGTCGTTCGTTAGATGACGCGTATCTCTCTCCGACTGACCTCTTTACATGTAGCGGCTGAATTGGATCGGTTCCTTTGATGGTTCTGGAACGTCTGCGTTCTTCCACCAAGTGACTGTGTTTTTGCACATCACAGCAAGCACTGCAGTCTGATCTGTCAGGAAATAACTTTGAGCTGCTTCTTTTCAATGAGAAGGTCCAAATGAGCAGAATTGTGAGCAAACGGTCTCACTGGACTACAAAGGCTCATTTGACCATTGAATTCACTCGCTGCTGTTACTGTTATCAGCATGAGGTTCTACTTAAAATAAATTCCCCAAATAATATTGCTTCTGTTCATATCATATCGTTTTAGGCTGAATTTTTCTAAAGCGCCAAACCAAAACCAGAATGGCTAAATTTCTACAATTTCATCCTACTGAAGCCGCTTTCCAAAATTCAGACTTAAAAAGCATAAAGTAAATTCTCTCCAAACGCAGAAAACAGTGGCGCCGTGTATCATTTCTGATTAATGAATTCATTTGAGCTCAACAGCATGATATCAGCAGGAGCGCACATTGATATTCACCAAAACAACAACAAAAACAGGATTCCTTTGAAATGCCCCCAAAAGACGAAAGGCAGAAGTTGGCCAAACCTGAGAGAAAAACAGAAGAAATTAGCAGTTGAAGAGCATTTTCACTCTAATTTGTCATCGATGCATAAATCTTGCTGACAGACAGCAGCGGCGTAATGGCATCGCGTTGGATGGAAAAGCTGTGTAAACTTGCGCAGTTGCAGAAACTGAAAAACTATATGTTGAACATCACCTTATTTGCATAATTTAGCGAAAGCCAATGAGGCAGCACCGAGAGCGCGTGTGGCGGCCGTAAGTGTTTGAGAGGGGGGGCCGTAAATGGGTCGCCTATGGGGATTTCTGCGCTCCGTAGGGGTGGGAAATGAGGAATATTTTTCAAACAGCAGGGGGAAAGGTTTTAAAAGCAGAAACACACGCAGAGATAAAGATGTTAATGCCATGGGGTGCGATGCAGGAAAACTCTCGGCGTTGAGAGAAAGAGTGAAAAATATCAACTAGGCTGCGTAATTTCAGCATTAAGAGGTCATAATCATGTTTCACTCGCGATATTAAAACGGAAGAGCGCGTCCTCTCATGAGAGGACTCAAAAGATAAATAAAAAGGAAAGATCATCAGGTAGGTTTGGGTAATGGACTGCAGGAATGTGTGTGTGTGTGTGTGTGTGAACACTGCGGTGAGCCTCTCTCTCTCACACACACCTCTCGCAAACAAACACACACCTCATGCTGAATTCAGAAAAGACGCACATGCGTGTGTGTGTTTCTTTTATTGATGTTTGGACTGACTCTGCCCCGCGCTGACTCAAACACATTTGGGATTTCATGCGCGAGGGCTTTTGTTCACGGAAGGAAGCCCTTCACTATGTGGTTTTGGTGCTGTGTCATAAACTCCAGCAATTCAAGAAGAAAGTGAGTCAAGAGGAAGACTTCCTGGTTGAAGCTCTTTATAATGTGACACGACCACCGTCAGTAAAACAGGGTCCAAAAGTATATTTTAGCAATGCGAACAGAGCAAATTCAATTCATATATAATTATATTTTTGAAAAAAAAAAAATTTCTTCCAGATTAGTGACACGCAGTAGGTGATTGTATATATTGGGGTCCGTCTTTATCTCACAGTGAAAATGCATCTATTGATAGTTTGACTTGACTGATAGTTTAAAAAAAGAAAAAAAGTTGCAGCTGCTGTTACGTCTGTTTTATTAATTTGTCAAAGCTAGTTTGTATTCCCAGTCGGTGTTTAGTTAGTGCTATAAAACAAAGTTTAAAAAGGACAGGAACACAGGCAGAGAGAAAGAAAACGGCCAGTGCTTGAGCACAGACGGCATGATGGCGTTTGGTCGAAGCCTCTTCAGAGAAGCACAAAGATTAGAGCTGAATGTGTGTGAGAGACAAAGACAGAGAGAAAGAGAGAGCGATACTGAGGACGAGTGAGAGGCTGGACGGCCCGGAGAACACTTGGCATTCAGACTTCTTTTGAAAGCCAAAGACACACATTACACTGAGGAGCAGACGCCCTTCAGACAAAACACGAGGAAGGACGTGAATCAAACACACCGTGATCACAGGCCTGCAGCCGAAGAAAGACATGTATCTAGAAAATCACTACCTGAACACTGACCGCTGCAGAGAAACGCCGTTAGTTTACACAAGTCAATAACCACAAAAACGTGTTTGAGAGGAACTCGTTCACGAGAATCTGTCAATCACTAAAATAAAAATGCTCATCGAGAGCATGTCCGGGTCACATCTCACTTCAGATCAAAACTAGCCAGCTAAACAAAATGAATAAATATAAAAGAGAAAAAAGACATTCAAAAATAATGAAGTAAGAGATGATTATGTTTTCTGTTTATTTATGAGACTCAATGCAGAAGACGAACCGCAAACCAAAAACGTTTGCTCGTGACAGTAAATGACTTTCTCAAAGAGAAAATGACATCATCTAGTTTTTTTATCAGTCACTTTGACTCAGATTCAAATGAAAATATTTTCCCCTTAAAAATACATTCAGATTTCTGAAAATCAAACCCTTTTCATGAGCCTGCAGAACTGAGAGGGTGAAACGCAGATCGCTGAGGACGTGTTTTTGGACATGAAGTCGCTGCACTTTCACTATTGTCTGTGTGGAAGTCTCTTTCTGTGCTGATATTCGGAGAGAAACCTTTTCCGGCCACATGGAGGCACTGCCTATTTTTGATTAATTCATTTGTGCATTTATATTTATATATTTAGTGTGACATTGAGGAGGTGAGAAGGCATTTTGTCAATTCTTAAGTGTCTGACAAGCTGAATAAAGTTTAGCATAGCGGGAAAACAAGGACGTCAAGGATAGAATCAAAGAGAAACAGAGAGAGAGCGGTGATTTGAGTGACACTGCAGCTGACCTCTTGACCTCCACGTCTCGCGGGGGTCACCGTCCCTCAGATGGAGAAAAAGGCAGCAGTGCGAAAGGTTCCTCGGTGACAGGAGGTCATCATGTGACTGGCCTCAACTCTCTCTCCAGCTGTCAAACGCTCCATTTAGTCAAACAGCCAATGAGACGAACGCAGTCGAGAGAAGTTTGGAAGGACAGAATTGTCTTATTTTGCACTTAGAGGAAGTGGGGATTGCTTCGATGAGATGGTCACTGTCCGAAAGAAAGAGAACTACAACATAGTGCTGGTTTAGTTTCAGGACATGCGCAGTGTTTACAGTGACCCGATACAATCATTTATTGATCTTAAGTAACAAAAATATTCTTAACATTTATTCAACCCAAGCTCACTGAAAAAGATTTTGTGTCATGAAAAAATCATTATCATGGCACGGACTAAATAGAAAAATGTCTACATTTGGTTTTTAAATGTCTTGGTTTCATGTTGTCGACTGACGCCTGTCCATGTCTAATCTTACAAAGTGACAGATGAATTTGGCCCAAAATAACTTGGATTTAGATTAGACACACAGCCTTTGACGTCAAGAGCCAAAGATTTGGGAAATGTATTCTTCTTCCAGGAGACTATATATATATATATATATACTGCAGCGTATACAGTTAGTTGCAGCTTATTATTTGCATTTCGCTTTGTTCTTTCCCTGCTGTCCTCAAGCCATTAGAACAGACCCACAGCCGGCGACTGTGAATCTCTGTCAGTCGGAGAGAAATGACTCGAGCTCTCGTGTGATGGTTCAAGTGCCTCTCTGCCGTTTAATAAGAGAGACTCTTTCCTAAACGCATCCTGAGCGGAACAACAACAGCGCCCGTATCTCTCACAGCAGGTATCGCTGTACCGCGGCAACAAATACCTCCGTCTGACGCGCTTTCACGATCCCCATCTGCTCTCCCAGGTGCTGTTTAGATTCCAGACCCCCGGGGGATGAACCACAAACTTTTTATGCTCCTTTGTAACGGAGAAAAACACTCAGTGATCTCTGCCAGTACCACATGTCACATGTAAAATACATCACAATAATGTAGTGGGAGGCCGTATCGCTCTCTGGTTTCTGTTGTCGACTTCAGTGCTGAAATATTAAGCCGTTTTCACAGAGCGTCTGTGCGAGCGATTTCCTCTCTGTTGTTTAAACAAACACCTTGATTTTCATAAAGAGAGCTGAATGATCAGGTTTCTGGTAGTCGGCAATAAATCAATGTACCTGTTTTATTCTTTACGGCTGGAAGATGAATTGCCCATTTGATAAAAGATGACTTCTCAAACACCGTGACAATTACCTGCCTTATTCTCATTATGAAGCGGACAGCAGACACCTCACACAGTCACGCATGACGGCGCAGAAACGCCCGTGACACATTAATCACGAGGCCGATAGTGTCTGTCTGTGGATTACCGCAGGAATTGTATCAGTACCTTTCAGATTTGTAATTTTAATATCAAACACACGTTTTTTGTAAAGATTCATGAAAAACACATTTGAGAGCAAGAAAATTGGACTTTTAATGTTTGTGAAAAAGTCTCTTCTGCATTTATTTGATCAAAAATACAGTAAAGCAGTGAAATATAATTCCAGTGTAAATCATGTGTTTTCTATGTGAATATATAGTACAGTGTAATTTATTCCTGTATTTTCAGCATCATTACTCCAGTCTTCAGTGTCACATGATCCTTCAGAAATCATTCTGATATGATGATTTGATGCTCATCAGTGTTGAAATCTGCTGATTCAGATTTCTGTGGAAACCGTCAAACATTTTGTTAATTAATTCATTGCATAAATTGCTTAACTTGCTGCATTAAATTTTAATGTGCATACAGTAAGAACGGTTTTACAATAATTTACACAAATCTGTTTTTTTCTGATTCAGATGCGAATGTCTGCTTCAAATAATGCAGCAATTCACTACCAAAATAATATATATATAGTATACAACTGTTTTATTCTTTTGTTCAGACACTCATAAATACACACCGACGGAAACAGGAAAAACTCAGTAGAGTCTGTATGAACTAAAGTCACTTCCTCTAAACTCAAAATGACAGAATGACATGAACATTATTACGTTTATTTCCTATCAAGTTTGTAGTGCGTTTTTTCCCTCATTTCCCGTATCTATTGCGAGTGACGGTAAGAGACAGAGAGAGGAGGAGATGGGCAGATGGACGTATGGATGGCGCAGATGTAATCACATGTGATTGAGATCAGCGCTTTTGAGTTGAGAGAGTCTGGGAGTGATCTGCTTATTCCATTTCTGATGTGCGTTACAGACATAAGGAAAAATCATATTTGGCTCCCAAGAAACGTAATAAGCAGCACTTAAGATGGACAACATATTTATTTATTATCATGAATGTGTCCATGGCAGACCGAGTCAATCTCTCAGGCTTCCGTCTAATAAACTACACAGGAATCACCACAGGCACCAAACCCTTTTCACTTAACAAGAGCCGCTTTTTATGATCTACTTCATTTTAAATGGATAAATGGGGGGGGGGGGGAAAGATGGGACAAAAAAGCTAGAAAAATAATAACAATCACTGTTTCCAGTCTGATAGATAGCAGTTAGTTCCAGGGGCTTTCCAGTAAAACCAACGGAAAAAAGAGAAGAGGAACACTGGACTGACACACAGCGAGGCTTTGAATCACCTTATTTCTGTCCTTCTCTTTGATTTGTTTCTGCAGTGATGTGATGTTGTGTTGGTGATGTGATACGTGTAGGTATTTTAATTGAATCCTAGTGATGGTATGGTGTTGTTAATGCTGGGATGTTGTGATGGTGTTTTGAAGGTGATGGGATACAGGGTGAAGTTATGATGTCATGGTGCTGGTGTCATGTGACTGTGTTGTGATAGTGACGGTACGGTGATGTTGAGATGCTGATGTGATTCTGTGATGGTGTCATGATGAAATGTAATGGTGGTCAGTGTTGATAATGCTGGGACCTTGATCCGGTGATGGTAATTGGTTGGTGTGCTGGTGGTGTTGGTGTGATGATGTATTTGTGATGTTGTGATGGTCTGACATTGATGTAACAGGCTGTTGCAATGGCAGAGAGGATAATGAAGATGATGACAGTGAAGAGTTGGAGTCGTGTCAAGACAATGTGATTGAAAAGACACTCATGAAACACAGAGCAAATGCAGACCCTCAGGACCCCTGCAGATGGAGTCCTACATATTTAACATCGAGAACCCTCGTTCTCCATCACTCTCCACAATATATGACAATTGACAATATATGACACGTCTACAACGACCAGGAAGAAAATAACAATAAAAATATACATAATAAAGAATAAATGTATTTGATTTGATTTAAAACACACACACACACACACACACACACACACACACTGATGCACTCACAAGGAATCACTTACTTGGGGTTGAATGAGTTTGGATTTGCTTGCATGTCAACAGAAGAACAGCAGCAGCCGTAGCTGGGAGGAAGAAACCTGTGACACACACACACACACGCACACACACACACACACACACTTCAGATGGTTCACTTGTGTTTCAGTTACAGTGGCCTTACAAATGCATTATCTGTTGCCTTTAGCAAAATACCATCAGGGAGGAAAAGCAGTAATTAAGTGTGTTCTCGTACTCACTCAGCGCATTCAGAGCTTATTTTGACAGATTTAATTGTTTTAAATTGTTAAAATAATACTTGTGCCTCTTTGCTTTGATGGGGAAGTATGTGAATGAAAGCCGTGTCACACTCACTCTAGTTCATTTAGAGAACACCACCGTTGTGTTTTTGAGTTTTTGAGTCTCGTGGGGAGACAATTCATTTAACTGGTGCGAATAAAAGCACAGCGGGAAGAAATTCATCCACATTCATTCAGCACAACACGGTTTGTGGAGAAAAAACACTGACATTCTCAGCTATGACACACTGAAATCTATTCAGATGGTATTTATAATTTTCTCTAAAAGTGTCTTGCTGGATTAGCAGGTCAATCTCACGAAAACATCCTGGTCATATTTCACCTTAAAAATATTAAATACATGAGAAAATATATATATATTTATAAAAAAAAAAGGATTGTTGTGACGTTCCTTTCGTGACAATTAAGCACATATATTCCAATTCTCATTTACTGAAATGTAACATTTACTTTTGAGATTAATTACTATAATAAAGTATATTTTAATTGATATGATGCAAGTAATAGTGGCTGTAGTAATAAGCGCATAATGAAGGAGTACGAACAATAACACAGTCTTTAATAAATCCAAAATAAACACAGGAGAATAACAAACACATACTGACGATATGGAACAATGAAACACAAAACTGAGGGCTTAAATACACAAGAAGCTAATTAACAGAAACAGAAGCAGGTGTGACTCATCAGTCACCATAGAAAATGAGAACAAAAGAAACAGGTACAGGAACTAGAACTAAACCAAAACCAAAACAGAACACGCACATTACAACTATTACAATAAATAATTACTGCAATTCTCCCATAAAATGATTTGCTTGTGTATGATTTTCTTTGCTATACTATATGGACAAAAATGATGTCTGTAGTCTGTCCTTATTTACAAAGCTCAGTAAATGAGGACACAAATGTGTATAATGTCATCAGTATGACACTGGTATTACGACGTAAATATGTTTTATGCTGCCATTTCATGTGTCCTCATATCTCGAATGGCTTTAAAAACACTAAACAATGTTTTGTTAAAAATGTAAAATAGCAGAAGATTTTGTGTGATGGGTAGGTTTAGGGGTGGGGGGGGGCAGAATGTACAGTTTGTACAGTAGAAAAACCATTATGCCTATGGAATGACCCCACTAAGATAGTAAAACAAACCTGGGAGTGTGTGTGTGTGTGTGTGTGTGTGGCTCCTGTATTGACTGTGGCATGACAGTAGATGGCGCTGTGGTTTCCTGTCCACTTCCACCATAAAAGCATAATTTTTTTTTTTCATTTTCATCTGACAAAATTTGAAATTCCAAAAACAAAGAAGTGTTCACTTAATATTGTAATAACTTCAAAACACAAACAAATTTACTGCTTTTACTACACAAAGTGCATGAACATTACAGTGGTGTTTTACGTACACACTGTAGCAACTTCATAACCATAACAAGACAAGGAAACTGTCTGAACTCAACACACGCATCTCGGCTTCACCTCGGGATTCAGTTCAGCGTTTGGGAAAGGCCGCCCACTCAAGCGTTTTTCTGAGAGATTGATAAATGGTGGAATCGCAACGTGGTGTTGGAGGGGAATGCAGATATTAAAAATTTGGTCAAGAATCTAATTAGCCGGCAGTAATTAAACAGTCTAGCTGAGGGTCATTAATCTCTCGTGTGGACCTTTGATGTTTTGCATACTGTCCCACCATCATTAATAAAATTCATAATGCGTCCCTTTGTGTTGTTTTATCATCGTTGTTTTTTGTAAGCGCACAGAGCAAGTGTCAACACATCACACGAGTTCTCCGCAGCTCATTTACTCTCTGCTCCACACCGCAACCTCTGCACGAGTGTGTGTGAGTGTGTGTGTGTGTGTGTGTGTGAGTGTGTGTGTGTGAGTGTGTGTGTGAGTGCGCCCGGGCACGGCCTGTCAGCAAATGCAAAGGGAGAAAACACAATGTTGTGTGGCCATTGTGCCCCAGTAATTACATTTATTACAATCAGTCTATCGCAAATCAGTCATGCTGTAAGTATTAGAGAGACAGCAAAGTAATTTCTAGCATCATCATCCTCATGTCTTGATCTGAATAACACCACTGATACCTCCACTTCACACTTTTAATGGCCACTCTAGGATTACCGCGGTTCGTGTGAGTGAAGGCTGCATTAATTTACTGTTATCTTAATGAGCTGTGCTGTAATATGTACATGCCCCGGTGTAAGTGCTGAAGAGATACTGTACCGTACTGCTGAGCTTAATGGTTTAATATATCGTCATGTTTAACACTACACATTAAAATCACCGCTGACTCTTGACGGCTACTGACGACACACTGATGCAACGGTGTGTGAGAGAGTTTCTATCGGCACTGAGATTCACACAAACAATCACACTGAACATGATGACGGCTATGATTTACTATGACTTGATTCTGTCTGGACCGTTCAAATAGTATTTCCACTAGTATTTTATTTGAGACCAATAAAGGGTTGCAACAGAAAACATCCTTTTCCAGCTCACAAAATGATTACAGTGCATTTCTTTTTCACAGGTAACAAATGAATCTGCAAAGGCCAATACTGAATTTTGAATAAATATTTTATCACCTCAGAGCCAAATAATCAAGGGTGAATATTCAGATTAGTGCTTCAGATTATATTCAGAGTCATTATTTTTCTGAATCAGTTTAGGCATCAGGAAATCCTACGTCTACAACCATTTGATCCTAGAAATATCCCAATGTCATCAATCGGACAAATCAAGTTCTTTCGAATCAAGAAGAAATCAAGCCAGCCAATCAAAATTCAATAGATCAATTCATTCTTTGACCACAGGACAAACTTCACAAAACTTGGTACATGCCAACTTTAATCAGTTTAGAATTCTATTACTGCAGAAAAGTATCAAAAGTTAAAGTTCATTTCCTTATATATTCTTGAATTCAAAAGGTGCATTTGTTAATAATTTAATGGACCCGAGCTAACATGAACTAATCAGGAACAGTTGTGTTTTTATTAATTAATCAATAAATTTATAATAAAATAATAACTAATCAATATTAAAAATGAACTGATCAATAAATACTGCAACAAATGTATTGCTCGTTGTTAGTTGATATTAGCTATCATGTTAATTAACAGTAACTAGGACCTTACTGTAAAGTGTTACCAATGATTTTGATGAATTTGATTTAAATGATTAGAATATAGTTCTAGTCCATAGTTTGACAATCTGAATGATATTCATGTGAGTCAGAGGTCTAAAGCACATCAACTATTCAGTGCTTTGATCTTTTTAGACGGTGCATTTTATTCTCTGCATTTTAATAATCGAAACTGCAACTGAACTGTGGATTTCTGTAAAACTAAAATCGCTGCCACATTATAACTGAAAACCAAGTCAAAATGGTCCATTTATTCTCAATATTTAGAGAATGCTGCACCATGGCAACCCTTTCCGAAAAGAGGCGCGGACTGAAGACGCTCTGAATAGGGCCTGGACCCGAACGCACACGCGTGTGAATCCGTCACGGTGAAGAGCTTTAGGCTGCCATTGAATCAGAGACCGCCGATAACCCGACATCATTCTGCTCGTGTTCCTCTGGTTTAGCATGTGAATGTGGAATCAGGCCGGTCAGGAGACGCAGCCGAACAGCTCTTAAACAGGACACGCGTCGAGTGAGAGGGGAATTACAGTCTCAAACACATTTTACACACGGATCACTGCATCTGCTGTGCGGAAGAAAACACCAATGAACGTGAAGAGACAACACAGGAGAAACTGCAGACGTTTTTTTTCTCGTTCCAGTAATGATGACTATCATTTTAATGTATTTTTACTTTCTTGCACTCTAATTGCCATTTTGCATTCAGTATATTAGTAGACTGTTCGGCGAGGGTTCGGGTTAGTAATAAAGTTCAGGGACTTGAGCGCTGAACATGCCCTGATTGGCCCTGATTGACCCTGATTGGTTGAGTTTGCGCAGCATTTTGATTGGTTGAGTTTGCGCAGCATTTTATTTTAACCACCATTTTTAAAAATCAGTTGCGGTGCGTGCAGTAAGAGTTGTACTTTTTGTGCGGCAAAAACCCCCAAAATAACGACTTTATTCAACAATTTTTAATGATGGCTGAATTCAAAACACCGCTTCATGAAGCTTTACAAATCTTTTGTTTCGAATCAGTGGTTCGGAGCGAGTAACAATAGCTGAATTCTCACAGGACTGAACACGACACACAACATACATCGCCAGCTGATCTCACGGCAAATGCTAAAACCAACGGAAGCCTGTCTGGCTTTCTTGAGTAACTCGTGATTCTAAAGCAATATATACTACATAGCAAATCTAAACTGTTTGATTGCTTGTATGGACTCAAAGTGTAACTATATTATCTTCCGGCTCTAATCTGCTAAATGCGACTATCTAAAAATCTGAAAGCAGTTCACTCCAGGTTCACGAATATCCTACTTCATATCATGGCAGGTTGTTGTGGGTCCGATTATGTGTGTGTTCGTATGGCTTGTGTGTTGCTGTGGTTTTCTCAACGAATTTTACAAGTCCTGGTGATTCCCTGCACCTTCAGCTCATGATCACCGCTGCCAATATTTCCGGTCTCAAATTCATTAGCATTGGGTGATTAGCAGAATATTTTGGCCTCAAATACGAATCCAAACTTATTACATATTTAATCCAATCAGCGGCTCTGATAGATTCTGCTCTAAGCAGCCATTACATGCCTGATTTCATGTGACTGAAAAGCTGAACTTGGTCGAGGGGCTTGTAACACGCCACATGTTTCAGGTCGTACGCGAGCCAAAGCGACACTTAGAGGATATTTCAGAAAGAAACAGACAAAGAAACCGCTATAACGAGGGCAACGTTCAGATGCTGTTGCTGCGGTGTTTGTTCTAATAGGATTTGGGGAAGATTTAGTGTTAAGGTCTGCTGAGGCCGCTGGGACTGTTGAAGAGCTCAGCCCTGGAGGTGACGGAGAGCAAACGGCCCGAGCGGGATGTTTTCCTGAGAGCCCAGGGGCCCGGGGCCGCACCTACCGCGCCGTACACTCGCAGACAGACGAGAGCGTGAGATTGGCCACTCCTGGTCCAAACATGACAGTCAAACCTGAATATATTTGCATAGAAACAGCAGGAGAGACCCGTGGGCGACTCTCACGGCCGGCCTTCTGTCTGTCTGTCTGAAGCGGCTCTGACCGCAGCTGTGCGTCTGACAGACCCTCAAGACACAAACATTTACTTTATCACAGATGTGGCTTCATTCTGCCAGGTGCTGCTCAGGATTCACTTGCATTGCAGGTGCTCTTTTTCCAAAAAATTAACCTACTTAATATCTTAATATAGGAGGCGTAAAATATGTCTACTGGATAGAAATATCCTGCCAGGTTAGAACAGTGCCACCTATCGGCCTCTCTGCATTTCACAGATTCACGTTACAACAGCATGAAGGCAAGCCAGCCTTATTTGTGGACGTGAAGTGCATGTGGAGATGCACAATGTTCCTATCTGCAATGCAATCTCATTATGTGTTTTCATTGTTGAATTGAAAATTTGACATTACAAAAAATAAATAAATAAGATCACTAGATTACCGAGCAGTTTTGGGTAGATTACTTACAATTCATAGTGTGTTACATGACAAAAACTGTCATTAGTAAAGTAATCTATTCCATTACTATTTAAGGTAATATAATCCGACTACTTTTTGAATACTTTTTACTTTTGGATTACTTTTGATTTGTTTATCACATTGATTTCAATAGGATAACCTTGTACCATATCAATATAAAAATACAGAGAGAAATAAAATATATTCCATTCTTTGTTATCAACAACAAAAAGTGCATTAAACATTACATTACGCCAGTTTCCCAAACTGAGGTTCGCTAAAAATCTAAAATTAAAATAACAACAAATCAAATTAAAAGACTTTGTAAAAAAAAAAGAAGAAGAAGAAAAAAAGAGGATGAAATCAAGCTGAAATCTTTCAGCACAAAAACAGTTTAAAGAGAAACCTGACAAGATAAAGTTAGTTGAGCATATTTTTTTATATATATATTTAGTCACGGCTGAAGAGTGAAATGAACAACCGTGACTCTCGCATGAGTCGCAGTTAATGTTTCCATGATTCCTGTCTCAGTCCGAGCGATCTGACGAGAGCGACCGAAACGACTCTGAACACGTCGAGCACCGAGAGCCGAGATCTCTGCCCTGGAAAAGCCCCTCGCAGCCGCTGAGATCTCGTTCTGCGCAGCTGCTCTGGAACGAGTGCGGGCCTGAAGAGCGTCTGCGGCCCACATGGAGCCAAAGAGTCCGCGGTTTACACAAGCCTTTCAAAGATAGTCTTTTGTGTACAGCTCTCCTCATTTTTCAAAAGACTTTCAGTTACTCGCTTTCCCAGCGCAGTGTAAATATTTTGTAAGGCAGTTGGTTACAGTCAGTGCCTGAAGCCAAGACCTTTTAATTTGATACAATGCACTTTATTAACAGACAGAGGGAGAGCGCGAGCGTTGCGGTCGCCGCCGCGGCACAAAGACCGGCGATTGTCACGAGGCCCTTCTGAGAGAGCGCTTGTTTATCAATTACTGCGAGATCAGAGCGGTTCTGAAGAGCCGCGGCGCGATTTATCTTCCTTCAAAGCGTCTTCTGTTCGTCTCGGAGAGAAGCAAGGAAAGGTTTATGTAAACAGATACAGAAATAGGCCGAGGTTCAGGAGTGGCTCGCCTTTCTTTTCCCGGTCGCCCTTCTCTTCTTTCGCTCGTCCTCGCGTTTGAAACGAGAAGCCCTCCGGGCTTGTGTACTCTCTGAATAAGACTGTGTTTTGACAAACCAAGGTGAAACCGTGTAACGATGCATTCTCGGCTCTGCTTTTTCTTTCTGTGTGTGTCAGCGAAGGTTTGATGTGTGCAGTCTCGTCCTGGATAATGGTCTACCAGGGGACCGTTGTCATCACTGTCAATAGAGCGGCCGGAGGGAAACACGCGCCTCTACCTTTGTAGCTACTGTTCCCTCATCTGCCATCTTTCTTGGCTCTGTCTTTCATTCTTGTTCTCGTGTCGTTTGTATCCGTGTCAAGCAGGTCACTTTATTTCGCCGTGATGTGTCCTGATAACAGCGCGTGTATAATCAAAATATTCTGACAGATTCTTTCTTTCTGAACTCTCTCTTTCTGTGTGTGTGGGCTGGAATAGCTCTCCCTTGTTTTTTTCTTCATTTATATCTTCTCAATGTCAAACGAAACCTTGAAGAGGACTGATCTTTTTTCATGTATACGCTTTAACTAGATTCTGTGTCTTTGATATAATTACGCTCCTGAGGGTTAAAGCGGGCCCTGTTTGTGCTTCTTGCAGCTTTGTAGAGCGATCAGAACTTTTCACGTGTCAAAAGCTCTTTCAAGCTTCACGGCACCTTGCTAAGAGACATGAAACGCAGGAAAAACAAAATCCATATAAAACACCAAAACACAAAGTCCAACTGGACCAAAGAGAGACTGAGAAAAAACTTCATTAGCTTCAATTTATGCTTGGATATAGAGAGATAAACCGTCTGTCTGTCTGTCTGACAGTACGGAATAAAATCTATCGTCATTTGATTGCTGTGTACTCAATGCTCTCGACAGAAAAACTTTCGGTGAAATGATATTACGTTCCTTTTTGCATGTTTTGTGAAATTTTTGAAGCAGAATGTCCAGTGAGTGGCTCTACCGTTTTATGCGAAACAGACGAAAGTGAATCTGGCAAAATGTTTTTACGTTGTTTGTTGTAGGGCGATAAAAGGTTAATGCTGTGTGATGTTTGAAATGAACAAACTTTGTGCTCTTTTATAACACAGAATTGTGCAAGTGTGTGAAAATAAGACTTTATTATTATTTTGCAGAAACGTAACTTGAGGCAAGTTCTTCCAATGAGCCTAGTTTGCGAACATATCTGCATACAATGTGATGAACATCGTACAGTTTATGAATGTAATGTCACTGTAATGTTACTGTAAAACCACAAGTTGTGACACATTCAACATCCATGTGTTGCTGAATTGCTTGCAAACTGTAAACAGCAGTTACACTAATGAACTACGTACTTGGCAGAAAACTATGATGATAATTAATATTCATATTTCTGTCATGACAACTCTGAGTGTTTGGCATGGCAATGGTTATGACAATGTTGATGTGTTTGGTCTTGAATAGATCTGCGTTCATTACTGATGCTGGAGAGCAAGTACAGGACTTGCTACTGCCAACACACACACGACACGCTGGTGCTGTTCAATACAGCATACATGAGCTACCCGTGATCTATGCAGGTGGAGCTGGGGAAGCTGGAGGGGTTCTGAAGGCGCACTGCAATGCTAAGCAAATGCTACTCATGTATTTGAAGATTGAACACGCAAGCTCATTGGCTACTGATACAGCAGGAACCAATCATCTGTGTCCTTTAGATGATGATGTGATTACGAGCAGGTTGAGTTAAAGGACCTGTTAGCCTGTGCATCTAGAGTTTCACGACAGAGCTTTGTATTTTTAACATTTTATCCGCGTGTCGTGTCATGTTGCTGTTGTGATTTCAGCCTGTTTGCAGTCATATGAATGACTGTGAAATCACTGTAAGGTCTGAAACACTCTCACTCCTGCTCTAATGAAGCGCTTCGAAAATTCAGGTAGAGTCTTTCTCAGCTACAGGTGTAAAAAATGAAATAAGCAGTGACATTACACTCTTGAATCAATTAAAGGAAGCGTATCAAGCCTTTCAGGGATAATTAAAGGTGTTTTGGAAAGGGATTTCCTGCAGTTCTGTTAATTTATTTAAAGTGTGTGTTATGGTAGCGTGATCTCATTCATGTTCGCAAATCTGTATGAGTACGTAAAGAGTGCTCATTCATTTTTGTATGTTTGGACAGACACTGAATGCACAATATAAGTAAGAACTGGAATTACTACAGTATATCTACAGCGCTCACCACGATTCAAACGTGTTTGAGTTGGTGATTTCATATGAAATTGCACCATCTGACTCCAAAGAAACGCTACGACATGTGAGAAGATTGTATAAGAAAATGTATGAATGAGATCATATGAATTCTTACAAATATGCCAAGTTGTAAAATATTGGCAAACTGTAAGTGAGAAGGACACTAATATATCAGTAGATGATGGAGATTTCAAAAGCAAATGTATTTAAAATGAAACCCAGATCCTCTTTGTCTGGCAGAATGTATGGAAGGAAGAATCTACCAATTAAAAAATAAAATAAAAATACAGATTAAGCATTTCATTACTGAAAAGTGTCCACAAACAAATTACCTGACAAGATACAAAATTAAAAAATTCAATTAAATTGTTTGTATTTGTGACAATGCATCGTCCATGTCAATTTTATTCAAATCAAAATGTGGTTTATTTTTCATTTTAATAAGAAACAGTTTGATCACATTTATTCAGCTCTAATCAATAACAATTCCATGAAGCTGAAATGATTCGGCAAACATCTGTCTTTAAAGCCGCACATCTGTAAACCGCCTCACATTTCAGACGGTGTGAAAATGAAGCACACTTAATAAATCAACACCTAGGGAAATCACATTGGTTATGTAAAAAACTAAATAGATACAATGAATGAATGAAAGCTATTTTAATGTCCTTCCCTCAAGGATTTCTCCTTTTGTTCGCTGGATGTAGTGAGCTGTATTTATGGTCCATTTGAAGGAGGGCTGAGAAATGGAAAACACTGACATCTGAATGTAGGTGACGGACGCCGGTGGCACTAATAGCGCGACGGCAGCCTGCTAATAGAGCGAAAATGTGACGTATTCACTTTAACTGAAACCTTGCTGTCAGATTAGCCGTGACTCCACACAACCTCCTCTATTAATGTGACACTCGCAACTAATGCATTCCTGCGGAGGAGAAGATAAAGGCTGAGGACGGAGCGATTGTTTGTGTGAGAGAAATGGAGCGTTCGCTGAGCGATATCACGTTAACCTGTTTGTGGAAATCAGCTCTGTGTGGCTTTTGTGGGATTTTATTTATGTGAAATCACACGGGCGTGAGTGTGTTATTGAGAGAGAGGCTTGTCTTTGTTCCTCGCATCTTAAAGTCGCTGTGTAAATGCATTTGTGCACACAAACACACACCACAGTTAAATCGCTCTGAGAACCTGCTTTGAAGTCACACACACATCATTATTTTTAGTCTTATTGTAAGAGTTGCTACCAACAACAACAATGAGAAAGCACAGTGGTTTTGTTGAGTGTGTGTGTGTGTGTCTGCAGATAAAACGCTGAGAGCACAGTTGTGTGTCAGTGAGATCTGACTGTAGTCGAGGACAGAAACTCCGATTAAACCCGCGTTCAGCGTCCAACTTCACCACGAAGAACTTTATACACACACACTGCAGCTTTTACACAATCAGCTGTAAAACACTTGAGACCAATGATCGGTTACAAAGCTGTTGTATTTGCATCACATTAAAAGTACTTTGGAGAGCAAATGTCTGATTTCTGTCGAGTGAAAATAGACAGTGAAATGAGATGCATCTGACGGCACTTTCTGACTTTCTACGGCCTTTGATGCTTTGAAACAGTAAGAAATGATCAGACACCCACATAGATTTGGCTTACAGAAAAAATGTGTGATGAAAAGCCATTAATGGGCCTTATTCCTGAAACCTTTGTACATATATGAGTAAATTTGGAGTATTTTTTCCTGTAAAAAAGACCTTCCTACTTCCTTCCACACCATGACTCATTCACAGCTATAATCACACCCGTGATTTACACTGTGAGAAGTCTGTGAACTGTCCGTATTCATTTTTCACAGGTGTTTTTGAATTACACATTGCCTTGTGTTTTAGGGTCAAAAAAAAGTTTGTAAAACCTAATGGATATTATCCTGATTTTTTCGTACAGTAAGCTTGCAGAAAAATACTACAGGTGCTCAGAATTATAGTTATCTGGAATAAAAAGGAAAACACACTATGCTGCTGTTTTTTATTGATCATTTCATGATTTATCAATTAAATATATTTACACAAAAATGAATTCAACTTGTGTTTCATGAATGAAGCCCAATGACCGTTTGATTACAATAATCAGTTCTTCTGCACTGACCGCTCTTCAGATATCAGCTATAGTTAGAGATATAACTATTCACTATTAATGATAATAAAAGAATTGAGTTAAAGACCCAGAACGTTCTCCAACAGTCGTCCCCATACACATATTTTAATATTAGAAATATTACGAGCACTTCTGGAGTAAAGACCGACCCTGTGAGATAGGAATGACAGCCGGGCCTGTTAATGATGATCTGAACTGTGAAAAAATCAACACAAGATGATGCGATGATCTTACAGTAATAAAAAGACTCGTTCTTTCTTTGCGAAGACAACAACAACATTATGGATTTAAAATAAGGACAGAACGGAGCAAACGGCACATCAACATTATGCAGTAAATCTTCATCTTCAGTTTGCTCAGTGAATCTGACAGAGAAGCAGGAGAGAGCGATGGCGGCGACGTCTGCGCGGGGCAGATGTGTCCAGATGTGCGGTGTGATGGAGTCAGCGTGTTTCTGATCGATTCTGAGCGTCAGTTTAACCTGCGGTTCCTCCTGAGCACACGGACCCATTAGAGCCCATTACAGCGCAGATGTTCAGCTCCGTCTCAGACGTATGAGAGCCACTTCACCTTTAGTCAGCCCTCGAAATATTAAACTCAAATCCTGTGCAGTGGAGCCCGGGGCTAGTTGTCACACAGTTTTTGTCTATATCTCAGGGTTATTGGAGGTCAAAACCTGCCCGTGTATGCTTTTCGTGTAAAACTTTACAGTTTACAGTTGCGTTATTTGTAGGCCAATTTTTTTTTGATTAAAAATACATTATTAATGGCAGACTGTGAATCTTACCCCATATAGTGTGACAACATTCCCCGCTATTGTATTTTGAGGATGTGGGAATGTCAATAGAACAGCACAGACATTTTTACATTAAAAAAGCGAGCTTTGAAAAAGTGAAACGTGTGACAACTAGCCCCGGTGTGCCATATAATCAGCAGCAGCATGTTTCATAAACCCTCAGGAAGACCTTCCGAACAGGCCTGCAAATATTCTCAGACACAAAAATAAATATATAAAGTTAAGCCCCAGAAACGATTGTGTAGCGCGTCTCTGCGCGTATTAATAAAAGATTTATATTCCCGGCGTTCGGAGAGAGGTTTCGATCAGAGGTGGAAGTGTGCGGGCGGAATATCCGCGTGATGTGATTGGACGGGATTTGTGTCCGTCAGGCTGTCCGCGGGAACAGCGCGTGCGTCTCGGGCTTGTCAAAGCCGTGCGGGTTTCTCTCTGACAGGGTCAAACGGAGCCGGCGGAAAATCTCACTGTCAGCTATTCCGATATTAAATATTAGAATTCTCATTGTTATAAGGACTCCTACTAAGAAAGCTTAAGCCTCTTGACTTATGAATTTTAAAAGTGTTTAAATCACTGAGAAGATTCTTCTGCCGGTGACCGTAATCTTTAATAGGTCTGTGAGACAGGTAGAGCGATAACTGTGCCGAATTAGAGCAATTGTTAAGGAAAAGAAAAGAAGCTAAAGTGTCTCTCTCTGGTGTGCTTATCAGCGGCTGCACGACGCCGTTGAGTCCGGCTCTCCGAGAGAGAACTGAGCCACTGCTGCCAGCTACACTAAAGCATAGATTACTCTACCAGTTTGGCTCCACTGCCAATTGGATTAAACTCCAGTGCCCCGGGCCCCGCGCTGCCATGTTTGACAGCAAACACGCGTCCGGCCCACAGACGGATGAGATGGACTTATTCAAAGTCGAGCTTCTACTTTTATCAGCCCCGTTTACAGCATTAGGAGAGACCTGTCAGGGAGACGAGCGGCGTGACGCTCTGACGATTGTTTGCTGGAGAGATTGACCATAACCAACAGGATAATCTGTATCCGGGAGGTGAAACGCGAGAATTTGTTTTGAACAATGTCGAAACGGAGAGCAAAGGCATTAGATCTCGCCCCGTTGCGACCGCTCTGCTTCGAGACGCGCAAGACTTTCCGTTCTTGACTTCTGCAACACACTGCATAAATCAGATCTCTTTCCTCTTTTGATATTACAAATATTGAAGAATTACAACTATTTGTTTACTGCGGTATATTATCAGAAGAATTCAGAAACTGGTGGTTTTTGTTCAGAATATGATTGTTTTTAAGGTGCATTTATATTTCAGGCACATTTCTTAGTGGTTTAAAAATTGACAATGATCTCATTCTTACGTGTGGGTGTTTTCAAGTTAAATGTGAATCAAGCACATTTTCAAGTTTTGATAGACAGGGATTTAAACAATATCTGGACACTTTCAAGTCAAGTCAAGTCAAGTCATCTTTATTTATATAGCACTTTTTACAATGCAAATTGTGGCAAAGCAGCTTTACATTAATAATTGGCAAATAATTTTGGCTGCACAGCAGCTCCCAAAGAAAATGGTGTCATTGTGCAGCTTATTCTATATATTATTGATTCATTCCGTTGCAAATATCAGTAGTTATTAGTCTAGTTAATTTATGTATATCAGCACTGGAGAAAACAGTGACGTAATCGTCCGGCTCAGCTCAGTTCACATACAACGACACCAATGCAGGCATATCAAAAACACTGCTGAATATCAAGCAAGTGTCCCCAACTTAAACAAGCCAAAGGACCAAAACTCCAACAAATGGAGAAAAAAACCTTGGGAGAAACCAGGCTTAGTCGGGGTCAGTTCTCCTCTGGTCAACAGTGAACACTTGTCCGATACTCAGGCAGAGTTACAGGTCATTAAACCCATTTGGACTCGCAACAGTCTAAGATCGTTTTGATCACGCCGGTATGGGACGGTTTTCATACATATATAACTTTATAGATGATGTTCATAACTTCACTTTCATTAGTCCTATCTAGATTTTGTTTTCCATTAAAAAAGGTCATTCTCAAAGTTTCCTTTTGCATCATAAATGGGATTGTGCCTCAAAAAACAAGATGGACTTTTCAGAAGTTCTTGCGGTTTCATTTCTTAAGTTTCATCTCTATTTTATTTCTGAAGTTGTTCAGATTGATGTTGCTGGCGTTTCAGTGTCTACCCAAATGTACAAAAATGTACATTGTTTTTTTTTGTTGGAAGGAATCGATTCATTTATTAATCAAGGATGTATTAAATTGATCAGTCTGTTCCTTTTAATCAATTTAATGCGTCCTTGATTAATAAAAGAATTGATATTTATAATGTTACAAAAGATTCTTTTTCAAATAAATGTTGTTCTTTTGAACTTTCTATTCATCAAAGAATCCTGAAGAATAAAATGTATGAACTGTTTTCATCACTGATAATAATCATAAAGGTTTGGGTTAGACCCTGACACTGAAGACTGGAGTAATGATGCTGAAAATTCAGGAATAAATTACACTGTACTATATATTCACATAGAAAACACATGATTTACACTGGAATAATATTTCACTGTTTTACTGTATTTTTGATCAAATAAACGCAGCTTTGGTGAGCAGAAGAGACTCTTAAACCCCAGACTAGAGCACACGATTGTGGCCTTTTGTGATGTTCAGCACTAAAGTTCATCTGTGTATGTTTGTGGTTCGTATTCATCTACTCTCAGCGCGTGTTTAATGTTTGGAGTGGATCAGCGCGCCGTCGATCAGTGTTGGGTTGTTGTGTAGTTTGTTCGTCAGGCATTACTCTGGGACAGAAGGTGGAGGAAATGTTAAATTAATGAGCCTCTGCCAACTCGCTGCAAATGAAACGTGTAAATACATTGATCTTTTTCTCTCTTCTTTTCTTTCTTCCTTTTTTCTTTCCCTCCCTCCCTACTTCAACCTAATGGTGTCTTCGTGTTTTTTCAGATCGCAGCGGAAGAAAAACCTGTTCGGAGTTCTCCGTCACAGCGTCTGCGTAAACAGCGCTCGCTCTTATCAGCCGGGCGTCTCTCCCCAGGCTACGGCAGATTTTTCATTTAGCTAAAAGCGCGGTGAGAGGTCTATGAGAATGATAATCCTGGCATGGGCCGCAGCTGGTATTTTCCTGCCGCAGATGATTAGTGGAATGTTTTCCATTCGACCTGGAGAAATTCTCTCAGTGGGAAGTTAACATCCGCTTAACTGTCTTTAGAGCTGCGGTTTCATCAGTCGCCATCTGACGCTCCTAAACACACGTGAGATGCAGAGAGAGAGAGAGAGACAGAGAGAGAGAGAGAGACAGAGAGAGAGAGACAGAGAGAGAGAGAGAGACAGAGAGAGAGAGAGAGACAGAGAGAGAGAGACAGAGAGAGAGAGAGAGACAGAGAGAGAGAGAGACAGAGAGAGAGAGAGAGACAGAGACATTTGGTCCCCACAATGTAAGGAATACAAGTACAGTCACACACACACACACACGCACACACACACACACAGCCTATCTTATCTCGTCCTCTGTTGCACACACACGTCGTTGGCACGCTGGTCTTCATACATGCAAGCATGTTCATTCCACTTCCGTCCTGTCAGAATCCACGCTGCGATAACAACATACACACATACCTGAGTTGTCTTTCGTTTCTATGTTTCTGTGTTACGTGATCGTGTTAATACAAGCCTGTATTCAGTGTTTGTCAGCGTCTGTGTTGCCGGTCTTCCACGTTGCTTCTTCATCATCGGCCGTCCAAACCCATTGAAGTTGTTTTCGTGTATATATCTATATATTTTTTTTTCTTGTTTTTTTTTTGTACAGTTTTGTTTGCTATTTGATTTTTCTTTGTTACTTTTGTATATAGCTTTGGTCGTTTGTCTACAGTAAATAAATATCACTTTACACCTTCCAACTCTGCGAGCATTGCCATATTCTTTTTGGATTATATATATATTTTTTGGGCAACCCCAGTTGGCCTGACAGCGGGCCGGCGTAGAGCCGTTGTCTCACAGCGAGTGATGATAAAAGATCAAAGATTAATGCTCTATTATGTTTGAAATAATATCACTAAACCTAATTGATAGAGTTAAAAGTAAATGAGATTCATTCTGTACACTTCTTTGCTGTTTTCACGTGTACAGGTGCTGGTCATATAATTAGAATATCATCAAAAAGTTGATTAATTTCACTAATTCCATTCAAAAAGCGAAACTTGTATATATTATATTCATTCATTGCACACAGACTGATATATTTCAAATGTTTATTTTAATTTTGATGATTATAACTGACAACTAAAGAAAATCCCGAATTCAGTATCTCAGAAAATTAGAAAATTACTAAAGACCAATACAAAGAAAGGATTTTTCCTTTCTTT
Source organism: Zacco platypus (assembly GCA_038088235.1). NCBI lineage: Eukaryota > Metazoa > Chordata > Actinopteri > Cypriniformes > Xenocyprididae > Zacco > Zacco platypus. Next base: position 116,795 of record CM076074.1, read on the forward strand.
GGAAATCTTGGCCAACTGAAAAGTATGAGCATGTCCAGCACTCAATACTTAGTTGGAGCTCCTTTTGCCTGAATTACTGCAGCGATGCGGCGTGGAGTCGGTCAGTCTGTGGCACTGCTCAGGTGTTATGAGAGCCCAGGCTGCTCTGATAGTGGCCTTCAGCTCTTCTGCATTGTTGGGTCTTGTTGGGTCTGGCATATCGCAACTTCCTCTTCACAATAACCCGTAGATTTTCAATGAGGTTAAGGTCAGGCGAGTTTGCTGGCCAGTTAAGAACAGGGATACCATGGTCCTTAAACCAGGTACTGGTTGCTTTGGCACTGTGTGCAGGTGCCAAGTCCTTTTGGAAAATGAAATCTGCATCTCCATTAAGTTGCGTTGACCTTTGACCTCAGAAAACACAGTGGACCAACACCAGCAGATGACATGGCACCCCAAACCATCACTGACTGTGGAAACTCAATCACTGTGGATTGTGTGCCTCTCCTCTCTTCCTCCAGACTCTGAGACCCTGATTTCCAAAGGAAATGCAAAATTTACTTTCATCAGAGAACACTCAGCAGCAGTCCAGTCCTTTTTGTCTTTAGCCCAGGTGAGACGCTGGAGATGCTTCTGACGCTGTCCGTTGTTCAAGAGTGTCTTGACACGAGGAGTGCGACAGCTGAAACCCATGTCTTGCATACGTCTGTGCGTGGTGGCTCTTGAAGCACTGACTCCTGCAGTCCACTCTTGGTGAATCTCCCCCACATTGAATGGGTTTTGTTTCACAATCCTCTCCAGGGTGCGGTTATCCCTATTGCTTGTACACTTTTTTCTACCACATCTTTTCCTTCCCTTCGCCTCTCTGTTAATGTGCTTGGACACAGAGCTCTGTGAACACCAGCCTCTTTTGCAATGACCTTTTTATGTCTTGCACTCCTTCTGCAAGGTGTCAATGGTCGTCTTTTGGACAACTGTCCAGTCAGCAGTCTTCCCCATGATTGTGTCCTACAGAACTAGACTGAGAGACCATTTAAAGGCCTTCACAGGTGTTTTGAGTCCATTATCTGATTAGAGTGTGGCACCAGGTGTCTTCAATATTGAACCTTTCCACAATATTCTAATTTTCTGAGATACTGATTTTGGGATTTTCCTTAGTTGTCAGTTATAATCATCAAAATTTAAAGAAATAAACATTTGAAATATATCAGTCTGTGTGTAATGACTGAATATAATAAATGTTTCACTTTTTGAATGGAATTAGTGAAATAAATCAACTTTTTGATGAAATTCTAATTATATGACCAGCACCTGTATATATAATACATCAAATAATGTTCTACTATTCAAGTACACACAATTTACAAATAATACACAGTGAACAAAATGCCCAACAGTGTGTGTTTGCAAGGATAAAAACCCAAGAGTTAAAACAGTACATGCAAAAAAAGCTGCATCTATCCATTGTATAAAAGCTGTAGTAAAATGTCCACCGGCTGATACAGGTGTACTTTTACACATAACACATGGTCCCAGACTGAGCTCAAGGCTCTCTCTCTCTCTCTCTCTCATGGGCAGGTGTGCGATTCCTCCAGTCGGAATTAAGTCTGACAGCAGGTTTATCTGCCGTGTTCGACAGGTTTAAACATTCATTAAGGGTTCAGCTTAATTCTCCAGAGGAGGTGTAAATGCTCTGGAGCAGGTGTAGCCTGTGAATTTACCATCCCGGTGGATCTGCTCGCGATTATTTCAGCTCGGCTTTGCCTGACAGAAATTGAATAAAATGCTGTTTCCTCCACCTTCCTTTTCACTGCCGTAGACAAATATCAGCAGACGCGTTCAGACCGCCACTTCAGCTCAGATTATTAGGATCCACGTCACAAAAGTCAATATGTTTTCATTAGGAAAAATGAAAGCTTTGCAGGAATTCTTTTTAAGGGTTTATTAATCTAATTGTTAATCTACTTAATCTATATGTAAAATGTCATTTTTCTCTCACCTGCATATAATTTCACTATCGTTGTTTCATTTACTCAAAAGTAGATGTCATATAATGACAGTGAACTGTAAAACTTCAAAAATTATAAAACAGTATGAATATACAGAGGCAGAAATGATATTTACAGTGTAGATTTACAGTGAAAATGGCTTAAATGTGACATAAGGGTTAAAACTATTGTGTGTATTCATAATAAAAGTTCTTTGTCAGACATTTATCTGAGTACACAGGCTTCAGTGAGCGCCGCTGGAGTGTAGTCATCCGTCGATGAAAGAAGCCAATGAGAAAGAGTCAGAGTCAGTCACTTATGAATAACTGTGGGGCGTGCGAGCATTCGGAACATCTCTCTCTCTCTCTCTCTCTCTCTGTAGCCTGAGGTCAGAGAGCAGAGCACCATATGCACTTTCACAATGAACCCAAAACCTGTTTGTCCTGGAGACTCATCTGTGCTCGACTCCGTGTGTGTGTGTGCATGTGTGTGTGTGTGTGTGTGTGCGTGTGTGTGTGTGTGTGTGTGCGTGTGTGTGTGTGTGTGTGAGGCAGACGGGATCACTAGCACATACATCTGCTTTGTGTAGAAATGAACTCACAGCAACTAACTACACCATTCTTTTCAGTAACATCACATGATCAGTGATGCTTCACTTTAGTCAATCGACTCTTTTGGGTGTTTACATGTAATTCGATTCAACAATTCAATCAAGCATATTTTGTATTGAAATATTTAGTTGAAATATTTTAGTTTAAAGTCAAGCATATAAATTAGTGTTAGTTATACTTGTTGAATTTAGTGTAAATGAAGGCTTAAATTGATTTTTTTAAGTTGATAGTATAACACAAAGTTTTATACTGTCAACTCAATTGAGATCCTCATCGGTAGTGCGAGCAGAATTAAATGAATCAGTGAATGAAGGAGGTGAATGAGATGATTCAAAAACGTATTGCCCTCTTTAAAAAGCTTCGGTGTGGTGAGCTACATTAACTTGAAGCTCATAAATGAGTTAAATACAGTTTAAAGCAGTGCTGTTATTGTAAACTAAAACTATTGAAAGACATTAATTGAAATAATATATAGAGAGAGCTAATGTAAAGAAAACGTCAAAACATCCACAATACACAAACTACGTTGGATAAAGCAACCAGCGTCTCGCTAATGAAGTTTTGATGGATTGTAATCCAGGTAAACGACTGCGGTGACGTACAGGAGTCGTACAGTAAGCACGTTCGT
>CM076074.1:135000-140000 GCA_038088235.1 Zacco platypus
GCTTTCACTACAAATATCCAAGAAACATTCTGTCCGTTCTTCACTAAAACACCCAGTTCTCATGCAGTGGGCATGTGTGGCGGACGGACAGACACGTCTCAGTATCGACACCGAGGATCTTCATCTCTAGTCTCAGGTGTGTAGCCACACTGAAAAAGTGATCATTCTGTCACCTTTCACCTTTATGTCACTCTGTCACCTTTATGTCCAAACCAATATGACTTACTCTCTTCTGTAGAAATTAAAGGAGAAGTTTTTGAATTCTCCATCTAACGAAAAAATGAAAATACAGTCAAGCAACAATGACAAAAAAGCACCATAAAAGTATCGTAACACTAGTCCTCAAGACCCATCCTTTATATTTCATGTCGTTTGAAGTCATCCTGTCACACACTCACAGTGTGATTTGTTCTTAGTTTCTGTTTTCATGGACTTTCAGTTTGTTTTCATCAGTCACATGTGTTTATTTGTCTTAGTTTCCCACCAGACTTCATGGACACTAATCTGTTCATTATCATTTTAGTTCCTCTGGTTTCAGTCTTTGCTTGTCGGTTGCTGTGTGTTTCTGTTGAACACACTATTACGTCTTTGCACCTGCATTTGGATTAAACCTGGTATCTACTTTAAATCTGCCTTCTTCAGTCTTCTTCATCTGGTAATAGAACAACAACCTGAAGTGGATTGTGCAGTGCAACTTTAGTTTGAGAGCATGGATTTTTTAACCTTCACTGAGTACTTCTGCCTTCTTGCCATCACCTGCCCATTTGAAAACGCTGTTCTGGATTGAGGAGAATTACCATCACCCTGTAGACCACGCAAACCCCTCTGGACTGAACTGGAGGGATGCTATCATCTGGTGTGTGGAGAGAGTTCACACAGCTGGACCCAGAGCCCGTTCCACCGCCATCGACCATGAAGGAAATGTGTGAGCACCCCGCAGACGGAGAGCTACCACCCGCCCGACTATAAGAGGTCAGCGCAGTCCCTCGCATCACCCCTGAGTCTGACCAGGGGTGTGAGCCCACATCATCAGTGGCCGAGGGTATTTTGGAGGATTTTGAGACTGAAGACTGGCTGATTGACTTCAGCGTGGAGGTATCGTCTCCCTCCTGTCTTGGCCCGTCGACATGTTGGCTCCACCTTCGGCTCCACCAGACACCCTCGGCCTTTTGACTTCACCGGGTTCCCTCGGACCACCGGCTCCCCCTTAGTCAGTTGTCACTCCACCTTCGCCATGGACTGTACCCTCCACTCCTCCACCCCAACGGCTGCAGCGGGCTCCTCTTTCCTTTCAGGTTCGCCTCTGTCCTCCATTACACCAGAGTTGACTCCGTCCTCGGGCAGTCTGGCTCCACCTCCGTCGGTCGTCCGCCAGCGGATGTCAGCCTCCACACCACCTTGGTTCGTCCCTCCCTCGACTCCAGCGTGGGCTGTCGTCTCTGGGTCTGTGCCTTCGTACATCTACCACCATCGCCGCTGTGGTCTCGCGGTCCATCTGTCACCATTCCTCCGCCGGCTGCCATCACCATCCCTTCACCTGCTCCTCTCACCTTTGCTTCGCCATCTCCTGTTTCCATCCCTACACCATCTCCACGCTCTCCTCCTTCTCCTCACTCGCGAGGTTGGGCCCTCAGGGGACGTTATGTCACACGCACTGTTTTGTTTGTTCTTGGTTTCTGTTTTCATGTGGCCTATTGCATGAAGCTAACTGAATAAAATCTGAGTTTCAGAGTAGGTTTAGATAAATACAACCTGGATTAGATCAGGTTCAACTGGCTCACAACACTCGGTATAAACATTCTCTGTCAACTCAGGTTTACTCCAGAGTTTGGGTTTAGCTCTGTGTCATTTCTCTCAATGAGGTTATTAACAATAAATTAAAAGAGTCACACTCTCATTTCTCTCGCTGCTGATCTATGACCAAATACTGCGTTTTATTGAACATCACCAGCATAAAGGTTAATCTGACGAGGGCCGATTACTCTTATGATGATCATCTTGAACACAACCATCATTATTTCTCATGACTGCGGTACGCTGATAAATATTTCCCTGTGAAAAGCTTTGCATTGTACATACATTAGTAACCAGAAAGCCAAAAAAGCACAGTGAGAGTCTAATTTATTGTACAGATGTTTATAGACTCAATAGAATAATAATATTACTCCAGACAGAACATTCCATAATGTTGTTATACTGTTTTCTAATATATATATATATATGTATATATATATATATATATATATATATATAATAGTGAAGAACTATTCCTTGTCATTAAAAACCTATTTGAGAGCTGCAGTGGAGGTAAACATGATATGAACTACTTTTATTATACTTTTAACTATAATAGCCCACAGTAGTGGGATGTTGATGAAGAGCTGCATAAAGATTCTTCAAAACGTTCACTCTGTGTTTTACAGGTTTGGAACGACATAAAGTTTGATTTTTAAGCCAGAGTTTGTAATGAAGGGCTTGTGTTTAGCGTTGTGTGGTTTGTGTTTATCAGTTTGAGGGTTCAGGGTTAATGATAATGAGGTTCCGGTTCAACAGCATTCGGGATAACAGGCTATTCATGAACATTTATGGTGGGCAGAGCCGCTCACACACACTCACACACACTGCAGCATGTGTTGGCTGGGTGAGTCGCTGTGGCCTTTAGCTGGCGTTGTACGGTTGGTTGTGCATGTTATAGTGCAGCGCTAGAGCGTGTGTAGCTGTAGGAAGCTGCATTAGTGTGATGTTAATGAGCGTGTGAGAGCTGAAATAGCTCTTCCCGTTGTACCGCTGTGAGATCATCAGCATTAATGCAGCGGGGCGCGAGAGGACAGGTGCTCGGGTCACGGGCGCAGACCTCCGGCATGGGATTAACAGATTCTGGTCAGCTGGAAAGTGACGAACTACAGACAGAGTCAAAGGGACAGTTCACACAAACATGATCGTTGTGGCATCATTTACTCACACTCGTGTCGCTACAAACCTTTCTGCTGTGGAACGTAAAACGAGACATTTTGAAGAGCGTTTCTACTGTTTTTGTCCATACAGTGAACAAACAACATCAGACTAACTGACTTCCGTTCAATACAAATACACCAAACTGGTATTTTTCAAAATAGCTTCTTTTGTGTTTCACAGAATCAAGAAATTATATGTATCAAATTAATGACAGAATTTTCATTTTTAGGTGAACAATAATCGACACAGGATCAGAGAACAAACTGACTTCACTGCGGATGAAATCACAAGCATAAAGAGGAAATAAACAAGGGTTTGCAAAAAAATAAAAATAAAATACATTAATAGATAAATGGCTTTTACTGCATCTACCGATAAATCAGAATTTCACAAAATGTAGATTTTTTTGGAGGGAAAATCTGCTGTATTACACAGTGTGTATCGCCCTCAAAAACAGATATTCCACATTCCCGTTTATCTAACGCTCCTGTCAACTTTCTCAAGCACTTCAGGGCCTGTAAAGGGCTGATCACATTCCCAGCAGTGACCGCTGCAGGAACAAACTGACCGGAAGACATTGATTTTGAGCTGCCTACCTAGAAACCTTCTAAGATCGAAGATTAGGCTTCAAAATGTAGAATAAGCACTGAGAAAAAGCAAAGCACAAGAACACTGGATCGACAAACCAATTTAACCAGTTTAAATATAAATAGCTTAACCTAAACCAAACTGAATTATTTTTCTATTTTAATATATATATTTTTTATGATTATTAGAATATCTTTAAATTGGCAACATGTAACCACCAAACTACTCATCAAATAATCCTGAAAAATAAAGCAGTCACTGACCTCAAACGTCTGAATGCTAGTGTAGATGTCTGTGTAGGCAGGAAGGCAGCACACTAGTTTTTGGAACAGAGCCGGAGTCCGTCGGAATCAGAGTTCAGATCGTGGCGATCTGGAAGAACCACATCAATCTGGCTCATGCATGAAGTCATAATTATCGTGAAGCTCAAATCCTAAATGTCCGGGGAGACGTGAGGCCATTTAGGATTCTGAGATAAAATCAATACATTTCTTTTACCTTCTTTATTTATTTCTGACAGTCTGACAGAAGGAAGCCGCCGCACACGTCTAACAAGAGCCATAACTCTAGATTGGTCATATTACGCTTGGCTTAATTGTTCCCTGTCAATTGCATGTGCAGTATGTAAGTTTACCAAGTTAAATAAGGTAGTTGTTCTTTGTGTTTGGCCATTATTAAGTTAATTTTAGTGCTGGAACGAATCACAGGGGGACAGAGGTCAATAACTTTGAGACAGTGAGACGTCGAACGGTAAGAGCATCGCTTTCTCTCCATTAGCATCTCACATGATGTTTATTCTGCAATCACAAGTCGACATTTCCTCTTGATCTAAGACATATTAGTGTGAGAGGAGAGTCCCTAAATCAGGAGAGGAACACTTTCCATAGCGCGCCGCTCCTCCTTCACCTCGCTAATGTCCTCTAATGGACTTTAATTCAGTTAAGCTTTAATTAGATCTAGGCTGAAGAGGAAAGCATTACGCTGCGCTGATGTTTCCTGTGAGTATGAAGAGAGTTTTAGCTGTCTTAAAGAAGTGTCGAACGCGTCGGTGCGACCGACCGCGGCATCCGAACCTGCAGTGAAAAAATCTATTATCGGGAAGAATTTATCATTCACCTTCATCCTGTCAAAGTGTTGGTCTGAGATGCATTCAATTTACTGTACTGTAAAACATTTCTATTTCAAATAAAAGCTGTCCTTTTGAACTTTCTATTCAGGAAAGAATCCTGAAGAGTAAAATGTATGATGGTTTTTCAACACTGATAATAATCATAACTGTTTCTTCAAATCATCATATCAGAATGATTTCTGAAGGATCATGTGACACTGAAGACTGGAGTAATGATGCTGAAAATTCAGGAATAAATTACACTGTACTATATATTCACATAGAAAACACATGATTTACACTGGAATAATATTTCACTGCTTTACTTTTTTGATCAAATAAATGCAGG
>CM076074.1:147500-180000 GCA_038088235.1 Zacco platypus
AAACTCCTTTATTGTAGTTTTGCTAATGAAATCTGATAGTGTTTCCCAATGTGTCTGAAGGTGTCTTTGTACATGAGCTGATGTGTCCTGTAGATGGCGATGTACTCTACACTTCTACACATCCTCATTGCGCTCTCTCTCTCCCTCTCTCTCACACTCACACACACACACACACACACACACACACACACACACACACACACAGTGGCTCTTTTGTTGTCTCCTGTTGTTCTCAGTTCTCATTCTATTTATGTTAATGCAGCGAGTTCATGCCGTGGTGATATGAGTGTGTGAGTGTTTATGTGAATGTGTGTGTGTGTGTGTGTGTGTCAAGAGGGGGGTCAGTGCTTGTGTTTAGAGACAATTCCCATGACATTCTCTGGCTTTGGAGAGCCATGGAAAGTTTCTTCCCAGGATCACCTAATCCTGCCAAGTTCCACAATCTCCTCTGACTCCACACACACACACACACACACACACACACACACACACACACACACACACACTCTGACATGGGCCGGAGAGACCCTGATGTAGGTGTGTGTGTGCGTGTGTGTGTGTGTGTGTGTGTTTCTGTCAGGACTGAAGAACTGCAACCAAAGAAAATAAATGATGTGAGCCTCAGTTTCAAGCAATCATAAAGCTCTGCCTGGCACATGCGAGACATTTAAGACTGTTTAGAGTCAGAGAAAAAATGTATCATTCTGGAATTAATACAGTTAATGACTGTAAATATCAGAGTTCATTGAATCCGTCATTTTTACAATACACACACACACATTTTTATATATATATATCAGAAATACAAAGAAAACAGAAATAACCATAGACTGTAGCTGATTAAAGTAGGAAACAAATAATTAATAATAATAATAACAATTCTATTTTAATCACATCTCTCCATCTCTATCTGAAGGCTTTGGGATTTAAAGTCTTGTTTTCTAAAATGTTTTTGTTATAATAATGAAAAACACTTACATCGGTCAAAGTAAAAATTCATACTGCTGCCCTGATAACCCTTATCTCTCGCTCAATTCTCTCTCTCACACACACACAGTCACACACACACACACACACACACACACTCACAGTCACACACACACACACACACTCACAGTCACACACACACACACACACACACTCACAGTCACACACACACACACACTCACAGTCACACTCACACACACACACTCTCACACACACACACACACACACACTCACACACACACTCACAGTCACACACACACACACACTCACAGTCACACACACACACACACTCACAGTCACACACACACACACACACACACACACTCACAGTCACACTCACACACACACACTCTCACACACACACACACACACTCACACACACACACACTCACACTCTCACACACACACACACACTCTCACACATTGGGTTTCAATGTTTAATGGGGACATTCCATAGACATTTTTATACTGCATAAAGTGTATATTCTCTCCCCTTTACTCCAATCCTTCCCCTAACCCTGCTCACATAAAACTTTCTGCATTTTTTCCACTAACATCACTTAGTATGATTTATAAGCCATTTTCCTCATGGGGACAAAAATGTACAAAATTACTGGTATTACAAAGATATACTATCCTTGTGGGGACATTTGATTTTGTGGTCCTGGCAGGGAGTACCTGGACCACACACACACACACACACACACACACACACGATTTTCACGATAAAAGTAAAACCTAAAATGACAAACGAGCACCGTAAAGCATCGTAACAGTAATTCACACGACACATGCACTATATCGCACGTCTTTTGAAGTCATACAGCAGCTTTGTGTGGAACTGACGCAAATTTAAATCATTGTCCTTCAAAAATGGTGTCATTTAACATCAATGGCATCAGATGTAACTGGTGCTCACGTGTTTTCAAAACATACATTACATATATATGGAAAAGGACAGTGAGGATATTCTTCAACCTTTTGCGTTCCAAAAAAAGGAACATGTCATAACTTTCATTTCTTTCACAGACACAAAAACACAACTGATTCACAGCATACAAACTGCTACACAAATCAGAGCTCGAGAAATGAGATGAACATTAATGAACAATGTAGAACATGTGGCTTCAGCGTCCGCTCGGACTGACCAATGACAGGTAACATCGCAAGAGGACGTCAGTCTCTGTATGTGTGTGTTAAACTGAGTTTATCCACAGCAGGTAAACTTTAAACAGCTGTGCGATGGTGAGGTTTACTCTGAGCAAACGCCTGACTTCCTTCTCTTTTAGCCTAACATAAACTGCTGATACAATCAACAGGAATCCAAACACATGGACAGGAAGCGTCAGGTTGGTACCTTTAACCCTCGCCACTCTGAAACTGCTTTTACTGTGTATACAGAGTCCCATTTTGCAAACAACGGAAGACTTAAAAATCTCATAGTGCATACCAGCCTTCGGAGTGGTGCAGGAATTATACGAGGATGTTATTGATTGATCGCAGCTTTGTATTAAACAGCATCGTTCCCTCCAGGCTCGTCGACAAGCTCAGGGACCTGCGTCTAAACACCCGTCTGCTGGTGGATCCTGGACTTCCTGTCAGGCATACTGCAGGTGGTGAGGGAGGGCAGCTGAATATCATTGACCCTCACTCTTCGCGCGGGCGTCCCCCAGGGCTCTGTGCTGGGCCCGCTGCTGATCTTCTTCTAAACTCTCTTCTCATGGATCTAACTTCACTGTGAGGTTTGCTGAGCTCATGGTTGTGGTGGGCCTGATCACAGACAATGATGGGAAGGTCTTTCTGGAGGAAGACAGTCTCATGGTAACTCCCGAATGGGAAGAATCACAATCCCTCACAATTAATCAGTACCTTAGAGTCCAAATCACAGAGACCACACACCATCACAATTAGTCTTGTGTAGACTGTTGACTTCAGTTGAGAGAAAGATTCATTCTGGCCAATAGCCACTCCTTCAGACTGAAAGTGAACTCTCAGTGTCTTTATAGAATACTGCAGTATTTATTATAAATGATTTCTTTGTTTTAAATCCACGTGCCTCTTAATCTTGAATCAGAATATCTTCCTCTTCTCTGATGACGAGGGCGGGGCAACCTGTCACTCACATGAGATCCACCAATAGCAAACCACCACCATCCAATCAATTCCCACAGACACAATCAAGCCCCGCCTACATTTGTTCTTGTTCGAGAAGCGTTTCACTCTGATATACGACACTATAGAGAAGAAAAGATCAGCTCAACACCCCCTTTTTCATGACGACTTTGAAATATAAAATGTATTAGTATATGCAATAATTAACATTAGATTAATAAATATTGTAACACTTTACAATAACCATTGTTCATTGTTAGTTCATGATACCTAATGCATTAACTAACGTGAATGACTTCAACCTTATTGTCAACTGTTATAAAGTTATTATCTTGTCTGTAAATGCCTTTTAAAATGATTTTAACCATGTATTTGTGACACCTTTAAAAGACGAGGATGTGTCCTGGACTGTAGAAAAGGTGAATACAGCGAGCAAAAGCTGAAGTTTGATTATGAACTATGATATATCAGACTGTATAAAACACACACAGGTTTTGTTCTGGCAGCATCAAAGCTGTAGTAAGCCACGGACCTGACAGCACTCTGCAAATACAATGTGTTTAAAATAAACCGGCTTTAGAAATATTCACACAGACCGGAGGGTTTTCAAGGTGTTTTACCAAGGGAAATGCACTTCAGATACACCACCACCCCCACATACACACCTACACACACACCCACCCTAGGGGTTTTCAAAGGTGCTTCCTGTGTACTGAGTCAGAGGGCTCCTGGTTCGCTCCAGTCTTCCTGAGGCGTACATTAAATTACTAACGGCCATAGCAAAACACAGATGCACACACAAACACACTCACACACCAACTGACAGAGCAGGCCGATAATGCCAGGTACGATTACATCACTTACTGCCCACAACCACAGCGGCCACAGAGACCATCAGCCCCGCGGCTCACTGCGCTCTGATCTGCGCTGACCACACACACACACACACACACACACAGAGAGAGAGAGAGAGAGAGAGAGAGCAGAATTTAACACATCTTTAATGATTTAATGCCAAAGTTAGTCGATCGGACGGCTCTCTGGCCGCATCATGATGTCATCATCACACTGATAACAATAAATGTCAAGATGGAGTCGTTGTACGTCAAAAAACTGCCAAACTCTATTACTGCACCAATTGCTTCATGAGTTATTTTGTATCATTGATCACACTGTTATACAGTAGGTAGTTATTACGGTTATTAAGCTTTTTCAACTAATTCAAGTTTGTAATATTTCTATACTATTTCTGTTTTAATTTCAGTTAATTACATTAATAATTTTCATTCATTTTTATGTCGAGAAATACAGTAAAGCAGTGAAATATTATTCCAGTGTAAATCATGTGTTTTCTATGTGAATATATAGTACAGTGTAATTTATTCCTGAATTTTCAGCATCATTACTCCAGTCTTCAGTGTCACATGATCCTTCAGAAATCATTCTGATATGATTTATGATTATTATCAGTGTTGAAAACAGTTCATATTTTTGTGGAAACTGTCACTCATTTTATTCTTCAGGATTCTTGGATGAATAGAAAGTTCAAAAGAACAGCATTTATTTCAAATAGAATCAGCTGTCACATTATAAATGTCACTTTTGATCAAAATAGTCCTTGATAAATAAAAATGTTAATTACTTTCAAATGATCAAACAACAACAAAACTTTAGGCATTCTAGGTATATTAAGATTCTTGCATTTTGATAGAGAACATGTTCCCAATAAAGGGAGTGTGAATGCGGGTCCTCTCGCGGTTCGTTTCGTCTCACACTGACAGCATCCGACAGACTTACGACTCAAAGTTTCAGATCTCGTCAGTTCAGTCCGTTTTAACACGCGGAACTGTAACTTATATCTGCTCTCTCGGCATTTTCAGGGAAGAAAACGAGGCTTCGCTAAAATGTATGACTTTCTTCAGAAAACTCTGGCAAACTTAGTAAACTTTTGTTTGTGATGGTGATGTTTGTGTCTTGTTAGTGTTAGTTCTGATGGGAGCCGCTGCGTCTCATCCTTTGTGAGACGAAATGCAATGCTCAGCCGGGATTCTGAAGCGCAGTTCTGCGTCGCTGTTTATTTGATGTGACCTGGAGGCAGCTCTCGATGTGCAACCCAATTTAAGAGCGCCGAGGATGGGCTTTGTGTGTGTAACTGGCCCCGCTGCCTGATCTAACGCTGTAAACAGCCCGTACGGCCCTCTCGACTGTCAGAGACACGGCTCCAGCATGCTCCGCTGAGCAAACTGCAATTCAGCACTGCGCGCACACACATCTCGCTCTCTAGATGCATGCTCTTTCTCTTTGTTTTTCCCCGCTCATCAGACGACTCGCGTTCCCCTTCGCAGCGCCTAAGCAAACAAATCGTGTGCGTGTCTAACAGAAAACCACTTGGGTCAAACGGACCGCAAACCTTTATTGGTGCTGGTGCACGAAACGTCTTCTAGCCGTCGGCCCCCGCGGAGAGGCTTCGTTTAATAGCGCGATCGGTGACTGGCGGCTCGCTCCTCACCTGCCTTTATGCGCACGTCAAATCTGAAGAGGATTTTGGGATTGAGCGGAAGGTGTAGCTGTCAGGATCGGATGGCTTTATCTGCGCGGTTTAGTGTACGGTTTCATCTGGTGGGGTGGAGGTGATCCGCGCCACATTTTCATGCAAATACGCCAGCCTGCCTTTCCAGCCCCTAATAGCTCCTTACAAATGATGTGTCATTACAACAAGCTTTATTTAAACAAATTTAATACGTCTTTAATCAAGGAGGAGAATGTTCTCAAAGGTCACACACCAAATCAAGCGGCGGGTTTGAGCTTTCAGACTATTAGCTCAAGGGGGAGGAGAGAATTATTTCATGGACAAGTCATTCTCCTCCAAGCTTTATTTACATTTTTATTCACTTATTAAATTTTATTTCAGCACACACTGCAAACACACACACACACACACACATTTATAAGTCTATCAGCACAGAGAGGAACGAGAGCGATTGTGAACCGTTCAGCTCAACAAAAAGAAAAAAATCTACACACTAAACACAATATATACACAACTCTGTGTTGAACACACAACTCAAGACACAATTCTACAAACTAAACATGACAAATGCTCAACTATATCACACTAATATGAAAAAACACACAACTCTACAAAATATAATACACAAAAATACACTAAACTCCATGAGTCTCCAGTTTGAGTTTTGTGATATTTCTTGTCCTGTAAATGTGCTTGAGTTTTTATTAGAGGATGCATTGTGTGTGTGTACTTGTTTTCCTTACATTGTGGGGACCAAATGTCCCCACAATGTAAGTAAAACCAGTAAATCTTGACATTGTGGGACCTTTTGTTGGTCCCCATGAGGAAACAAGCTTATAAATCATACAGAATTATCTTTTTTGAAAATCTAAACTAGCAGAACATTTTCAATTTTTTTCATTGAGTGTGTGTGTGTGTGCGTATGTGTGTGTGTGTGAGTGTGTGTGTGTGTGTGTGTGCGTATGTGTGTGTGTGTGAGTGTGTGTGTGTGTGTGTGTGTGTCTGTGTGCGTATGTGTGTGTGTGTGTGTGAGTGTGTGTGTGTGTGTGAGTGTGTGTGTGTGTGTGTGTGTGTGAGTGTGTGTGTGTGTGTGTGTGTGTGCGTATGTGTGTGTGTGTGTGTGTGTGCGTCTGTGTGTGTGTGAGTGTGTGTGTGTGTGTGTGTGTGAGTGTGTGTGTGTGTGTGTGTGTGTGTCCTGAAAGTGCTCTGTGGTCCTGTAATGTAAGTCCATCTGTAATTTAAACATGAACGCTTGCAGCCATGAATCCTCCATATCTAATGTTCCAGAGACTTTCACATTAATGTCACGGATTTTAAATTAGCACATAACGTCTCATGGAGCCCGTCTGCGTGGTTTTACTGAAACTGAAGGCATCGTGTCAAAACATCAGCTCATTTTCTGAGAGTCTGAGAAAGACTAAATGCACAATGATTAGAAAAGATGAAATTATGGAGGTAAAATTCAGTGAATCTGCAATATAGTCCTTCAAAACAGACCATCTGCAAAAATGTGTTGATTACACAAATGTACATTTATCCTTCAAAATTTCAGATCACATGTTCGCACTTATTTTTACCTGTCTGAAGGAATATTCCGGGTTCAAACTAAGGTCTTGTCCCTTAGTTTGTAAAACTAAAAAAAAAAAGATCTCAGATGTACTCACATTTCTAATAGAAGTCTATGGGGGAAAATACATTCCGGACAATTTGCTTTAAAGCATCACAATCCTATTTGTGATCCATGTAAACATAATCAAGACAGCAATTTAATTATTTGACAAAAATTTGCACAAGAATAATAAGTGATTATCACACTTGCCTCAAGTTTTGACGTTTATACACTCAGCAAATACAACATACATTACACTGAATATACACACCTGATCAGCTCATGCGTTCCCTGGGAATCGAACCCATGACCTTGGAGTTGCCAGCGCCTGCAGGAATGCTTACGTCAAGATAAAGTCTTTCTATACTTTACAAACAGTGTGTATTTGAATGATTCTCCATCTTTCATTGCACATTAAGTGCATTACTGTACATAATTGTGTTTGTTTTTACAAATCATAGGACAAAAGGGAATTAATTTCAGCTGTAAACAATAGAATGCCACAGATATACTGACAGTCGTGCTCATATAATGACCACATCACAGGTGAGACAGGTCGTGTGTGTGTGTGTGTGTGTGTGTGTGTGTGTTTGGCTATTGTTATCTTTTCTTAACCCTTGCTTTGCTAATGCGTGTTCTTGGGCTGGCATTTACTCAGAATGAATTGCTCGCTTAGACACACACAAGTAAATAAAAGTCAGCAGGGGCTGATAGTATGAAAAATGGATTTTCATTACCGTTTCATTGATTGTGGTAAATAAGGGGCCCGCGGCCCGCACCACGCTAATAATTTAATCTAAGGTGACACCGACCAAAACGCATGTGGACCAAAATCATCCCTGAATATTAAACGAGGGCCTGAAGACAAGCGGCATCAGCGCATTTAAATGCATGCAGATTGCCGTCTAACCTATTTAAAAACAGAAATTAAACACTGTTGTCATAAATCACATTTGCGGCCGCGGATACGCCTGGTTATGCGAGCGTTTACCGGAAACCGGAAAGGTTGAAGTATCCGGTGCATTAAATTGCACAGGGATAATTAACACTTTTCTTCTGGCTATTTATAAGAAATGGAAAATGGAGTCGGTTGTACTGTGACAACAAGGTAATTGTGATGCAAAATAAAAGCTTCGGCGCCGGTCGCGTCTCAGGAGAGAGACGCTCTATATTCTGCTCTCATACCAATGTGCGTCTGGCCTTCTGTTTCAACATTTAATATTCTAATGATATTTTAGCCTTTCATTTAAGCAGACACCAGCGACTAATAGTGTGTGTGACACAGTGACACGAGGAAAAAGACTTCATGTGCGAACTCACCTTGCGTATGGGCTGTGACGAGGGAAGTGTCACGCGCACACCGACAGAAACACTTGCCCCGCGGCGGGTCTGAGCCCCGGAGCCGAAGTGCTTTAACAGGGTGCGCAGACTGTCACCAATTAGTAGCTGTTAGTGGAGCCGGCGAGGGCGTCCTAATTTGACAGCTCTATCTCAGAGGTGCTGACCTGTGTCACCGCCTTGAGCTCTCGCTGCGATCCACACGTTTGGAGAGTGTGAACGCAGACTCACCTGCTCACAGCGAGCGCTCGACGGAGGACTGCACTTACAAACGGGCTTTAAACCCGAGGAACCGTCCTCCAAAAAAAACGGACAAACACATTAAAAAAACAGTTCATAGCGACCATGACTCGTCAATCTTTAAGAAATTTAAATGACTTGAAATTATCAACACAAACTTTGAACTTGCTTGAATGTTTAAAAAGCATTGAGGCCTTGAAGTTTATAGGCCTTACAAACTGAGAGAACGACAGAACAATAAACAGAGCGGCAAATAGAAAGACAAGAATGATAGTTATAAACACAATGATAGAATGGCAGAATGACTGATAGAACAGTAAATAGAATGATAAATAGAAAGGAAATAGAATGATTAACAGAACAATAGACAGAATAGCAGCTAGAATTATAGAACGATAAGTAGAACAGTGCAGAGAACTATAAATATATAAAATATAGCTGCAAGCAGCGATGATGGGCCCAAGCCTCAGCGCCACCACCACAGTGGCTTTAGGGAAACTGCGCGTGACAGACAATATGCATTTAAACCTGGTAAATGTAAAAGGACTACTTCACATTTACTGCACAACAGCCACATCCATGAGGTCACTTAAACTTTCATGTCATAGGCTATCATAGGTCAACTTCAAATGAGTGCAAAGTTATCTTCCAGAAGTCCAGAACTGCAGTATTTATCTCAAGGTCTTTTTATATTTGTAACCTAATTATCATATAAAAATCATCATATAAAAGCTGCACTGCAGAGCCCCTCCACAACCCCCATGTCCCAATGGCCGACGAGTCCAACGTGTGCAACGTTTCAAGAGTTTTCGAGCATGGGAAGGGCCCCAAAGATTTCCAAGGAGTCAATAATAATGACAATAATAATCCCTATGAAAACAACAGGGCTTTGGGGCTTGGGCCCTAATGATACAATGAATAGAATGACAGAACGATCACCAGAATCTATCGTTCTATTTAACTATAACAGTGAAGTATTGTATGGGTCTCCTGAACCGCCTGTCGCTCAGCATCAGCTGTAAACACGAAACGCATGAATCAAATGAAGCGATGTGAACTTGAGCGATATCCTAACCAAGTGTCAAATGGCCAGGCGCTCCTCTCTGCACCGCAGCTTAACACGACTGACCTTTCCACAGTTGACCCGTTTCCTCACGCCTCGCGCTGAATCATTTCAATTACAGAGCTTCATTAGCGCGCACAGGGGTCCCGTCCATCCGTCCGTCCGTCCCGCTGCACGTACTAATGTTTGCAGGAAAAACACTGCGTCTGATGGGGAATCAGAGGAGCTTCTGCCGTGATCCAAACCCTCTAATGAGGAGCAAATCCAGTCACACTCATCAGCGCTAATCCAACACACACACGGATCCTGGATTACCTCCTCAGGAGCGCCAATGGATTTACACTGCATGCTTGGCATTCTGTCTTTTCTGCAGTGAACTTTTCTTCCTGCTTTGTGTCTTTCTTTTGATTTTTGATGGTTTTTAAGTATCTGTTCAGCTCATACAGCAGTTGAAGTTCCTGTAAATCCATCATTTGATTGTCAGGCTGGATTTGGCTCAGTGTAAACGAGGAACTTGAAGAGCCCAGTTTAGGAATTCCTGTCCATTTCTCTCATAAAGTCGCAATGAAACCAAAGTCGCAGATCTTTTCTTCTGTATTGTGACATAAATCATGCATGCATGGATGAAACTTTCACAATAATACTGCAGACCGACTGAACTGCCATTTCAAGACCAACCCATTTACTTTCCAGATACAGAAAGATGGACATGTTTTCAAAGAAAACAATTATCTTTAACCAGAAAGCACTTGCACTGCCTCTGACATCATCATGACAGAAACGAGCCGCGTTTAGCATATTTAACCCTCTCCTGTCCTGCATTTCTACTGGCTGAATATCCTGAAAATCAATCAGATTTCAGAGGATCTGAAGCTCTCAGGTCATAGAAACTCACACATTTCTCACAGGATTTTCATCATGGCATCAACACTGGCAGTTCAATGCTTTCATTAAGCCTAAATAAATACCTTTTTATTAAAGAAAGTGGCGAAACTTTGGCACTATAGTATTTTGGTGGAAACTAAGGGAAATGGCATAGGTCATATGAATATTCTCAAAAACAAACTTTGCAAAAATGAAAAGTAATAGTAAAAACCATTGATTATTCAGGACAATTAGCAAAGACAAACACTTCCTGTGTGCGCGAACAGGGCCGCCGCTGGCTGTGCTGTAATTACTCCTATTAGCACATGAAGTTCATCTCCACATTCCCCTGATGATCCTCCGATGATCTGCAGTCTAAATATGAACTAAAGACGAGGCCTCCAGTGTTTCAGACGCTGAGAAACGGAGCAATTTTCCTTCCGGATGTGTTTAAAATCTATTATATGAGAAGAAAAGCATCTGAACTAAAAGCTTGCAATCATTAAACCGCAGTCCTTCAAATCACAATCCCAACATGAATCAAGGGAAATACAAGCACCACTTTTGGTGTTTTCAAATGCATTCGTCAAGTAGATTTAGAGAAAGTAAAAGGCGTTACTTTATTGTAAAAGTAACTTGTGTGAATTCAAAGAGTAACACATTCACACGTTCTTACAGACTGACTCATTTTCAAAATATTTTAACTAAAAAGAAGTGATCAAGACAAAACAGGAAAACAAAAAACAAAAAAACAGCACAGATATACAGACGAGCGTGTCCTGTGTTGACGGCCGCTGACTGTGTTTGTATCGTCAAGTCAAGTCATCTTTATTTATATAGCGCTTTTTACAATGCAAATTGTGGCAAAGCAGCTTTACATTAATAAGAAAATGGTGTCATTGTGCAGCTTATTCTATATATTATTGATTCATTCCGTTGCAAAGATCAATAGTTATTAGTCTAGTTAATTTATGTATATCAGCACTGCAGAAAACAGTGACTAATCGTCCGGCTCAGCTCAGTTCACATACAACAACACCAATGCAGGCATATCAAAACCCTTGGGAGAAACCAGGCTTAGTCGGGGTCAGTTCTCCTCTGGTCAACAGTGAACACTTGTCCGATACTCAGGCAGAGTTACAGGTCATTAAACCCATTTGGAATCGCATCAGTCAAAATATTTAATCTAGTTCCATCTATCCATCTATCGTCACAAACATGTACACAGAACACTGACGTGAAGCCATATATATACAACCTAACCTGTATAATCATAAACTCTAATCTGCTAAATGCAACTATAAGGCAAGATATTAATGTTTTATACACTTCAACTTTATATTAAACATTAACGTTATTGTCAGTAAAGATGCTTGGAAACTATATTTAACTTAACTTGCTACTTGCAAAAAGCTCGTCTGTGTAACATGCGGTACGTGTGCGAGTCGTGGGTGACACGTCTGATGTGTTTGAGACAGATGAAGAGTGTGTTAATATGAGTGTTTAAGGCACATTACGGCAGTGGGTGGTCGCAGAAGTGCTCTTACTTCCAGCCCATCTGGTCCTGTTTGACCTGCGACCGGCCTCGTGTAATCGCTCGACCTGTGCTGTGCCGTGTTCTGAAACAACACTGATAAACAGTGCCGAGCGGCTCATATCACGGCAGTAACGCCACTTATCAGGATACTTACTTTTGCTGGTGTTTCTATCAAATGAATACAAATGTACATCTCATTTACATCTCTGAATCTGTGATGTCACTCGTTAGTGTCATTCTAAATTACTGTCACATGACCTCATTACACTTTTGGGGTCAGTCAGATTCTTTTCTGCTCACTAAAGCTGCATTTATTTGATCAAAAATACAGTAAAGCAGTGAAATATTATTCCAGTGTAAATCATGTGTTTTCTATGTGAATATATAGTACAGTGTAATTTATTCCTGAATTTTCAGCATCATTACTCCAGTCTTCAGAGTCACATGATCCTTCAGAAATCATTCTGATATGATGATTTGATGCTCAACAAACAGTTAACAGTCAAATACATTTTATTCTTCAGGATTCTTTGAGGAACAGAAATTCAAGAACATTATTTATTTGAAATAGAATCTTTCGTAACATTATAAATGTCTTTATTGTCAATTTTAATCAATTTAAAAGTTTTACGGAATAAAAGTATTAATTTCTTTCAAACAACAACAATCAAAAATCTCACTGACTCCAAACTTTAATAAATAGTACCAAGTGATTTCTTACAAGGAAACAACCGATGGTTATGTATGAAAATGTAAACTTTTTGTATATAATTAAAACTACCAATAACCTGTTTTAATAAATAATGAGTGCAAAACTAGTTTGTAATTTCTGCTCCACCATCTTCACCAAAAGGAAAAATTTTAAAAATAAAAATAAACTGCCATTGAACAAGAATAAACAGACAGTCCCCCAAACTCAGTCAGACGTTGACATGACAACAGATCAATGTTCTGAGATTCTGTTTCACTCTTCAGGATGTCAAACTACAGACCAGCTGACCCTTCGCAAAGCCCCGCCCCCTTTAGTTACTGTTGCTATGCGCTCTCACGCCACACATCATGTTCTCACGCAGTGAAAAATACATCGCGGAGTATAGAGGACACTGACAACGTATGAAACATATTTAAAATATTGTAATTTTTTACAGAAGTTGAATCAATAAATAGCGTCTAGTGTGTGTTGAATGTGTGGTGACAGATCGCTGTAGCTCCTCGATCATCTCTTCATACTAGTTCATTTATAGCATCAAATAAACATGAATGAACATCAGAAGGAATGTTGTTTCAAGACGTGATTCAAGTTCACCAACGTTCATCTACTAACTCCCCTGACCGCTTTGATGACAAAATGGAGGATTCGGGGTTATGATTGGTCAGATCGCCTGTCAATCAAACTGTTTGCCAAGGGTCAATTACTGGATGTGAGAAGGTGGTTTAACACACAGACCATGTTTCACAAAATCACAGTGGCATTGTGGGTATTTACAGTGTTCTGTGCAGTTCAAGCAGGCGATTGGCTGTCCAGTCCTACTGTTAAGCTCCCATTAACCTTGATGGTCACAGAACGAGCAGAAGGATGTTTTGGACTCGAGTGACGGTATGGCTGCAGTGCTGCTGTATGTTCTTATTGTTTATTAATCATGGCTGGCCTCATTAGCAGTAGTTGAGGCGTGCGTTCGCTCTCAAATGCCACCCATAATGCAGGGCCACTGTGAAATGTTTTATTACAGGCTAATCAAAAGCAAGTTCCCTGAAGGAGCTGCGAATCAGGCGAGATTAGCTATCTAAAGCGTTTCCGGCCCGTATCACCTCCCAGATCTATAATGAAACATAACAAGGTTTCTGTATCGTTTGGAGATTAGAGAGGTGCATTTGAGAAGGTAACATTTATCAGAAGACCCTCATTTATCATTTATCAAAAGCACTCGCTAAAGGTCAATATCTGTCACGCATTTTACATCTTTGAGAGGAAAGCGAAATTAAAAAACAGAGCTCGCTGATATTGATCCAAGGTGTTTCGGAAGCTTCCTCTGAAGTGAACCAGCGATAATGGAGGGAAATTAAAGGCGAGATTTCTGTGAGAGTCTCCTGATTGGTCAGTCGCAGTGCTGCACTTCATTTGCATTTCCTGTCCATCACATTTACATATTTTTTTTAGCCCAGCAGAGAATATCTCACTAAACCCATGTGATTCATATAGTGCTCTACAATGAGAACTCAACATCTAAACCTCTCTGAACACACTCGAGGCCATCAGCAGTTCATGGATATGAAATATCTCATAAATTTAGATTTCTCTCTTTTTTCAACATTGAAAATTGTTTATTGTTTACATCAGACTGAATATTAATGCATCCACTTTGTATGCAACTACAAACTTCACAATTTGCTCATGAGACAAAAATATCTTGAATATATTGCATTAATAACTGTTTGGTGACAGTATGTGTTTGAAAGAAATTGACCCTTTTATTCCGTAAAGTTGCTCTGAATTGATCAAAAGTGACAGTAAAGACATTTATAATGTTACAACAGATTTCATATAAATTATGTTTATTAATTATGAACTTTCTATTCATCAAAGAATCCTGACATGAATATGAATCATCAACACTGATAATAATCATATCTGTTTGTTGATCATCAAATCATCATATCAGAATGATTTCTGAAGGATCATGTGACTCTGAAGACTGGAGTAATGATGCTGAAAATTCAGGAATAAATTACACTGTACTATATATTCACATAGAAAACACATGATTTACACTGGAATAATATTTCACTGCTTTACTGTATTTTTGACTCTTACTAAAGAATTAAACATCTTACTGACCCAAACGTTCGAATGTTGCATATTTTCAGTAACTGCACGAAGAATCCAGAGCATCAAACTGTTCTGTAATATTGCAATTTAAAACTTTTCATGATTTATATTTTGAAAACTTATATTGTGATTTTAGGGTGTTTTATTCAGATATTGTCTGCAATAATTCAATCCATGTGGGGGGAAACAACTTTCAACAACCGAACTAAAATCAAACGGAAACAAATGAAAGTGAAAATGCCGCTCCTACAGAGAAGTCAGCTCGCGGCCGCAGCGATCCTTCCTCAGACCTGCTTTATATCAGCAGTGTTTGTGATTTGAAATGAAACCCACATCAAATGAAGCTCATTTCCTCCCTGTTGATCACAATTATACGTCCTTCTAACATCACAGGCACTGACAGGTAACGCATGAGTCAGATGTGACCTCGTCACCCCGAGTTAACGTGTCGTCAGCAGCTTGAACTCTGGTGAGAGTTATCAAACAAACCACGAAGAACCAGCGAGCTTCTCGGAGCTGGACCATCCATTTGCTTTGATTAAACGGTTAAAGGTTTGATGTGTGTAATAAAGCTCTCTGACAGCAGAGTAAAGGTGGTCTCCATATGATCAGTAATGAAACGCGCTGCATTTGTTTATTTGTCTTCAGCTCTTTCTGGCACTCGGCTCTTTAAACGAGCATCTCCATCTCTTTGAGGCTGTCCAGACCATCAGTGTTTAGAAAACCTCACAGCCACGGCCGAGGAGCACGGGGCGATGCGTGTCTCCACCGAGGGATTCCCGCAGCTGTAAAAACAGCCGAGCGCAGCTTTGGGGAAAACACACTTCCAGCAGCAGCTTCAGGTGACTGAACGAGCCGCCGGCGCAGCTCCACAGACTCCACCTGCCAGCCGCAGCCGCTGACCGTGAGACGCCCGGACACGCTCGGAGACGCCGCAACTCACAGAGGCCTTCGCTTCCCGTTCCCAGAGAGATTCCTCACTGACACTCATCAGCTCCGACTTCTGATTCTGTGCCGTTTCACTGACAAACACTGGAAACTTACAATAATAAGTTACAGATGACATGACTATTCTATGAATGTTCATGAACTGTAGATGTAGAGACCAATCCAAAAATTTAAGGTGATTTGTCTTCGAAAATTATCATTAAAATTACTAGATAATTATAAACAACCTCAGTATTGATTAGGTAAAACAAAAACTTAATAACAATAAGAGTTATTGGTCTGTATATAGACATGTCAGCAAAACACACAAAACAACATTTCGGCCACATTCATCTGAGGTCTGGATGCTAACAGTTATTAATCTGATGCAAACTGCTGTCTGTGTCTTAAATTCATAATCCAATCGACAACTTTTGTGACAATGTCAGTTAGCACAAAAAATAATTTCCTTTCCCCCTTCCTTTTCTATGAAAGAAGCAACAATCTGTATTACAACAAACACTTTCAAAGGAAGCCACTCCATAAACATTCAGTAGTAGTCAGAAGATGTAAACTACATGTGTGTTAACATGAATTCAGTATGACAAATGTCTTACTAACCTCTTCTGTGTAAAGTTATGACTAAATTTAAACTTCATTACCATGATGATGTAACGCTATAAATCTTTAAACTCTAAAATGACTGTAAAAATGATGCTTTACAGCTCAAATAAAACACATTTAACAGAAAATACGTGTAAGTTATATAAAATTATAAACTTGACATTTCTGCTTTTAAATCCTTCAAATATTGACCCCATTGAACTTTCACTGTAAATGCCTCATTATAACCTATACTTTTTGCTATTTTAAAGCTATCATCGAAAGAGATGAGTCGAAATTATTTTTTGTGGTAATCAACATTATGCAACAAATGCTGTCGAATGAGTTTAACTTGTACTGAACACAGAATGTTCCTTTAAAACTCACAGATCATTTCTCAGGACCTTTACATCAACCTAAACGAGAGCTGAAAGCTGCACAAGTGTGTGTGTGTGTGTGTGTGTGTGTGTGTGTGTGTGAGAGAGAGAAATGTTGAGTGGGTTGGTTTTAAACAGCTCTGAGAAATGATTAGAGTGATGTGACATTTGCGTTGTTCCCAGGGTAAAGAAAACAAGTCAAAGGTTTAACCTTCACTTCCGCTAAATATCCCGACATCAGCCTGAACTAATTTGAGTTTAACTTGTAAAAACTGTCCACTGGCCTGACATGGAAAAAGACTCAATAAAACAAAAATGAGTTCCAGATGACCTACTGAACACATACACACACACACACACACACACACACACACAGAACGTCCTTCCATATGCCTCCATCCTTTGTTCTGTGAAGTCTGTGTAACAGACGTAGTCGAGCGCTTCTCTCTCTCTGAGTGACGGGACACCGCAGCTTCTCTCTGTACTTCTGCAGTCATGTGATTTCAGGAACATGAAACAAGCAAAACACACCAAACTGAGAGATTTCATCCGGCATATACTGTAATTTGACTGCTTATGCTTATTTCCATATTGTTTCATCTCTTTGAGATCCAAATGAAGGGGAAACTACAGGACAAAACATATTGTGTTTCCAGAATCCCATGATCTGTTCTCCAAGAGATGCTCACTGTGATGCTACTAAAAGATTCAGCGTGTTATACTCGAGTGATCAGATGCAGGATTTTCACCTGCTGAACAATAAACTGTGTGAGTTTGTGCAGAAGAAACTCCTCTCATATTGTCTTCAGCACATGTCAAACGCGAGTATAAAGAGGCTCGTTTAGCACAGAGAGCTGCGTTCTCTCGTTCAGCCGCTGTTTGCTCAGGGTTTCACGGCTTTGGGCCAACGACTCCCGCCCTCCTGCTTGGGCTCCTGTTAGGATGGGAACCCGTCTGATAGTTCAGACGACCCTGAGGGACAGAAACTGCCAGAGGAATCTAACAGAAGACCCCCAACACACACAATCAGGAGAGCCGTGTTCCCCTTCCAGCCTTCCGCAGTCAGACGTTCAAAGCTTCATCATTAAAACTGTGCCCTGGGACAAGCACTGATCCAGCCCCCGAACACCCACCGCCGCGACACACACTGCGCTTCCATCCTTTACCTCTTTCTCTCTTACACTGTCACACACACACACACACACACACACACACACACACAAGCCAGGGTTGCCATGTCCACAGTTTTTCACTACACCAAACATTATTTGTAGCGCCTCCCATCCAATAATTGTAAAGAACTTTATGCTTTGTTACTTCTGATTCATTGTCCGATTCTGTCCACCTTATTACAAAACTCAAACAAAATAAATGGTATTTTGATGCTCCTAAATAATCGCGGTATCACCTCAGTTCAAGCGGCAGAGAGGAGCGTGAGTCTTTTCTTCCACTTTAATACAAGTGTGGCGGGAAGGATGAGGCTGAGTGTCACAGAAGGATATGTGGATAAATGAAAGGAGGAGTCACGACAGTGCAAGGCGAGAGGGGACGAGGCCCGGATTCACGTTGTTTTGATCATGTGTGAGCAGGAGTCATGCGTGAGGGGCGGCCTTTTACTTATAATTACAGTTTGTTGAGCGTTCGCCAGCCTCCCTCTTCCCTTATCAACAAACTCTTATAGCACGAAAAAACACGCTTGAGAAATAAAAAGGCATGTAGAAAGATACAGTAAAATTACTGAAATGAATGTCTGTGGACACTCCCAGCCGGAGCATTAGGCAACCATTTTGCTGTGGTGCTCAGGGAGCGACTGAGGGTTAGGTGCCTTGCTCAAGGCCATCTCAGTCATTTCCTGCCAGTATTGAAAATTGAAACCGCAACGTCCAGATTACCAGTCTGACTCTCTAACCAGTAGGTCACAACTGCCCCAAACAGAAATAAAACACAATGAAACTAAACAGACATAGAAACACACACTACATTATGTCCCCCTGGGAAGGCACATCTTCATGTCGTAAAAGTCCAACTGAGGTGGGAGGGCATGGGCTCTGGAGGAGGACACAAGAGTGGGAGAAAAGCAGGAAACCAGGGGAAATGACAGAGGGTTATCAAAAGTGCTGACTTCAGTACCAAGTGGGTACTGAAATTTTAAAACTGTTATGATACCAGCATTTCCCCCCAGCAATCTGAGTGCTGTTGAGCAGAATCTTAAACACCTCTGATTACAATCAGATGGCCCACAGCCGAGCTGAGGGAATGAGGAGCCATGATGGCGGTTTGGCTGACTAAACCAGTGGACGACTGATGAAGACGAAGCTGATGGAGAGACTCAGGTGAAGAGTGAAGATGGAGAGCTGATGGAACCACATGAGTTCAGGTAGGGCAAACGTCCGAGGTAGAGCCAGGATGCCAGAGGACTGCGGTGGAGCCGGTGGGACTGAGGACCAAGGCGAAGCTGGAGGAAAGGATCAGCCCAACAGAGCCAAAGGAGTGAAAGGCAGGAGCGTAGCAGAATCCCCTTAAGTCCATGGCACAGGCAGAGAGATGTCTGACAGCAGAGCCAGCGGGACGAAGGAGTCCGGTGAAGCCATAAGGATGATGGTTTGATTATGGGTGAAGGGGATCCTCTTCACTAGGTGGAGCCGGTGATGGGAAGGTACGAGGCATATCCACACAGCATAGTGCAGTAGACAAAGGAGGAGCCGAGGAGCTAAAGGGAACTAGTGGAGGCGGGGCGGATGGACTGGCTGGCTTTGGAAGAGGAGGTGAGAGAGGGAGGCTGGGTGGGATCTCTGGAGACACAGGAGACTTGGAGCTGGGTGGGACCACTGGCACATTCAGGTAGATACCCTCTTCCAGTTCATAAAGGGTCACAGCAGGAGTGTGGAGGGCGGGGCTTTCCTCCACTCCTCGTACTCCATGAGCAGTCCCACAGCGATGCGCAGTGTTGCCGGCTCAAGCACCTTGTCAGACAATTTGTGGAGCTCAGGCTCCAGGGCGTTGGTGGGCTCAGTCCTCTTGTCTTGATATCCATCAGGGCACGCTTGAACTCTCTGTCTGCAGTGGCCTCTGGCGTCAGGTCCATGCAGCGGGGCGATGGCTGGCTGGGCTCTGGGTCCAGAGTGGGGCTGGTAACGTCCTCCGCTGGGAGGATGGTGAATGCCGATCCATTATTCACCAGCACCCACTCCACAAAAGTGGTGAAATCAAGGACCATTCCCTGGGAGTCGTACCTTGGACGCTCGCTCGGTGTTTTACATTGTAGCGCTGAAAATATCCAAAGATATTTTAAAATGAATAAAGACATTTGCTTTTCTGTTTCAGCCCCCTCTCTCATGCTACAAGAGCCATTTGGAAGACACAAAGGAGCTGATAGTGATCAAGGCCTGTAGGTCAGATGCCTGTGCATCAGGGGTCTATGAATCATCACACCTTCAGTACAGTGGGGGAAGTTACTTCTGATTGGTCAGTTTGAATGTCTCACATTTGGGCTACAGTCACATGGTCAGGGAAAGGATAAAAGAAGATTGTAACTTGCTCTGTCTCTCTTTTTACTCTCTACTCTCCTCTTTGATTCTCTTCTTTTTTACTTGGGCACTCTCTCTCTCTCTCTCTCATTCTCTTTCACTCTCTCTATCGCTCAGGTAACTTTTTACATACATGCTGGGTATGATTAGTGGTATAAGTTTTTATCATCTCAAACATCTATTTTGTAATCATTTTAAGTGTAACCATAAACAGATATATTGTCATTAAACTCTTTCATTACAAAAGATGTGCTAACTAGTTTGATTTGGTATTAACTTTGATGTGCTACTTATTGCAATATAATATTGTCACACTATAGCAACGCTCTCCCACATATTTTGCTATTATAACTGCGATTATTTCCGTTGTTGGTATAAGTTGCAGTGGGTGGTAATAGACAAGAAATCTACAGTTTTCTACCATCTTACTGATAACGTTTCTTTAGTCATTCGGCAAATCCTGTATGAGAACCACCGTTACGACATCACCAGCCTCAGCAAAACAAATGAAGCAAGGAAGGAAGGAAGGAAGGTAGGTGTAAAATAGTTTTATAAAATCTATATTTTGTATAATAAAAAATAAAAAAAGTTTACTATAGTACATTTGCTTTACAGTAAGCTTAGCCTGCTACAACTTTTTTACACATTCTTTTTTTTTTAAAGTGGTTTCAGTTCTGCAAAAATCTGCTGTTTTCTTTAAAAAGAGACTAACCGTAGGTCTGTATTCCAAAGTAATCATGAATTACAACCATTTAAGTTGAGATCTGTGATCAAAAAGAGGGGTGGCAGAGAAAAGCACAGCGTGAACATGCTGCTAAACATCTGGTTTTGTGTTCACAGAAGAAAGAAAGTCCTTGAGTTGATGTTTGGAATGACATGAGTGTGAGGAAATGAGTGAACTATTCAGCTCAGACTCAACCTTCTGTTATTCACCAAAATAACTTTTTTCATTCACTTTCTGATTTTCATGCTGCTCCTGTTCGCACAACTGTGTCGAAGTGTCTGACAGTGTGTGTGTGTGTGTGTGTGTGTATGTGTGATTGATGAGGACTCAATGAGGTGCCTGAGAGAGCAGGTACAGATGAACGGCCCGCAGTGTGTGTGTGTGTGTGTGTGTGTGTGTGTTTAGGAGATAAATGAGATTCACTCTACGAGGTGAAGTTGATCTCCAGACAGAATCAAAGAACCACTAACCCCTGACAGACACACACACACACATTCTGTCCCCCTACACTACCCCTACCCCTAAACCTACCCATCACACAAAATGTTCTGCTATTTTACATTTTTAATAAAACATTGTTTAGTGTTTTTAAAGCTATTTGAAATATGAGCACGCATGAAATGTCCTCATATTTCAGGTTGAAGTTGTAATACCAGTGTAATACCCATGACATTATACACATTTGTGTCCTCATAAATCACAAAGACACACACACACACACACACACTTCTCCTGCAGAGGATCAGGGTGTGTGTTGTTGTTCATTACACCTGTACAATCTGTTTCTGATGGTTTGTTCCCTGCAGCTCAGAGTTTCTCTCACTTTCATGTGGAATGAGAATGAAACTGTAAACAGCATTAGCACATTTATCCGTCTCACCTGAGAGCAGCTCCATTATTACCTCAGCTGAGAACACACACACACACACACACACACACAGTTAATACTGACACGCACTCATCACATGATCATCACAAGCACCAATGACTGCACACTGTAAAGGAAGTTCGTTCTGATCCAGGTGATGTGATGCCGCTGGTTAGTTTCTCATTATCTGTTTTCTTACTGTGAAACTAAACTCATCTCCACTGCGCTCGTACGAGGCAGATTCTCACAGAGCAGAAGATAAGGACCGTCATTACGCGACTCTTTGTCAACACGTTACTAATATTGGCAATGTTAAAATGGCTCAGGGACAGTAAATGATGTTTTTGTGGGAACCGAGAAATGCTTGATTGTGATTGTTATCCAGCGGCGAGTAAAGCAGCTTTAGTCCTCCAGCCCAAATAAACACAGATTACAAACTAGTCCATTACTGAGTGTTTATTGGTTTGTTTCACACGGACTTCTTCTTCTGGCAGAACCGATTATGTGTCAGACTGGATTTGAGAACTAGATTTAGAAAGTTACAAAATATGATTTTAAATGGGAGCTGCAAATAATGCATTCAGAGTTGTGCGAGTCATTGTGTCCGTGTAAAATAAATATAGAAGTTTTCATCAGAGACTAATAACAACAGCTTTGTTTCCATCCAATTTAACAGGTCACATGCATTTCTACTCGATTTTATGAGTTTCTGCAGTGAACTTCAGTACGGTCGTCAGCATATCGACAGCAATTAAACACACGAGGTTTGTCTGTCATTAGGATGAAGGCCTGCGAACGAGAGCGCTTCAGTTCAGAGATCACAGGCGTATCGCTGTCAGTCTCAGACACACGGACTTTCTCTCTGTGTTTCATCTCCTCTGTCTATATACACCTCCGTCTCTCACACACACGCTGCTTTCTACTCTTTTACACAAGTGTTTACAGCTGCTGTTGGTGAATGAAGTGATTTCGAGGGCCGAGGCAACAGTAGCTGAAGTAAAAGGACCGTCAGCCTGTCATGATCTAATCAGCCTCTCGCGGCAGAAACGCATCTGTCGTTCTGTTCTGTTCTCCACTGGAAGAAACGCTCGTCTGAAGCGTGTGTGAAACGCCTTCACTGCACGATGCTGTTCAACTCAAAGAACAACAACAGTGAGACAGCTACAGAAAACGACAAAAAAACTACTTACAACAAGTAGTTTGAGATCGGTCAGATTCTTTCTAAACTTTTGAAGGCTAATTTAAATGCCAAGAAATGTCCACCGCACCTGCTGACCTTAAAACTGCAAACGTCTACATTAAATCACTCGAGTTTGTCACTGTTAGTGACTTTTACAAAGCAACACAACCGTACGATAATACAAACAACAATGCTGAATAAACCGTTACATTTCATTATATTATTAATTTAACAATAAATGATTAACAGTTCTTCCTCCAAGCTTTAGAATAACTCTAGTTTGTAGTTTCCAAGTAATCTGGTGCATTGATGCAGAAGTCAAGCTCATCCGATCTGAATCCATCGGTTTGATATCAGTAATTCTTCACTGTGAGGTGATTTCAGTGTTTTATAAAGCCGAAAGCTTCCTCTTCACTGTAACAGGAAGCCTGACTCTCTCTCTTCCAGTCTCTCTCTCCTGCGTGTCGTTCTGAATTTGATCAATGAACTCAATTACCGTGTGTTTCTAGGGACCCTGAGTGGGCTTTTCCTCCGTGATGCATAGCGAACGCCACACCTGATGTGGCTCCCAAAACCTCCTCAATAAATAAGACACACACACACACACACACACCTCACAGTCTCTCTCTCTCTGCTAGGCTGGCCACTAATACATGGGCTCAGTTCATGCATTATTAATGAAGAGAGCTCGGCGAGTGGCAGAGACAAATAGGGAACAGAATTCACTGACTGGCTGCGAACGCTCTTTTTAGCCATGCTTGAGTTTCCTCTCAGTCCATCCTGACACGGGAACATTTCTTATTACACTCTTTCCACTCTATAGGCTTCCTCTCTCTCTCTCTCTCTCTCTCCTCATGTAAGGGTTTGAAGAAGCACTCCACCTCGAAATCACTCATGGAAAAAGCTCTTTCTGGAGAGACCTGTGAGTGTGTGTGTGTGTGTGTGTGTGTGTGTGTGTGTGTATGTGAGTGTGTGTGAGTGAGTGTGAGTGTGTGTGTGAGTAAGTGTGAGTGTGTGTGTGTGTGTGTGTGTGTGTGTGTGTGTGTGAACAGAGCTGTTTCCCAGAGGCTTTAGGAGAATATCGGATTCAATCTGCTCAGCTTTATCTGAGGCACAGAGGTTTAGGTTTCTATCGCTGTGAAGTAGAGCCGAGCGTTTACACCGGTTACTGCAGCAGTAAAACTATAATTAGTGATTAAGCATCACTATTACCGCAGCTCACACTCAAGAGTTACTTCAACTTCATGACGTCATCAGATGATTTACACCTGCTGGATGATGAAACAGCGACACAAACACCAACAAAATGATAGTTATTCACGAAGGATCCAAAAGTGACAGTAAAGACATTTATAATGTTACAAAAGATTCTATTTCAAATAAATGCTGTTCATATGAACTTTCTGTTCATCAAAGAATCCTGACATGAATATGAATCATCAACACTGATAATAATCATAAATGTTTCCTGATATCAGAATGATTTCTGAAGGATCATGTGACTCTGAAGACTGGAGTAATGATGCTGAAAATTCAGGAATAAATTACACTGTACTATATATTCACATAGAAAACACATGATTTACACTGGAATAATATTTCACTGCTTTACTGTATTTTTGATGCTTTGGTGAGCAGAAGAGACTCTTTCAGAAACATACAACTTCAAACTTTTGAATGTTAGAATGTTACAAAATATTTTTTTTTTACAAAAAGTTTTTTTTTTTTACAAAAAGTTTTACAGATATAATAAAGTCCAGTGTGTGACAGTGAGACTGACTGCAGTGAATGTAGATCTCGCTTCATCTGTACAATACTGCAGAAATGAACACACACTCGCTCTCGTCCACCTCTGAAGAACGTGTCAGATAATGAAACACATGCAGCACTTTGAAGCGATCTGCTGCGCGGCTCATTCACGCAGAACTTCTCATGAAGGGTTTGTGAAGTAAGCAGACATCTGAAGCATGTCGCTCCTGGACGCCTTTGAAAACTGGAGAAGTTTGGAATATTGATTTTAGTCCACTTACAAAACAAACAGAGACGAGTGTTTATATCACTGCTGTATTCTGATCAAAGAGTGTATATAGCGTGCTATAACACACACACACACAGTAATATACAGCATAGTCCAAAGGTCTGAGATCATTCTTTCTTTTTTTTTTCTGCAGTTTCTAATTTAACAAAAAAAAAATCCATTAGGATATTATGGGATAAGACTCAGAGATGAACAGATGAATGATTTGAGCATCTTCAGCTTCACTGGCAGTGAGAACATCTGAACATCTAAAAGTCAAAGGCACTTTTATTTACTCATTTACCTACATTTGATTAGTCACATTAAAAACAGATGCTCTGAAATCTCTGAAAATCTAAAGGCAGGTTCAAGATTCATTTTTCATAAATCTTTGAATATGAGCAACGGAGAATGAGGTTGGAGCTGCGGCAGAGAAGATTTTCCGTGAATAACGTGTTAATCCGAGTGTCATAGACAGAGTTATGGTGTTATTTTGTGTTTTTTGGAGCTTGAAAGATGTGCTCAGCATTTTTACTGCAGATATTTTGCGCCAAATTCCCCGGAAGTGACAGTTTTGTTCTCTTGAAACATGGGATGGAAATGCTGCTTTATTCGCTGATGTTTTATACCATATTCCAGTTTTGCACATTCAATTCTCAACTTTGGATGGAAAACGGCCACAGTATTTCACCTTGACTTCCAGCGAGTTTCATCGCTCAGCTGTCGCTTGTACTAAAAAGCTCTGTCTGTTGAATGTGTGTGTGTGTGTGTGTGTGTGAGTGTGTGTGTTCAGGCTAATGGCGGCCGCTGTGTGAGGATTAGGGTGAGAGGAATATCAGATGTGTTTCTGATGAGGTGGCGAGCTCTCCTCCGCTCTCGCTCCGCTGCGGCTCCTCCGGCCCTTTGAAGTAGAAACTCCAGTTTAAGTAAACGCCTGACTGCCGTCCCCTGCACTTCTCGCGCTTGTCTCGCAGTAATTGCCTTATTTCATCAAAGCAGGTGAAGGGCCGCCGAATAACTCTCTCTCTCTGTCTCTCTCTCTCTCTCTCTGCCGTCTGTCGAGTGTGTGTGTGGCAGAGCGTTCAGAAACAGGTGCGAACGTTTTAACCGTTGCACACCCAGATGTCACCGCTAAACTAAGGAGACTCGTCCCAGAGGTGTTTAATGAACTTTCCTCTCTGAAGGACTCAGAAAGTGTGACGCGTTCCTCTGCTGAACGTTCACGCTTCGCTCTCGTCCGCTTTGAACAGCACAGAGACACAAATGACACGTTCACATGTCAACATTTCAGACTGCCGTGTTAAAGCAACAGTTCACCACAAAATCATATTCTGGCATCATTTACAGGTTTAATGCAAACTGAAGCTTTTAAGGTTAAAAAGGACATAAAAGCTCCATTAAAAGACTTTAAAAGTATAATAACATCCAGTCCAGGTCTTCTGAGATATTTTAGAATTAGTTTTAGTCTATAACTTTACTCAATGTGACATGATTCATGAGAGAAACAGCAATGTGCACATGTGTGAACGATTCATTAATGCTTTACAGTAAGTTCTCAATCGTTAACTTTAGATAACTACATTACTTAACATGACTAATACATTTCTATATAATTATTGTAATTTTTTTACATTTTCAATTTATAAAGTTAAAAGTTGTATCGGTAACACTTTAAGAGGTTCATTAATTAAACATTCGTTAACGTATTAAC
Source organism: Zacco platypus (assembly GCA_038088235.1). Taxonomy (NCBI): domain Eukaryota; kingdom Metazoa; phylum Chordata; class Actinopteri; order Cypriniformes; family Xenocyprididae; genus Zacco; species Zacco platypus. The sequence goes on from CM076074.1 coordinate 174,542, forward strand.
TAACATGAATTAACCATGAGCAATACATTTATTACTGTATTTACTAATCTTCGTTAACATCAGTATGAATTTATGAAAGAGATTATTCATTTATTAAATGGACAGAAAAGAGCATAAGAAACTTTAAGATGATAAGGAATCATTCCGGTGAAGTGGATCTTTTCCATGAATCATTTAATCGTTAGAATGACTGTTCGTGAATCAGACGACTCAGTGACTCGATCTATTTCAACTCTCACTGAAGATTCTCAGTCAGTTGTGATTATCATATGATTTCACAAGATTTGAAAAACAGACAGCAGTGCTGTTATTAACTAAAACTATCACAAATCTTTTTGTTAATTGAAATAGAGCTGACTAAAAATTAAGTACCAATATTAGATGAAAAACTTGTACTTACTGTACGGTGAAATTACTAAAACTAAAACTGAAATAAATATAAAGCCCATTCAAAGTTTTAATAAATACTATAATAGTATATGATAAATAAATGGCGCTGTAGAAGGTCTGATTTGGGCTGATCTGAAGTCAATAACATTCTGCTGAATTTAGTTCCTCACACTGTATTCTGGCCACAAACACAAGAGAAATCTGACTTAAAAACAGGCCTGTGTCTCGTCAGAGCGTCCAGAGCTTCATGAGCTTTTCAAAAGACTTCAGAGCATCCAACGAAGATATGAAGGGAATTAGATTCAGTCAGTTGTGAAGTTTTGAGCTGTGCTTCAGTTCATTCTAGATTTGCTCAGTTTAGCGGCGTAGAAACGGCTCTAAAGCTGCTGTACGTCGTCTGCGTGTTTGTCTCCGGCCGTCCATCCGGATCGGATCGATGGACTCCGTGAGCGCGGGACAGTGTGTCAGTGTGTCGTGGACGGGCTGGTCTGGAGTCAGCGCCGCCCTCCATCACTGTCTGTCAGCGGAGCAGAATGAGCTGTCTGAGAGCCGATCGATGCTGACATAACGCACAACACACACTCACACTCACAGCACTGCCTCTGTCAGAAATCACACACTGATACATTACACACACAAACACTGACACGCCAAACGCCCAGATGAAAAATGATGTTTGGACGGACACGGAGGCTGTTTCGGGGGTTTGAGAGACGATCTGCACACAATCTGAAGAGTCTCTTTGAAATAAAAGTTCAAAACAGTGACTTCAGCTCAAAACTTCCTCTCCATTTCACATTTATAGAACATCTACTGCAAAAATCATCATGACTGACAGCGCAACCAGGAGCTCATTAACATAGGCCCGCCCACATTTGCATATTCAGGAGCTGCTAAATGTCCCTATAACTTCAAGGGTGTCGACAGCCAATAACTGAGCCCACAAAAGCAGTTCCGTCGATGTTTCTGTGGACGAGGGCGTCCGTCTAATTTGAGTGGATTCTACAAATGACGAATGAATTAGTGATGAACACAGAGAAACACACGGTCCATGTGTTTATTCACTAAAACACAGCCTTTAATCACAGAGTCATTGTGGTTTTATTTCTATTAATACTGCAGTCCTCATGGGGATATTAGTCTTTATATTACTATACTAACTATACCTGATCATATAGTTATATAATAATATAGTTAGACTTTATTTTTTTATATACAGTAGTATTGTAGTTCCCTGTCGTCTGTGACACATCAGGACAGACGCAGACCTCAGCAGCACAGAAGTCCGAGAGATTTACATGCACACACTCACACACACACACACACACACACACACACACACACACACTCACACACACACTTCACAGAGAGTTCATGAGGAAACTCCAGAGAATGTGAGGCGGAGTGCAGCTGCGCTCAGATCAGTGTGGACCGACATCAGCGGCAGCCTCCTGAACTCACTGCCATAGAGGTTCAGCTTAGTGCTGCTCCACCTGCGCTCCTCACACACACAGAGTCAGAGTGAGTGTGTGTGTGCGTGAGAGTGTGTGTGAGAGTGTGTGTGTGTGAGAGTGTGTGTGTGTGTGTCTGAGAGTGTGTGTGTGTGAGAGAGTGTGTGTGTGTGTGTGTCTGAGAGTGCGTGTGAGAGTGTGTGAGTGTGTGTCTGAGTGTGTGTGTGTGTGAGTGTGTGTGTGTGAGTGTGAGTGTGTGTGTGTGTATGTGTGTGTGAGTGTCTGTGTGTATTCCCTACGTTATGGGGACCAAATGTCCCCACAGGTATAGTAATAGTAGTAAATGTTGATCTTGTGGGACATTTTGTTGGTCCTCATGAGGAAACAAGCTTATAAATCATACAGAATTATCTTTTTTGAAAATGTAAAATAGCAGAAGATTTTGTGTGATGGGTAGGTTTAGGGGTGGTTGTGGGGGGGGGCAGAATGTACAGTTTGTACAGTAGAAAAACCATTACACCTATGGAATGCCCCATAAAGCATGAAAACACAACATGTGTGTGTGTGTGAGTGTGCGAGTGTGTGTAATCAGTTGCAATCTGTCTCACACCTCTGAGACCAGCAGTACCACAGTATTATCTCAAGACGCTGATCTTCATCGGTCCACACACACACACACACACACACACACACACACACACACACACACACACACCGCAAAAATACCATGAAAGGATCATGAAGGCAGTTCAAATACAAAACAAACAAATATAGGGTGGAGACTTGGTTTTCTCTGCCGGGTGTCGATTGGATGTTGAGATGTGGGCGTCACTCTAAAACATGGAGGCGGAGCTGAATGCAAGCTTACAGTGGATTGTAAGAAAGGGGCGGGGTTTAAACAAACTAAACGATTGGAGAAGTCCTGCATATGTCATCAGAGAGTCTGTGGCTTTACCAGATGATCCAGTTATGGATAAACTATGAGGTCATAACAATAAAAAAGGAACATTTGCATGAATTCTTTTACAATAAAATCCATTTAAAAAATAAACAGGGTGAATTTATTTCATCCCAACTTACAAATTTGCTGTATGATGACCCTGTGGCACCAGCGTGAGTTCATCGAGTAATAACTAACTTTTGTGTCCGTTTCTCACTCAAAGCACGGAACAGAGAGCACGAGTCACACGGACAACTGCGTTTTAGAGCTTTCTCCATCTTGATGCCCGCGGCCCTTATGAAGTGAAAGAGCTGCGAGGAGGTTTGGACCGAGTAAGTGATGAGAGTGTTTAGATTTTTGGCTGAACGATTCGTCGAATGCATCTAATGAACACATAACTGAATGATAAGTATCTACTCCTGACAGATCTGGCGAACGTCTTCGGCAGTCGCTCAGCTCTGAATCTCTCGAACAGAGCGGCGTGTGCCAGCGAGCGGCGCTGGGGTTTGGTGGCGCGCCAGAGACGCACATGCTCATAACCTGGAAAGCGGCGGCCCGTCGAGCGAAGCATGGCGGCTCAGCGTCGCTCGCTCTCTCCAGACTCATTCACAGCTTGTTTCTGCTGTTCTCTCCAGCCTGTCAGAAAAACGAGTGTTTAACCCTGACGCAGGGAGAGGATGACCCCTGATCCCCCCCGCCGCAGCGCTGGCACGCTGACCGGCACAGACTCTGGCCGCTCCGTTCGCGCGGCCGGCCCGGCTGTCGGTAACAGGTGTCGCAGGCTCAGAGTTCCCTCGGCACCAGCAGTCGAGCACAATGGTTCCTGCTGCTGTAGGATGAGTTACAAACATGGATCCGATCCCAGACTCACACACACACATGAATCCTGCCAAACAGTGTGTGTGTGTGTGTGTGTGTGTAACATTAAAGGAATGTTCTGGGTTCAAAACTTACAACACAAAACGTAACTGAAAGTGACAACAAGCACACGGCTCTAATGTTGAAGACGTTACAGGCATTGCTTTTTCATTTATCGGTCAGTTTTGTGATTTGGGACGATTTTGCTTCCATAACTTGTCTTCATTCACACTAGCAGAAGGAAAACATCCAAAAATACACATGAAGTGTTTAACGTCTCAATTCCAACATGTCTTTAAAGGCAGTGAGACGCTTTTATTCTTATCTATATTCTGAAGGTTTGTTCATTTCTATTACATGAATTATACAACATTTTATACCTAAAAACATGTTTGTTTTCTGTCTGCTGACAGTATTTTCTGATTTATGGAGATAAAAAGAGAAATCCAGAATCTTGTCTGTAAAAATCTTTAATATATTAACAAAATCAAACTAGAATTTTGAACCTGACTTTATCCAACATTCAGAACTCTGTTCTGGAAATGCATGCAAATTAGAGCATATTTAATTAGATAATGACTCATTTGCATTTTTAACTCATTATATTCTGAACATTTCAGAAAACTAATACAAAAAAATGTTTGCAATTTGTAACGTAATCCATCAGCTGGGGAGGTATGGAGAGATCTATTGGATCATTTTTACTCGAGTCACCTGTGGAATCTTGCCTTAATTGAACCTAATGACACATTTATTCACAGGGAATGAAGGGAAAACAGGGGAAACGCATGAGCAGCTTCAGACGCTGTGTGTGTGTTCAGACCAACATCTACGCTCTTTCATCTCCTCACGGGCGTCAGGATCGATCTGGAACAAGTGAAGAGATGCATTTACAGACCTCATAAACAAGACGAACTGCTGTCTGCTTTAAAAACTATTTCTGATCGTCAAACTCATCTGGTGAGGTGTGAGCAGGAAGCCTCGGGGTTCAGTTTCAAAAGGTTTTATTTATGTTCTTACTCTAGATCCCTTAATAAAACCATGTACAAACTCACTGATGTTAAAACATTTGGGATCAGTAAAACTTTCAAACAAATGAACTTTCTATTCGTCAAAGAATCTTGAAAAATAAAAACATCCACTTTCACCATTTCTAAAAGTCCTTGATTTGCCTAACTGACTCTCCGGCTTCACCTGTAACTGTCGCATTACAGAAGTTTCGCAGGTTGTGATATTCTTTACAACACACAAGATTCTCGTTCTGTGGAGGATCTCAGACGGTTATGATCTCCGCTTCATGTTCACTTATCAAACACCCTTAAAATTTCCTTTTCCATTTTGTCAGCAACCAAACGAAACGTGCGGAAATGTGTTTGCCGTCCACAAACCCCCTCTCTCCAGCCGAATCCCCTGTTCCTCCTACACAGCTCAGATCAATTTGTCTTCAAGACACAAATCCATATTTTTTTCATCCCAGGTATCACACACACACACAGGCGCTGATTCAGCTTTACGGGCAGACACATGCTGACCTCAGAGCCCCACACCTCTGCTTCACTCGCTCTTTCATCATCCCAGAGTAAAAGTGTTAAAGCGTCTCCGTCCGTCCGTCTGTCTGACGGTCCGCGGAGCGTTTCTCTTCCCTGAGCCGCGGCTCTCAGCGCTGGGAGAGGCGCTTCCCTCGAGCTCTTAGCGGATCAATACTACACAGGACTTAAATTAGACCTCCAGTCAGACAAATCCACCTTAGCTGCCATCAGCCCAACCCACAATCCCCTGAAAATTTACTTTTTTCCACTAAGTTAAGCAATAAGAGCAGG
>CM076074.1:182500-192500 GCA_038088235.1 Zacco platypus
CCAGACTCTTACTGGACGACAACTAGAGACTATATAGTTTTTACTGTATTTTTGATCAAATAAATGCAGCTGTAGAGAGCAGAAGAAACTTCTTACAGAAACTTTAAAAAATATTATTGATTGAACCAATTAACCCTTCACAAACAGTTTGATTGACAGGCGATCTGACCAATCATAACCCCGAATCCGCCATTTTGTCATCAAAGCGGTCAGGGGAGTTAGTGGATGAACGTTGGTGAACTTGAATCACGTCTTGAAACAACATTCCTTCTGATGTTCATTCATGTTTATTTGATGCTATAAATGAACTAGTATGAAGAGATGATCGCTTCACGAGGAGCTACAGCGATCTGTCACCACACATTCAACACACACTAGACGCTATTTACTGATTCAACTTTAAAAAATTACTATATTTTAAATATGTTTCACTCGTTGTCAGTGTCCTCTATACTCCTCGATGTATTTTTCACTGCGTGAGAACATGATGTGTGGCGTGAGAGCGCATGGCAACAGTAACTAAAGGGGGCGGGGCTTTGCGAAGGGTCAATTGTGTCGATTACCTTCATATATACTTGTGTTAGGATTGGCAACAGTTCTTCTAAATCTAACTGATGGAGTGTGAAGCTTTTGATTCCTTATTTCCATCAAGATGTGCATCAAGTTTTGGTCAAGCTCTTGTATTGACAATGAGTCGAAATCCAAACAGTGATTTTTTGAGACAGACGGTCTATTTGTATTATATAAATCTGCTGCAGTCTAGTGTTCCACATCAGCTCATGCTGTCTACGCAGGCAGCAAGAGAGCACGATAGCTTTTGGAACAGAGCTGCTGTCAGAGGAAATGTCTTATCGACTGATCCTTTGTGAGTGTGTGTGTGTGTGTGTGTGTGTGTGTGTGTGTGAGTGTGTGCGTGTGTGTGTGTGTGTGTGAGTGTGTGTGTGTGTGTGTGTGTGTGTGAGTGTGTGTGTGTGTGTGTGTGTGTGTGTGTGAGTGAGATGGGGTTCAGGGGTTGAGTGTACTCTTACACCCTCAGAAACACAGACTGCTCATGCAGGAAATAAGAGTCATTGGCTCAGTTCAGGGGCAGAAACAGAAGAACTGCTGAACTTCCTCCAAATAATTCCCATTGATAACTCTAATATCTGAAAACATCAGCCATCAGTGCCAACAAACAAGAACTAACCGCCTCACAATTGTCATCATTCACATGCACTGTACACCATCAGATCCTTGTTAAATCATGACAAACTATACAACATCTCAGTCTCAAGAGTCGATATCTGATAAGCAACAGAAATGAGCATCAGTGATTTCTTAATGTGCATCAAAATGTCAAACACCAAAAATGAGGGATAAAACAGTACTAAATGTAAAAAATAAGATGCAACTAATCAAATAATAATATGTATAGTTTCACTTGGAAAAAAACGTGTAGGATTTACTGTTTCATTCTGAAATTTTCATTCAAAAGTCCTAATCTTTGCAGTGATACACAGTTTATCAAGATCAAATGAGAGTGAGATGTGAGGCTTCTGCTGAAACATGAATACAGTGAATCTGATCCGAGCTGCTGCAAGGAATGTAGGGAGAATCCCATCACAGATCCGGCAGGTGGTGCTGGGGAAGGAGGAGGACTAGGAACATTCCCAGTTGAGAATTAAATACTTTACATAGATAGAACTAACAGACTGATTAGCAAAGCAGTCGGCTTTAAAAGAACCAATCAGCTGCTCGGAACAGTTTTATGACTGAACTCTGTGTGTGTGTGTGTGTGTGTGTGTGTGTGTGTGTGTGCACAGTAAATACACACCAATCAGGCATGACATTATGACACTGTGAGGTGAAGTGAGTAACACTGATCATCTCTGTTAGTGGTGGATATATCAGGCAGCAAGTGAACATTTTGTCCTCAAAGTTGATGCGATGGAACCAGGAAAAATGGGCTAAATTGTGATGGCTCGACGATTTGAGATCTGCAAAACTGCAGCTCTTGTGGGATGTTCCCGTCTGCAGTGGTCAGGATCTGTCAGAAGTGTTGGAGGAAGGAGCGGTGGTGAACCGGAGACAGGGTCACGGCTGGTCTGACCCAACAGACGAGCACCTGGAGCTCAAACTGCTCCAGAAGTTAAAGCTGGTTCTGATAGAAAGGTGTCAGAACACACAGAGCATCAGTTTGTTGCGTATGGAGCTGCAGACGGTCAGGGTGTCCGTGATGACCCCTGTCCACCGCCGAAAGAGCCAACAGAATCAGAACTGGACCACGGAGCAACGGAAGAAGGTGAATCACGTGTTCTTCTACATCACGTGGATGGAAGGGTGCGAGTGCGTCTCTTCCCTGGGAACACATGACACCAGGATGCACTATGGGAAGAAGGCGAGCCGGCGGAGGCAGTGTGACGCTTTGGACAATGTTCTGCTGGGAAACCTTGGGTCCTTCATCCATGTGGACGTTACTGTGACACGAACCACCTACCTCAGCGTTGTAGACCATGTTCAAGGAGACGGTATTCCCTGGTGTCTGTGGCTCTTTCAGCAGGATAATGCTCCTGACACAAAGCAGGAATGCTTCAGGAATGGTTTGAGGAGCACAACAACGAGTTTGAGGTGTTGACTCGACCTCCACATTCCCCAGATCTCAATCCAATCGAGCATCTGTGGGATGTGCTGAACAAACAAGTCCGATCCATGGAGGATCCACCTCACAACTCACAGGAGTGAAAGGATCTGCTGCGAACATCCCACAGAACACCTTCAGGATCTAGAGGAGTCCACGCCTCGACGGGTTGACGGGTCAGGACTGTTTCTGACAGCAACACAACATTAGGAAGGTGAATTATGTTATGCTGATTGGTGAATACACACACACACACACACAACTCCACACATATAAAGCACATTATTCCTCATAGTTTCCTCACAGCTCGTACATCTGGTTTACACTGAGGTGGTGGTGCTGATGATGATGGTATTTGTTTAGTTTCAATCAAAGTTTAATTCACTTCGCCTGGAGTCGAGTGAAAGCGAAGCCTCTCGCCAACTTTACCTCACGCGCCAGGCGGAAAAAAACTGGCTCCAGCAACATCAGGTGTGACAGAATAACACCGTGAGCGCACTCGTTTTCTTCCCTTCCTCCCTCGTTCCTGTCATCTCTGGGAGAGGTGCTGCAGCCATCTGACAGTAATTATCGGTTGACAGAAATATCCTGCTTTAGACTGAGGTGGGAACACAAAGCGCCGCGCGCTCTCATTAATCTCCTGTTTGCTCTCTTTGACTGCGCACACGTTCAACCTGAACCGCAAACCTAATCAGACTCCTCGCCGCGCGTCTCAGAGATCCACGGCGCACCGCTGCTTTCATGCCCGTCGCTCTGCCGTCTTCTTTCATTCTCGACCGAATATGAAGCATTAAAGCTCGGCCTCCACCTGAAAAAGATGAACTATAAACTCACCTGTGGAGCCGAACGACCTCAAAGAGAGGGACGCAAATGGACCGACTGGGACAAAAAGGTTATCAAAGTAATGAGCTTCTGAAAAAAATCAAAGGCTTAAGCCAGTCAACCCTCCTCTGAACACAGACCTTACACAAAATACCCCAGTATTACCATTAAAAACATGCCATGGAAAATGCTTGGTGATTTGAAACAAAACCATAATACCTTGAAACAGCTTATAATAACCTTTAAACACCGTGGTATATGAATATAATAATTAAACTGTACCAGGATCACGGTTTACACAACTTTAGATCAGTGAAAGATTTTTCCAGGACTTTATGGTTATTGGAAACAGCAGGAACTGCAGCTTTTCAGACCGCTGAATGTCATTAGATGCAAATCAATCAAATCAAGTGTCATTTACAGTGAAGAAACATTCAAAGACTCACTTTAGATGTTTGAAACGCTCAATCAATAGCTGTAAAGTGGACGATGAAGACAGTTTGTTCGTGGTCAGATGATGGTCAGTGGATGATGTTGCTAGTTAATGTGATTCTCAACACTGACTTCACTAAGAATTACTGAAACACTAGCAAATACTGAACACAAAATACTGACCCTGGATACTGAACAAAGATTTGGGTCAGATTTGGGTTCGGGAAAACCCTTCCATTCATCAAAGAAGCATTAAAATGATCAAAAGTGACAGTAAAGACATTTATAACATTACAAAAGATTCTATTTAATAAAATATATGATGGTTTTCACAAAAAACTGTTTTCATCATTAATAATAATCAGAAATGTTTCTTGAGCATCTAATCAGCATATTAAAATGCTGAATGAATGACAGTGTATTAATATCTGAAACCATTACTGGAAGCACCATAGTAACACACACACACACACACACACACACACACATGCACACGCACACACACGCACACGCACACACACACGCACACACACACACACACGCACACACACACACACGCACACGCACACACACACACACACACACACACACACAGAAATCGGTTCAGTGGCTGTAGGTGTGTCAGAGTTGTCGTGAACGTCTCTGAACACGAGCAGCTGGTGCTCAGAAGCTTCTTCTGCTGATTAGCATCTACACGGCAGATTTCAGAAGGACTTCAAATGGCTCATGATGCCGGAGACTCGCAGGACGGTCAGCGTGAGACGCCACGAGAGCCAGAGAGAGACAGACGCTGCGCTGAAGGAGAGACCTGTGGACCGCCACACATCCAAATCAGCAGACTTCTACTGTTTTATATAACACTAATTTAAATGTTAATTATAAATACTCACTAAAAGAAATGTAGCTGTACCATAAACACCGTATTTGATTCGAGAGCTGCAGACGATCATAACGAAAACACACAGCGATCGTTTGAGTTCAGAAGAGTCGTATAGATTACTTTTATAGTGCTTTTATGATGCTTTTTGGGGAAGAAATAACCAGTTTTGTCAAAGATATTAAGAGGTTTGATTAAGACACTATGCAATCCAGATCTCCACCAGGATAACCACATATTCCTGTTAATATGAAAAAGTCTGCACACATTTTTTCTCCATTGTTGTTTAGTTAAATATGTAAATAAATTTAAACGCAATTTAAAAATGTAAGACTGCAGTAATGTATTTATTTAAGAAAAATACACTAAAAAAAGAGTAACTGACCAACACAAACATGTTCAACGGTGAAACACTACATCTCACTTTGGTAAATGTGTGAAACAAACTAACAAAAGCTTAAGTTTGTTGTGATTAATGATGTTTTGATCAAATTTTAATCATATAAGTGGGTGCTAAGTAGTACATTAAAAAAGGTGATTTACTTTACTCAGAAATCGCTAGTAAATTTCACAAACAATTACAAAGAAATGACAAATAACACTGAATTAAATGTGAAATTTTGAAGTCAAGGAATGAAATTGTTTTATTTACAACTTTGAAAAAATCGTTTTATAGTGTTTATTAAGCTCAAATGAAAACTTTCAGGGACTGTAAGTCCATCAGACGGTCAGCTGTGGTGTGAGTGGGCAGTGTCGGTCAGAACGAGCTGTGACGTGACCGTTAGTCAAACGTCTGTCTACGTGAGACGGGCCTTGATCACAAACACAAACACACACAATCCTGCTCTCCTGCCACGGCTACAGATTCTCTTTCTTCCCACTCTCTTTCTTTCTTTCTTTCTTTCTCTCGCTCAGAGGAGCCGGAGCGCTGAGGGGGATGCTGGGAAAAGGAACTGGGCACATCTGCAGCGTGTGTGAGGTTCAGAGAGACGCTGCCAGTTTGGAGCAGGATCAGACACAGAGGGAGATGCTCTGGTCCGGGTTCTACCTCTTGGCCACCCTCACTCAGATCCGCTCAGCCAAACCTCACACACACACACACACACGCACACACACACACACACACACACACCACCTGTTAGTTCGTCTGCAGTAGCTAAAAGGACACCCTGACTCCATCAAGTTCCTCTTTCTCTCTGGAGCTTCACTTTGATGTTTGGGGAGTTTTGGAGTTGCAGCTCTTGTCCGTTTAGCAGCAGGACAGCAGTCTTGACAGCGAGCCCGTAAACACACACACACACACACACACACACGCTGGCACGCATTCACACACTCTGGCTAATAGCAGGAGCATCAGTAACTCAGCTCAAATATTCATGCAGAAGCAGTCCCTAAACTTCAGCAGTAAACGGAGGTGTTTATCTCAGTCGAGAGAGCTCTCATTGCCATAATTACACACTCACATATTTATAAACATCTCTGCAATTTACCTTTCCTTTCACCTGCGCTCTCTTCCTCGAGGAGCGGCTGCTTCCTTTAGAGAGTGACAGACGTGAGGATTGATGAGGAAGATGAACGATCCGTGCTGGTAAACAGAGCTGAAGAACACCAGACCAGCTCAACAACACCATCTCACATCTCACCTCCAGAAATCAACATATAGTATGAAAATGGGCAACCCCAGCGACTGGGCTGTTTGTAGTTTTATTTAACTAAACTATTGTTTAAAAATAACTGTATTGTTTGCTTAAAATTAACTCAAAATCTGTTGGAAATTAACATTTATTAATATGTTTAATTAATGAACATTTATTATAATATGTTTAATGAATAATTATTAAACAATAAACATGTATTATATTTCCTATTAATAATAATGATTATTATTGTTGCCTCTAGTAATTATGTGTCTGATTTTTAATTTCCAACCTATTTTGGGTTCATTTCATCCAGACATATGGTCATTTTTAAACAACATTTGAGTTAAATAAAATTGACTCGAACGTTGGGCAAACGTTTAACCCAACCGCTGGGTTTGTCCATTTTCTGTCCAACTTGGGTTGTTTTTAACCCAACATTTTTAGTGTGAACCATTAAGGTTTATTATTATATATAGATTTACTTTACTTCAGGTGTCTTTAACTGTTATTCAGATTCGTCACAAAAGTCATAGTTGGGTATAACGAACTCATTGTGCTGATGTTGATTTGTGAAGCACTGGTGAAGTTAGAGCAGGTCCGGCGGCACGTGTACGGTCAACGGTGTAATTATAGATGGAATTAGGAAAATTAATTACATGCAGGCATTTTATAAACACTAGTACACATGTAAAGATATGTACACAATAGCTGCACTTTATCAAATGATTAAATATCTGTTCAGAAGAAAGCCATTTCACCGGATCAAAGGTTAAAGATCAGCCTCTTGATGTTACAGGATGTGAACCTGGTGGATGAAGAGTTACTTGAGGGATAATAAATGGAAAAGGTTGGAAAACACTGTCTTATAGTAAATATGTGCCACATGTACCATGGTACTCCTTGGCATACCACTGAAATACCATGAATACAGTCAGTGCAATGGTGTCTAGCAAAATTACACGGATTTGCCTTCTGATACTATGGCATCGACAACATACTGTACGTTTCTAAGGGAGGGGAACGGTGAAGAACACGAATAAGTGCAGAAAGATCATTATCTCTCCATTTTTAGTAATTCTGAGTGTCCAGGAAGCATGTTTGTAAAGTGCAGGAGAGATTCAGAGATGTTTGTATCTGTAAGTTATTTATGATAATGTTTTTTTCTCGTTCTCTTTGGTCTGAGAGAGTCTGCCTCACTGTGAGGGTGTCACCATTGATTTTATTTTTCTTGCTTTTAATGGGTAAATAAATTCTTCAAAGTCGGCCGTTGCCCAGAGCAAACTTCAGCGGCCCGCTTTTCAAAGTTGTTCCGCGCGTTTAAAGTTTTCGCGCTGCAGTTTCTTCACGGGAGGAGACGAGGAAAGACAAACCTCAGATCTGAGAGGAACGACTTTGCAAAGGTAGAAAAGAAAACTTCACGTAGGTACAGACGTCCCTGTGGCCGCTCTGACTTTAATAAATCGATAGCCGCCCTGAGCTGCTAAGTACGGCTTTGTTCAACAGAGACAGAAGCGGCTTTGCAGGGGCTCTTCATCCGAAAGTTTGAGGAACAAGAGAGCATGAATTTCTAGACATCTGCACACACAGGCCGTCTGAATCCATCACACACATACAACCTGCACGGTTACACATAAACAAGGAAAAATAACAATGATAATACACTAAAGATGAATATTACGTTTCATTGAATGCAATGGTGTAATATAAGTGCATTATTTTGTCTCCATCAGATGGGTAGGTGACGTGTCCAAAGTAGAGAGTAGAAGTTACAGTGCAAAGTAGAGTTATTTCTGAGTTACAAATATTCAAATGATCACAGAAGTACTGAGATATAAGTTTTGAACACTGATGTCTACGATAGTGATCAAAACTACCTTTTGGAATGAACTTGGCGCGTCAAATCCTACATCTTATTCCACTAGGTGGCGACAAGTGACTTAAATTTATTTGTCATTGAATCATTCATTCAAAAGATTTGTTCAAAACACTGATTCCTCCAGTAATGAAACAACTATTTAATGAGTCATTGAACTCATTCAACTCCTCTAAGTAGTACAACATAATAATAGTAGTGACATCTTTTCTTGTTACTATTCAAAACAGTTTATGTTGACAATATAGAATGTTGTAGCGCAGGACCTCTGCTCAGAAGTTTCAGAATTTCTGGAACTCATTTTAATAATAATGTTCCATTACCTCATACACAGATCACTGAAGGACACGTTCAAACACGCCATCGTCTGTTGCTGCAGCGCAGACGCACCTGTCTGCCCTCAGACGCACGCAGACGTGTGTTAAATACACTCGTGCGCCGTTATATTTAGCATCTCCTGCGTCCTCCCAGTTCAATTATGACTTTATCTCTTCCTTTCCACACTTGTGCTCTCCTCGTCTCTTCCCCTGGTGTGTGAGGGTGTGAAGAGCGCGAGAAGAGACGAGCGCTTCGGCAGGTCGGCTCCCGTACAGCGACTGAGTCTTTTCACACCTGCTCTTCATTCTCTCTGTGTGTGAGTTTACAACACACACACACACACACACACACACACGCACACACGCACACACACACACACACACACACACACGCACACACACACACACACACACACACACACAAACACACACACACACGTGTGTGCTTTGAGGTAGTCCTGTTCATGCCACATCTAAGTCTAAGTTAGGAGAGGACAACCATATGATTGACTCAAGAAATACTCCCTCATTACTCACTGGATTCTGCTCACCACACACCGGTGACGCCTTCAACATCCAGAAAATACACCACAAGGCAGCATTTTATTCAATCAGAAAACATCTGATATTGTGAAATATATACACTATATATACAACTTTACACTGAAAATCGAAAGATAGAGATGTCAGGATGGCATACAACATTTGAATTACTTCATTATGTCTAGTATGGATGCATTTCTAAGTAATGAATTTAGCGAGATGCTAAAGCTTACACACAAACCGTATGAAACGAAGGAATCTGGACACGATTCCACAATGTGCCTCAAAATGTTGTACTACATTCTTAGAAGTGCTTTCCTCATCAAACTAGCAACTGTGAAGTGAGTGAAAACACATGGAGTCCGGCAGTGGACACAAATACACGAGATGAGCTCGTTCTGTTGGTGTGTTGAGACGGCGGAGACCCGTATGACTGTGCGAGCCCGTCACGCGCGGTTCTGCTGTAAGTGCTCTGAGCTCACGCGCCGCGCCACGGGTCATCCTGGAGAAACATCTCCCGCTGTGTGAGCATGTGTACGTCTGACCCGCTCCATGAGCGCTCTCTTTACACAAACAAATGACCTTCTCCACGAGGAAGACCTCACAGTTCAACATCACACGCTGCAGATGTAGATTTTTATCATGATTTAAGTCAATCAGCACCGGTGCTCATAGTGATGTGATGGAGAAAAGCAAAAATCAGAACACCACTGAGACTCTTGTGATATGAGACAGGACGAAATCACATATATATGAGTGTTTGTGTCTTCTGCTGAAGTCAGTGGAGATGTTGGCAGGACGACTGACCAGCCTGAAAACCTGTAAGTTGAGCTCTGGATGTACAAACCGCAGCACATCCTATTACCTCAACTTTCATGC
>CM076074.1:210000-215000 GCA_038088235.1 Zacco platypus
TGAATACTTACAACCCTCTTCAAATCCATTCAGCTGGATTTATTTGTACAGACACATAAACTCCAGAAAACTAACTATCCAACAGCCGACGTGTCTTTACTTTCAGCAACACTTCTAAAACTCAAGCCCTTCATTACCAGTGTGATCCAGATCACTCCGCGTCCATCATATTGATTCAAAGTGCTGAAACAATTACAATTTCCAAAAGCTAAGGAATAAAAGTCTGATTTAAGAGTAGATTTAAAAATGTCCAATGAAGGAGGAGCCAAAGATGATTTCGAAAGGCCGATCACCCTGTGATTTACAGCGACAGAGTAAATGATCAGAAGAACTGAGATCGAGCAGGACAGTACGGCTGGTCACTACTATATTTAAGTGTACGGTCAGACAATGCCTTATATAAAACAACAGGGTGTGACGAGATCTCGCGATATTAACATGTGACGAGAGTCCTCGTCGAGTGAAAAGCTGTCTCACGATATCGGCATGATGGCGCATGAGGGTGAAATTAGCATAGAATATGTCACCGCTACGTAACCATTTAATTCAGTTGGATAATGGTCGCTTCAATTCTAAACATCCGCTCTGCTCCTCTCGCAGGAATCACAATTCACTGATCATGTGATGAGAGTAAGGTGAGATGACTGACAAGACCATGGCGGAGGATTGGTTGCGCAACAGAGCCTAAAAGTGTCTGATAAATGTCTTATCTTGAAGAGTGTGTGCTCAGCGCTACACACAGAGTACGTGTGATCCCAAATTAGAAAGCGAAAGTAAAATGCGAGCTCCCTGTTCCCAATATCAAACATATGTTAGGATGGCTGTGCAGCTGTAACCACCTCGTAGTTTTGGTCGCTGTTCGCACTTTGAAAATCGAGAGACTACTTTGATTATAGTTGCACTTAATAAGACGATGAAAAAACTTTTTTATACTGTTTTTATTTCTATGTTCAAGTTGTGGAAAGGAGTTCAATTAAGAGGTCACACCACACAGCCTCAATCAGAAGCTCATAAATCATGTACAGTACGGTCTGAAGAGACTCGTGAAATCGTACAGGACAGAAGTCGACTGGAGTTTGTAGCAAAACCTTTTACAATGCTTATATATTGTTCTCTTTCAATGCGTATGATAATTCATATTTAGAGAATAGAACTGAAATGATATTCATTACAAGATGATTAGTTAAAACTAGGGATGCAAAGGGGGATAAAATTTCCAGTAACATTCCAGAAACTTTCCAAAATTTCCAGAAAGTTTCCATAATTCCTGGAAAGTTTTCGGAAATGCTGAAAATGTTCTGGATATTTACCAGAAAGGTTCCACTCCTTTGCCTCTCTAATTAAAACATTTCAAAATGCACCGGCAGCCTATTTTCCAGATCCAATCTCGAGTCTCGTCACATCCCTATAAAACAATCAAGCCTGAGTTTGACGGGAAGCAGTGGAGGGATGCTAGATTAGCAGAAATATGCTGCCTCTTTTTAGACCCAGCCGAAAGTCTTGTGGACTTGACTGACGTGACCGGTGCGTGAATCACTGATTCCAAATCTTTGCATGAAAGAAGCAACTTTGCAATAGATCTCACATGGAAAAAGCTTCCATTAATAACAGTGTTAATGTACAGACACCTTCAATCAACTCATTTCTCAGAGCTTTATATACACACACACTCACACACACTCTCTCTCTCTCTCTCACACACACACACACACACACACACTCACACACACTCTCTCTCTCTCTCTCTCTCTCTCTCACACACACACACACTCACTCACACACATTTCGAGCCAGAAGCATTTGTCAAAAACCTGGACTTTAAGTCCCACTGAGAGCGTGTATGAGCGAGAGAAAGAGAGGTGGAAACGTGTATGGAGGCTTAGAGGAAGTCGCCCTCCTCCTCGTTCGATCTAATAGGATCATTCTCATTCTGCTGGAGCTGTTCAGCAGTTACCGGATCACCATCTGTGTGTGTGTAAACCTGAGTCATTCGAGAGCTCCGCTCGGCAAGGTACAGCAGCTCCTCTAATGACTCTTAATCTTTTCTTTAATTAAATCGTGCAGCCAACCTGAAAAATCTATCTTAATGCAAATGAGCAGGGCCCTTTTTGGCATTTGCTCACCGTAATGCACTAATAAGGTTAATTTAATAAGAATCTGTTCCAGTTTTTGCAGATAATTGTATGTTTTCTTGATCTATTTTGCGCAGGAGACGTTTGTTTGTGTGCGTTTGTACGGGAGCGTGTTCGAGGTGAGCTGTGTGATCCCTGACAATATTTCAGGCCTTTTCCAGCAGTTTTCATTACGCGAGTCTCTGTAGAGCTCGTTTGCGCGGCCGTCGCCGTAACCTGTGGAAACAGATCCGAGACCTTCGCCGTCTGCGCCGCTCATTACGGCCACTTTCCCCACAGCGCCACAACATTACACCTTATATAAATATGACAAATGCTTTGTTTATTTCATATCATATTCATGAATAATTTAATGTTATCTTGGCTAAGGTGTGAACTAATATGAAAGCCCTGAATTATTAATTTAATATGCATCGTAGCAGGTGATGTTTAATCTGTACAGCAAACAAGCGCTTCCTGTGAATACCCAGCATGCTCGGCGGGTCGCTGCTCATGTGACGCGCGGCCCGGAGGTTTATAATGAGTCTCTAGTCGAACGGGGTCTGCCGTTCTCAGGCCGATCTGGGTCAGTTCGCACCTACTGGTGGACGACAGAAGTGCACCGTTCCACGACAAAGAGCATCTTTCTCCAATGATGATGATTCAAAAATAGCCCTGCATTCTGATTAATTAAATATTTCATTATATGGACCTTTTCAGAGGCGCTGATGACAAGTCTCCAAAGTTATTAACATTGAAGTTTCACATTTTCATTTGGTTACAGTTTAATTCAAGGTGTCCTTGTTACAGTGTAATTATATATTTAAGTACCGAGTAATATTAATTAACACTGTATATAAAATAAGGGTTTGGCATGTAATTATGTATAATTCACAGTTATTACTAGAGTAACTGGGTATTGAAACAAATTTCATGATTCAATTCAATTTACAAGCTTGTGATTCGATTCCGATTCAATATTGATTATTTTGTAAATATCAGGTATAGTACATGACACATTTTCTCCAGCTGTTTTAACGACGTCTTTCCACGGTTGAAACACTGATTGAGCAATTACACGAGACACGATTCATTTCAGTCATTTGTTCTATACATTTCAATATTACTTCTGATGTTCATTCATATTTATTTGGTGCTGTAATTAGTAGTAAAGAGGAAGAGATTATCCGTTCAGCTGCCTCTTCTGTCACGACACGCTAAAGATCGTATTGTATACTTTAGTGTTGTAATGTAACTAATTACTTTCAAATGACAGTAACTAGTAACATATAATGTATTACATTTTGGAAGTAACTTGCCAACTCTGGAGTCAGAAGATCTCAGGAGAGCCGAGCTCCAACACTGGAGACACTACAGCACTCTTTAAACTCTCTTTCTCCGTTATTTTTGTCACACAATTGTCAGTGAAATGAATTACATATTCTGAAAATATAAATAAAAAAAAATTGATCCAATAATTTAAGAAATCTCATAATTATATATTGGTGTACAGGACATCTCTCCAGCCTGTACCCGACTTATGAGGCCAAGAACAACGTCTTACGTCAGTGAGAAATTCTAACTTTAGTTAGATTTGCGTATCTGTGCTAAAAATGTACAAGGCATTTGTATCACAAAAAGTTGTTTACATACTTTTTAACAAATGCAGAATAAAATCACACACTGGAACCACAAAGATCCAAAGTGACATTTTAGAGAAAGTACAAATAAAACACTTGGAAAAACTAAGTGTGCACCCAGTGAAGGGATGCAGGAAAGATCGTCCTCTCCACTGTCAATAATCCGTCATATAATCCTGCATAGAGACTGTGTTTCTGCATTAGTCATTTCAGTCAGAGAGAATTTTAAATCTGCCTCCGTCTGTGATTTATCTGTGGTGGCATAAGGCTATTTTTGTTTAACATTACAGTATCTGTTTGTTGCCGGATAATTTTTGTAACAGGAAAATTGGGTTGATTGAGTCTGGATGTGGAGCGCTTACGGCAGAAGTGAATCACATCCAGATAAAGAGCCGCGGTCGAGGACTGGACACACATCAGACATGTACCAGAGCTCTTTCTGACCCATTATCAAACACTTTCCATTTGTTCACATTCTTCACCCATAAATCTGTTTGACATCTGCCTTTCCGATCAGCCATGAGATCAACAGGAACAATCTGGATTAAAAACCTGAATCAAATTTGCCAAAGCATGAGGACTTGCATCATTATATGACATACCCCGGCAACCAAAGAGAACGCTCTACATACCTGTGTTTAGAATACAATAAAAACCAATGAGAAACACCTAGCAATGTGCTAAAAACCCCTTAGCAACTGCATAGCAATGCCCTGGCAACCATCAAGTACCCTCTAGCAACCTCATACCACTGAAAACACCTCGTCAACATAGCAATGCATTAAAAACATTAAAAGCAAATGCATAGCAACACTCTAGCAACCACCTAGAACACTCTAGCAACCTCATAGCAATGCATATAAAACAACATTAAAACAACTTTCCAGCTGCATAGCAATTCCCTGGAAACCACAGATCGATGCAATGTCATAAAAACCAGTGAAGACGCCACTGCAACCACACTAAACACGACTAAAACTCCACAGCAACGCCCTGGCAACCAGACAACACCTGATCATTTAAGTTCCAATCATTTCCTTCAAAGACAGTATTTCTTCATTGAACTAAATAATAATTCACTTGATCTACAAGCCTGATTATTCGTGTTTATCATACAGAAAAGTGAGAATTACTTCTCCAGGAAACGCGGGAGACTTTCAAAAGTTCAATCTTGTTCAATCGCAAATGTGATTCATCAACTTTTCACAATATTCGAAAACACAGCAAGTGACTGACAGATAAAAACACA
>CM076074.1:220000-227500 GCA_038088235.1 Zacco platypus
TACACTGCTATGAAGGCGCGCACACACACACACACACACACACACACACTCACACACTAGCACTGGTTTTATTTGAGTGAGGTGTATATTTGTTCATTTTTGAACTGAACAACCTAGCAAACAAAATGCATCTCTGAGCTGTGTTTGTTATTCTGCCCATGTTACAGTGAAATCCTCATCTTATGACCTTTGTTGAAATAGAAATCTTTTTCAAAATTATAAATATCTTCACTGTTACTCAAATGTATCCTTGCTGAATAAAAATAAGAAATGATAATGAATGACAGTTTCCACAAAAATCTGTTTTCAACACTGATAATAATCATAAATGTTTCTTCAAATCATCATATCAGAATGATTTCTGAAGGATCATGTGACACTGAAGACTGGATTAATGATGCTAAAAATTCAGGAATAAATTACACTGTACTATATATTCACATAGAAAACACATGATTTACACTGGAATAATATTTCACTGCTTTACTGTATTTTTTGATGGAATAAACGGTGAGCAGAAGAGACTCTTTCAGAAATATTACCGATCTAACCTTTGATCTGTAGTGTAAACATTTATTTCCTCTGCTTCTTCTTTTGAGAACATGTGTGGCTCAGACAGTTTCTTCCATGTTTTACGGGTTTCCCTCAGTGGACAATCAAACCCAAACTAAGGTGAGTTTGATTCTTCTCTCCGTATGCGAGATGTTGCCGAGCGTCACAGTCGGACTGAAGAGCGCTTATTGAATTTCTTTTCTTGATAAAATTTGTAATCACTGAGGGAAGCAGTCGTGGAGTAAGCATGTCCTTCCTCTGGCTTTTTAAACTCATTGAGTTTCTTATTGATTGTCAGTGTGTTTTCAGGAGGTGTGCTTTGAAGGAGTGGAGTACAGATATCAGAGCGACTCTCTCCCGTCGATCAATACAGCTGATTAATCACCTCACTGTCCTGCCGTCAATATCATATACAGCGCTGACCTGAGACGCCACGCGGCCTTACAGCGGCCAGGACGGCACGCCTCTACAAAACAATCAGAACAACCATCATACAAATTAGAATCGCAAATTAAAACTTCATTAATGTCTCAGTTGTTTCCTCGAGACATTAAACAGAAAGCAATAGGAGATTTCACACATAAAACAGCACAGAAATCTCAAGCATGTCTCCTCTCGAGTGTGCTCAAAATTATTTATAAAGCACATTGTTTCGCTCTACAGAAAAATCATGATCTTAATGTTAATATTATCTTAATATCTTCATGCCTTAGTCGCATTAGAGCTGGACAATGATTTTGAGACGATATAAAGAATCAAGTTGAGATTCTCATCATGTGAGAATGTGCAAAACAAGTTTAACATAATATATTTCCAACTTTATATATTTATCATCAATTAATCCAATGTGTTTCAATCTCATTCATTTTAACTGCATGTACGATGTATCGAATGAACCGAATCACACATTTTATACTTTTTAGCTGAAAATTAAATGCAATCGTTTCACAATTAGCATATTCTAAGCAACTTGAATAAATACATTTTAAAAAGATGATTATTCAAATAAAGTAAAAAAGATGCAATTAGTGTCTGTTTTCGTGGTAGATTCAACTGATGCTTTGGTGGAACATCTAAGAGCTCGTGAAAAGTTCTGTGGCGTTCTTCAGGAGAGTGTGTTTCATCTCAGCTGCTGCTTCACCTACAGCTCTAAAGCATCAACTCATCTCATTGATCAGGCCGCGTATGGGATGTTTGCATTGATTGGGAAAGTGCTGGCTCTTATTAAAGGACCGCTGCTTCTCCCCAGGCCTGTGTTCGGTCTGAGCTCTGGACTCTATCGATTCACCCCGCTGTTCCTCTCCAACACGGCGGCCCGCAGCCTCGCGCCAGCTGTAGCTCGTGATAAACGATCGCAGATTTAACAAATCCTGCATCAATATCATATCTGGCGTGGGAGAGCGAGCAGGCGTAAACATTTGGTTTGGACTGAATTAGCGGCTGGTTAATATTCCCAGCAGTGAACAGTGTCAATAGAGACACGGAAGCAGAAGGACTCTTGACTTGAGGAGCAGGAGACACTTCCACGCTCAGGAAGAACGAACAGTGGCTTCCATGTCTTGATATGAAAATATGAATTTCAGAATCACACTGTTGCTCTCAAACAAATTTAATGCAACACATGCATGACGTTTCAAGCCGATGTTTATTTTAGACGAGCCGCTGTGACTGAACCTCCACATTCACGCTGAGAGGATCAGGGTTGATAACTCCTCGATGAAGAAGCTGAAGCCGCTTCAACAGTCACTAAATGTCTCTAGATGAGGTGATGCGCCGACCGTCGTGCGAGCTCACACACTGTCATTTTAATATTATATATACCAATAAAGCTGTTCTCAATTATATATTTTCTGTCAGACAACAGAACGAGTTTGATACAGTGACAGACGGTAGTCCAGCACTCCAAAGAGTCGCGTTTCTAGACGTGTTTTTGAACAAAAGTCACTACAAGAGCCTGAAAAGTCGTTAATCTAGTGACAAAGTCTCTGAATTGGCAACACTGAGCGAGAGGAGCGTGTGCTGAAACTGGTCAATGATTCTAGATGAACTGCTCGAGAGCTAAAGCTAAAACTGTTACAAATCATTTCTGTTAATTGAAATAAAGTCAATATTTAAAAATTAATGATCATTGTATATATGATCATTTCATCACACAACATTTTATTAGCAGTTATTTTAGCTTTTATTTATATGGTATTTATTCATATTTTGAATTAGCTTTTATTTGCATCTTTTCAGTTTTCAAATATATAAAACGTAATTTTATGTGCTTTTTAAAAAAAAATGTGTGTGTGTGAGAGAGAATAAGTGTGTGTGTGTGTGTGTGTGTGTGTGAGTGAGTGTGTGTGTGTGTGTGTGAGTGAGTGTGTGTGTGTTTGTGTGTGTGTGTGTGTGTGTGAGTGAGTGTGTGTGTGTGTGAGTGAGTGAGTGTGTGTGTGTGTGTGTGTGAGTGAGTGTGTGTGTGTTTGTGTGTGTGTGTGTGTGTGTGTGTGTGTGAGTGAGTGAGTGAGTGTGTGTGTGTGTGTGTGTGAGTGTGTGTGTGTGTGTGTGTGTGTGTGAGTGTGTGTGTGTTTATTCATGAGTTCCTTATTAAGTTTTAATCTATAAAGTTTTACTCATGTTAGTACTTCAACTTAAAAGAAACAAAAATGAGAAACATGGACTTTGCAGCAAGCTGAAGTTTTTTTTTTAATATTTATATTTTATTTTAAATAATGTTTAGTTTATTTCAAGTAGTGAAAGTTTTTTATGGTTTTATTTTAGTTAATGATAATAACTCTGGGACACATTTACTGCAGAAACGTGTTTCTGAACTTTGCTGATGTGAATGACCGGACCGGTTTTACCGCTGGACGCCTGTGACCGCGTCGCCTGACCTCAGTCCTCAGACCAGGTGTGAGTGGATCCTGTTGTTACAGTATTGGATACCATTAAGAATAATAATAATAATAATAATAAAACCTTTTTTTTTTTCACTTTAACCGTTCATTTACACGACAGTGGCATTTTGGAGCCTGAAAACACAAACTTTTGAAATCAGTTTTTTGAAAGCAATACTGTTATCTTCTCTGTCTGAACTTCAGAAACATGAATTTGTGAATCAGTGGCGTCATGTGCCAGTGTTCTAGTCCGCAGGTGTGTAGTGTTCCTTTAAAATCTGGTAACATCGCCAACTTCTGGCCCGGCAGCAGAATACAGCGTCGTTAGACGTTTTCACGGATCCGTGTGGACGTGGATCGTTTTGACAAGGTGTGAACGCACCCTGAGATACCTTGATAGGAGAATCCCCATCTTCTGTGTCTTCCTCTCCGCAGGTTCCTCGTTCTCACATGTCAGGCACGTCTTTCCTCACTGAACAGCGCCGGGCCTCAGGAAAGCGGCTCCGGCTCCCTGCGGTCTTTCCTCCCGGCCGTGGCTGGAGCCGCAGAGCGCCGCGTGACCGCAGACACCAGCCGTCCTGTCACAGAAGTCCCTCCGCGTTTTCCCAAATGAAATGTCACTGTGACAGTTCGGAGAGGGCGAACCCGTGGCACGTCTCGTTAGTTTGACGGCTACCTGTGACGGCTGACATAATGAATGACACTCAATGCAGATCATCTTCACACGGTGATAATTTATTCGGTTTCAGAAACCTCTTCACATTTGTCTTTCTCTCATTTGTGAATGCAAGATCACAGCGTATTCCTCAGAGGACCAGAACAATTCAGACGACGCGTATATTCACGTTCTCGCTTTACTCCTGACAAGTGTGAACAGTAACAGGTTGTGACGAGTTCTCAGCGCAGATCACCAGTTTGTTTAATATGAGAGTCTCTTCTGCTCACCAAACCTGCATTTATTTCATCAAAAATACACAATTTGAGGATTTGCTGCTCAAGAAACATCCCTTGTGAAGGCCTCGCCAACACCACAGCCAGCGGCTCAGATCCCCGACAAACCGTCCCATACCGCTGTGAGGAATACGGTCTTCAGATAGATATCGTATGTCTTGATCTTCAACTATTTTGACTGTTGGGATCCCAAATCGGACTTATAACCAGTAACTCTGCCTGAGTCAATCAAGCGCTGTTCCCAGAGGAGATCTCCAACTGAGTCTGGATTCTCCCAAGGTTTTTATCTCCATTTTTGTCACCTGATGTCACCTGTTGGTCACCTGACGTCACCTGTTGGTCACCTGACGTCACCTGTTGGTCACCTGATGTCACCTGATGTCACCTGTTGGTCACCTGATGTCACCTGACGTCACCTGTTGGTCACCTGATGTCACCTGTTGGTCACCTGATGTCACCTGATGTCACAGTTTGGGTTCTTGCCGCTGTCACCTTTGGCTTGCTCAGTTGGACACTTGATATTCAACAATGTAGTGCTGATATATAAATAAATTAATTACATTTATAACTACTGATTTATACAACGGAATGAATCAATACTGAATTTAAGCTGGATGACACCATTGCCAGTTATTATTGTAAAGCTTCTTTGACACAATCTGGATTGTAAAAAGCACTTGATTTATGATTATTATCAATGTTGAAAACAGTTGTGCTGCTTTAGATTTCGTTATACATTTTATTATTCAGGATTCTTGATGAATATATTTGATGAAATATTTTGTGACTCTCATTATTTATAATCACACTGAAGTCAGTCCGTAAACTCTCAACTAAAACTCGTTTGCTGTCAATCGGCGTGAGAAACACTGTCAGGAAATGTTCTGCGTTCACACTGTAACTGAGACACAAAAACAAACAATTAATAACAGGAGACCAAATTATAAATGGAAAATAATAAAACCATGGCAGGTAAAAGATGTGAGTTTTTCTTTTAAAAGGAAAGGAACGAGGAAAAGAAAAAAGGCTCTCAACCTCAGTGCAGCTCATTAGTCCTGGATAATTTCATGCACAAATGAGACGCCTTCTTAATGAATCATTTTTAAATATTAGCATGTCAGATGTGGATCTCTCAGGAGTGGATCCGTGGAAGGAAATTTGAATACCATCATATTTACCTGTTTTTGAAACACTTTGAATTTGCATGCATTTACGACATGCGATTATCATCATGTATGTAATGCATTTAATGAAAAAGAGCAAGGAAAACATTCATTATCACCCTCGGCGTCGAGTGCGAGTGAATTTACCGCAGTGGAAATGAGACCTGGAGAAGTGAAGACTGACAAATGTGTTCAGATGAAACAAGCTGTTTTCTCTTAGAAATACCGCTAATGCGCAAATATAACCTGACATGCTCATGCATGGCAGAAATAAAGTATGGAAATTTGCCCCCCAGTTGTGAATAAAATCTGTGAAATCCTTTGTAAGTGTATTTCAGTTCACACAGTTTTTCTTTTTTTTTCTTCTTTTTTCCAACCTGAAGGGCGAGTGCAAATAATCGTCTGTTGCTCAGATTTTTGAAGTTTGCTTTACTTTATTCTGGACAAGATCTGCCCACCTTAGCCTGGACCATGTGACTGACACGTGAAGCGACCAATCACGGTTTGTGTTGTTTTTACGTGTTGTTTAGGAGCGAGTTCATCTGAAACATATCTGATGTGGACCGGTAATAAAATGATCTGAAAGTTGTTGCAGTCAAGCATCTATGGAAGCCACTGGAAAAAAAGTATATTATTGCAAATTTTTATCACACAATTCTGACTTTTTTGTACAAAATTGCGAGATATAAAAAATGTCAGAATTCTGACTTTATAATTCGTAATTACAACTTCTTATCTCACAATTCTGACTTTATAACTCGCGATTGCAAGTTTATTTCTCACGATTCTGTGCAAAAAATTCAGAATTGTGTGATAAAAAGTTGCAATAATCTTCTTTTTATTTTATTCTTTCAGTGGTGGAAACGGGCTTCCATAAGCATCTGATTGGAGCTTGTAATGGTATTAATTATTTTCAGGTTTGTGTTGAAGATTGAAAATGAATATTTGTTTTTCAGCAAAAATCCCCATATGATCTCAATGCTGTCTAGGAAAAACTAGTTAAAAATATCTCACAGAGGATTTTTTCTTATTTAAAAAGAAAAGTTTAGGAAAAGTTTGACTAAATATATTAAGTCCTGTCTCCCTGCAGTCTGTCAATCATCCAGAGGTCCCGCCCTCTCAACGCTCTGCGTCACCGCCGTCTCCCGCTCGTCCGAGTCCGAGCGCGTGATTGGCAGACGTGTTCAGCGGAACTGCAGAGTGTGTCACAATGAGGCGTCTCTCGTGAGTTCCCTGCTTCGCTCTTTCCCTCAGGGATGAAGGACGGAATCGTCCTGTCAGAGGAATCTGAGAACAGCAGAACGCTGCTTTAGAGTTCCTCCTCAGAGTTTAACATTACGTCACTTTCATATATATATACACTATTGTTCAAAAGTTAGTAAATTAATCAAATACATGAAAAAATCTTACTGACCTCAAACTTTTGATCTGTGGTGTATTTCCCTTGTTTACTGTCTAAAATAAGTTTTAGTCTGTGTTCATGTTGAGCTCATCTATATGCTGCCGTACTTCCAAATGTGGACAAATTCAGAGTTCTGTCCTGAAACTCTACATGGCGCAGGCTGACAGGTCCTCGACTCAACTCTATACGCACAGAGGATTATTTTCTGTCGTATCAGTAGCCAATGAGATCGCTGCTCAATCCTCAAACACCAGTCAGCATGAAGCTCGCTGTCAGAAACCTGTATAGATCTGTCGCGCATGTATTCGCAGTAACAGCAGCAGATCCATTCTACCACCACCAAATACATCAACATTGTCATGCTATTGCCATGCCAAACACTCAGATAGTTGTAATGACAGAAAATCATTTTTCCATATATATTAACTTACAGGAAAAACACATCAAAAAAATTGATGACTCATCCTGCACTGCACACTTTCCCCAACCAGATCCGCTCAGAAAGAGAAGGTCCTCGTCGAGTCGATTCAATAAAGGCTTCAGCTGCTGAAAA
>CM076074.1:230000-275000 GCA_038088235.1 Zacco platypus
CAGCCTTGACAAAGTGTCTGGGGTTCGTCCCCTCAGTAAATGACACGGATGTCTAAAAGCCTGTTTCAGGGTGAAGAAGGAGAGCAGAAGCTGGTGTGAAAGCAGAAGTGGAGGTGTGCGTGGCTGCAGATCCCTGGAGAAGATGCTGTGAAGATCTGCTCACTTCACCTCCATCTGACTTCAGCAGCGGCACGTCACGGACTGGTCACTTCACACACACACACACACACACACACACCGTCCTAAATATCCTTCCAAAAACACACTCACACAGTCTCTGAAAGGTAATGGTGCGAAGGTCTCCAGGGTTCAGGGTGTTGTTGAATGTCTTGCAGGTTAAATGCACTCTTAAATACTCACTTCTCAACCTGAGCAGAGCCCAGAGACACGCCGACCGGGTTCAGCACAAACACACACGTCTGCTGCTTCATCACGGCTCGCGGGTGACGCGCTCGTGGCGTGTTTCATCTCCCGCCCGACCTGGAAGTGGTCCATTCACTTTCACGTCACTGTTAGAGGTTGCTTTTCTCTCAAAGTCCTCCTGTGGTTAAATACACTTATTTTATGCCCACACTATTACACTATTATATTGTATATATTATTTAGACATTTTAAATATTTCTAAATATTATTATTTAAAACAAATATGCATTTTTAAAAAAGTGGAATGATATTAAAATATTCATTGCATTATTTTTTTCTTGGTCTAATCACAATCCTCAATGCCTTCGGTTGTATTTCCTGTATGTTTGTGGGTGGAGAAGAATTAAATAAATCAATGATCTTACAGTCTGCATGTCACTATCCAATCAAAACTCCAATCAAAATGGATAATATCAGTAATTTCAGAACGATTTCAATGTTTAGAATATCAGCCTCGACTGAACTGCATCACAAATACCACTTGATGTCGGTTTATTATGATCTGCTTTATGTTTTGTTTCTCCAGATATGAAAGGTCTCAGTCTGTAATTGTGTCCTCCTACAGTGTCTTCCATCGGGTCCTGTAGTCTCTGTCCAGTTGAGGTCTGTCGTCTTTTGTTTAAACAGCTTTAATTATTAAACACCTTCGGGTCCCCTCGGGGTCCGCGAGATTAACGCTTGTAACGGCGGCTTTATGCGACGCTCTTATTCACCGTAAACGTCTGCACAGCCACAGTGATTCACTCAGAGAAAGTACAGAAACACAAAACCACTGAACAGACCTGCAGGAAACTCCGCGCTGCCCTTTGGCTCTGGCTATATCTGTATTTATTTATTATTTTGTTTTATTTATCGGCTGGTTTTATCGTTCTCTTTCTCTCTCTTACCTAGAAGCAGGTTGGCAGAGGTTCTAATGTTGTGTGTGTTCGGCCGCTGGACGAATCTTCTGTAAACCTGCATGTAAATGGACTGCCGTCTCTCCGGAGACCTTCCGTTCGGCTGGAAATAGTGCACTTCACTTTGCTTTCCGGGATTTTTTTCTTTTTAAACCTGCTGCTCTGAAATACACAAATAAAAGAGTGGTGAGGATTTGTCTCATATGAGCAGCTTTAGGGAGGAATAACAGCTTCTGCAGCTTTTGATTGAAGGAAATGTTTAATGCAGGAACTTTGAATAAACACACACTCGCCTATTTAATAAGAACGGATTGTACAGATCGTAAATACATGTTGAATCTCTTCAGCTAGAAAGCAGAGAAATGAGAAAACGCAGACACACACATCACTTTGTTTTTATTTCACTTAACATTCATTCAGATTGTCATCGTTAGAGATTCAGGGCTGAAGCGGAGATGAGAGAACTGAAGAGAGAAGCGAGATCTCTGGAACTACAGCAGCGGGTCAAACGCTGCAGGGCCTGAATCTCTCTCGCTGTCCTCTTGGCTCTGGGTCACCAGCTTAATTGTATTTTCAGGCATTGTGTGTGTTTTATTTTGATGTTCAGGAGAATTGTAAATGAGATGAACGAAATGAAGATAAAGCGAAGATGAGCTTTGACTTCTTTGCACTGTGTGTGTTCTGAAACATTATTCAGAACTGCGGTTTGTTCTCTTGTTCAGTCAGCAGATGCTTGAATGGTGATGTTTGCCATTGTTTGGATGTTAAAATACTTTCCCAATTACATATGCTATTGCAATTATACGCAAATAGGCCAGTCATGGGGTGCTTCCTCCATAAAACAAAAAAATTCTCCTGTCATCTGTGTTCAAGTCATGTTTGAAAGATTGAACACACACGAATGACAAGATGGATTGTCGTTGAGGTTCTGTAGTGTATTTGTCTGTTTTGTGTGTGTGTTGTTTGTTTTTGGGTGGGTTTTGTTCATGTTTTAGATCAATTCCATGGTTTTCATTGTTCGATTATCACTCGCACCTGCTCTTCATTTCATTGAGCGGTTTGTTCTGTGTATTGTTTTGTTCAGCTCATGGTCTGTCATCCTCTGACTGTGTTGGACGTCCAGTTCGTGTTTTTTTTTTATTCCTGGGTATTTTGTGAAGGTTGCAGTTTTATTTATATTATTTTGTTTATATTTATCCTTTTGTGCAAGTAAAATTAAAAATATCGCTAAAAAAATATATCACCATTTTTTGTAATCATTAAATGAGCAACACTTTAGTTTGAGGAACAATTCTCACTTTAACTAGTTGCATATTAGCTGTTCATTAGCACTTATAAAGCACATATTAATGCCTTATTCTGCATGACCATATTCTACATCCCTAAATGCCCATACCTAAACTGAAGCGCTACAACAACTGCCTTACTAACTATTAATAAGCAGTAAATTAAGAGTTTATTGAGGCAAAAGTCGTAGTTAATAGAGAATATGTGTTCCCCATTCCAGCGTGTTACTGTTAAACATCATCATTTAGTTTAGTTTCAGGTGGGCAATGACTGGTTAATGAACAAATCCAGTGACTAGTTCCAATCCAGTCCTCGTTCTCTCAGATATTCGAGTCCTGCGGAGGCCAATAATGCAGCTCAATAAAGTCAATGGCATTTTTGCATCGCTGTGTCGACTGTGACCTGAGATGTTTAATGAAACCTGCGCGGGCCCCAGAGAGACGATTAACGGCCGGATCTCGCTCCGACTGCTCCGGATTGAGGGTTCAGAGGCTTCCGGATTCTCCCCGAAGGGATCCGAGAAACAAATTAGCCACACGTTTGTCGTAGGTGTGTGACTCCGTGTTGCACTTCATCAATACATTCAGTCTCCTCAACACTGATGAAAACAACAGCAGACAAACAGAGCGCAGGTTACCATAGTAACAGCGTAAGGTAAGCTGCCGTCATTAAGTTTATTGTTTGTTTATGTTATATAGTGTATTAATATTGTCTCCTAATTGCCTACACTGTGGAGACCAGAGGGTTTACGTAGTTATATTTCTTTGAAGCTTCCATTTAAGCACAACAGGTCGGCTAATGAAAACCTCCTTCACAATCTGATTCTTACACCAGCTGGCTTTATGAATCTGATACGATTTCATAACTGAACATTTCAGAGACTGTTTCATGTTTAAAAATGACATGTACCTGTGCTGGATTAATTATCTTTTTAAACATGCCATCATTGCAGTTATATTCATAATTTCCATATTTCAATTAATATTCAAATGATGTATAGCGTTTTATATGCAAATATGTAATATATTCAGGATTAGCTGTATTACCTTTAATCAGTGGCTGTCCTGAACTAGCAGCTCTGTTCTTAATAAGCTGTTTCTCTGCAAGTTCCTCTTTACTTATTAGAATACAATACACCAACGCCGGACACAAAAAAATGTCTAGTATTATTTCTCACAATTAACGAAGAGTCGAAAACACAGGGCCAAGTTAATTTGCACCGGCAACAGACGCACGCACGCTCGCTCACGCGCGGTTCGGAGGTGGTAAACAGACTCCTGACTTCCCCAGAATCAGTGAAGTGTTTCAAATCTAATTTGAATATATGAATGTTTGCTTTGTCTGTTGTGCTAAACTGACTCTGTGATTCGGGGGCAAATTGCAGCGGTGTGTTGAACGCAGGCCAGTGCTCGCAGCAGAATCACTGCGGGCAGGTTACGGCATTATTTCTCTGTTTCTGAAGATTGACAATCAGCCTAATTTACAGACATGGGTGTAGCGGAGCCCTCGGAGAGGACCGCCACTGGTTACCTGGATGGAGGGCGGTCGCTGCGAAACAACTTACATCAGGCCTTTTTTATTATTATAATATTTTCCCCCTTATGTCCACTTATAATGCTGGTATTTTGTTTTTAAATTAACGGGCATGATTTAGTTTTCCATGGCCATTTTCTATTTTTATATTCATGTGGAGCCAAGTAGTAAACCATAGTGGTGGGTGGATTCTGTGATGTGGGTGTGGTTTTGGTGGTGGGTGGAGTCTGTGATGAGGGTGTGGTTTGTGGTGGGTGGAGTCTGCGATGAGGCATGGATTTGGTTGTGGGTGGAGTGTATGATGTGGGTGTGGTTTGTGGTGGGTGGAGTCTGCGATGAGGCATGGATTTGGTTGTGGGTGGAGTGTATGATGTGGGTGTGGTTTGTGGTGGGTGGAGTCTGCGATGAGGCATGGATTTGGTTGTGGGTGGAGTGTATGATGTGGGTGTGGTTTGTGGTGGGTGGAGTCTGCGATGAGGCATGGATTTGGTTGTGGGTGGAGTGTATGATGTGGGTGTGGTTTGTGGTGGGTGGATTCTGTGATGTGGGTGTGGTTTTGGTGGTGGGTGGAGTCTGTGATGAGGGTGTGGTTTGTGGTGGGTGGAGTCTGCGATGAGGCATGGATTTGGTTGTGGGTGGAGTGTATGATGTGGGTGTGGTTTGTGGTGGGTGGAGTCTGCGATGAGGCATGGATTTGGTTGTGGGTGGAGTGTA
This sequence comes from Zacco platypus, assembly GCA_038088235.1. Lineage (NCBI taxonomy): Eukaryota > Metazoa > Chordata > Actinopteri > Cypriniformes > Xenocyprididae > Zacco > Zacco platypus. The sequence goes on from CM076074.1 coordinate 234,854, forward strand.
TGATGTGGGTGTGGTTTGTGGTGGGTGGAGTCTGCGATGAGGCATGGATTTGGTTGTGGTTGGAGTGTATGATGTGGGTGTGGTTTGTGGTGGGTGGAGTCTGCGATGAGGCATGGATTTGGTTGTGGGTGGAGTGTATGATGTGGGTGTGGTTTGTGGTGGGTGGAGTCTGCGATGAGGCATGGATTTGGTTGTGGGTGGAGTGTATGATGTGGGTGTGGTTTGTGGTGGGTGGAGTCTGCGATGAGGCATGGATTTGGTTGTGGGTGGAGTGTATGATGTGGGTGTGGTTTGTGGTGGGTGGAGTCTGCGATGAGGCATGGATTTGGTTGTTGGTGGAGTGTATGATGTGGGTGTGGTTTGTGGTGGGTGGAGTCTGCGATGAGGCATGGATTTGGTTGTGGGTGGAGTGTATGATGTGGGTGTGGTTTGTGGTGGGTGGAGTCTGCGATGAGGCATGGATTTGGTTGTGGGTGGAGTGTATGATGTGGGTGTGGTTTGTGGTGGGTGGAGTCTGCGATGAGGCATGGATTTGGTTGTGGGTGGAGTGTATGATGTGGGTGTGGTTTGTGGTGGGTGGAGTCTGCGATGAGGCATGGATTTGGTTGTGGGTGGAGTGTATGATGTGGGTGTGGTTTGTGGTGGGTGGAGTCTGCGATGAGGCATGGATTTGGTTGTGGGTGGAGTGTATGATGTGGGTGTGGTTCTTTGTGGCAAAAATACTCACGTTTTTCATGACCATTTTCCACCCTTTCAATGATCCCAAATGGGTCGTTATTTCTGCATCAAAATTTAAGCCAATTAATTTCTTATTTTGAGCAGTAAAGTTGCAGTATGTTTTCACAGTACAACAAACTCTTTTATGTCAAAACAGCAAAGACAATTTGATTCCTCTGGCTAGAGAAACCCCCTAAATAAGAGTGGAACACCTCTGCTGCTGCACTGAGCGTCTGCAGAGACACATTATGACTGTGTGTCTGCGGTGTAGAGATGTTACGGTGAGCGTGTAGACAGCAGTAAACATATATGCCTGTAATGGATAGGTTTATTTTAGAGACAACCATCTGCTATCAATCTCTCCCTCTCTCTCTCACTCAGGGAAAACGATAAAGACAGATTCTGTCGTGAACGGGAGCCCAGGGTCCTCTGGAGGCTGAAAACGCCGGCATTTCCTGTAACAGTAATAAAAATGAGCAGGCTTAAAGGTGACATTTCACAATTTACTCTTATTTGTGTCCATAAAGTGCATTCTGCGGCTCTTGACTCATTCACGGTGCTCGCGTGTAAGAGGTGAACATTAACAATGTCCTGAGCAAATGGAAATTCTATCCTCTTTTATTAAAGCACCTGCGCTGCATCCAGCAGGCCCGACCTCAGAGGAGACATTTTCACCTACTGTCACCTCCCGTATCCTTCAATTTATGCTCGTCTGTGCTCTCTAAACCCAAGGGCCTGGATAGGTAGGCGACAAAGACAAAAAATAAAGAAAGAGAAAATGTTTGTCATTGGCTTTATGAAAGGACATTACTCACCGTTTATAGTATTTTTAAGCATGTTTTTTCTGTCATTCTCTTTGTACTGACATGAAAAATATTTGTTTATATAGAGCTGTTAACTAGTAAATCATGGTGATGGGTGGAGTCTGTGATGCGGGAGTGGTGATGGGTGGAGTCCGTGATGCGGGAGTGGTGATGGGTGGAGTCTGTGATGCGGGAGTGGTGATGGGTGGAGTCTGTGATGTGGGTGTGGTGATGGGTGGAGTCTGTGATGCGGGAGTGGTGATGGGTGGAGTCTGTGATGCGGGAGTGGTGATGGGTGGAGTCTGTGATGGAGGCGTGGTAATGGGTGGAGTCTGTGATGTGGGCGTGGTGATGGGTGGAGTCTGTGATGCGGGAGTGGTGATGGGTGGAGTCTTTGATGTGGGCGTGGTGATGGGTGGAGTCTGTGATGCGAGCGTGGTGATGGGTGGAGTCTGTGATGTGGGCGTGGTGATGGGTGGAGTCTGTGATGGGGCGTGGTGATGGGTGGAGTCTGTGATGTGGGCGTGTGATGCGGGCGTGGTGATGGGTGGAGTCTGATATGAGAGTTGTGGTGCTGGAAAGAGTGTTTTAAAAATGTATGTGCAGTAATTGCAGTATTGCAATTTATTAGGTGCACGCTGGACTGTTATTGTAGGGACATCGACTTTAAATGTTCATGCTCCTAAATATGACGTGGAACAAATCGAACTGTGATTGGTTGTGTTACATGTCAGTCAGACGTCCTCTTGGGGGCGATCCTTGGTCAATGAAAGCTGCTATAGAGTCATTTATTCCCTTAAGCTGTGAAAAAGTATGCAAACGCAGTGCGAGCGTCACTACGGGACGCAGAAAGTGTCCGATTTCATGTCTCCATGTTTTTTTCAGCTCCTCCCCGAATGCTATTCCCGCCGATGTCAAACACACGTATTGGGTAGAGTGTGATTTATGGGTGTGGCTTAAAAGGGGACCTTTGAAGTGGGTGGAGTCTGGTGTGGGTGTGGCTTTGTTGGTGGGTGGGGTCTGGTGTGGGTGTGGCATTGTTTGTGGGTGGAGTCTGTTGTGGTTTGGGTCTATGAGTGTGATATGTAGTTCTAAAAAAGGAGGCGGTTCTTTGTTGTGGGTGTGGCATTGGGTGGAGTCTGTGATGTGGCTGTGGTTTGGTGGAGTCTGCTGAGAGTCGTGTTGTTGCGAGCGTGGTGTTGGGTAGAGTGTGAGGTGTGGGTGTGGCATTGGGTGGAGTCTGGGAGCGGTTTACAGTGGAGTTACGGTGAGTGGTTCAGGATCAAAATGCTGTTACAGTCTCATATGTACAGTGCCTTCTCACTAATCAGCAACAATCAGCATTTCAGACGGTATATATCTAAACACACACACACACACACACACACACACACAGAGAACTTATTCATCCAACAACCAGGCCGGGTGACCCTTGTAATTGGTCATGCATGCTGCACAACGCTTTAGAGTTTGAGAGCTTATGGCTTCTGTTGATTTAAGGTGAGTCTTAAAATTGTAATATAAATGGAAATGGGACTGTTTTTATATGTAAATGCCACTAACTGGCTAAAATAATGTATCACAAGCACACAGTTAATCACTGTGCTGACACTCACTTCTGCTGTAAAATGTTGACCGTTGACTGAACAAATCAAGACATTTTTAAAGTGATTTTGTTTTTAACATCTTTGTTTTTTCCTGCTTTTGAGAGCCTTTTCATAAACCCTAAAAATATGGAGAAAAGTGCGATCCGTGTGGGTGTTTCATCCTGTTACTTCGATTAGACTTTTCCAACTGTCGCGCGGCGGACGGGTCGGGTTGAGCCCTAATGCCAACAGATTGACAGGCGTGCTACAGCACACAACACCCGCGCGGCCTCCGAGGGGACCAACTTTTATCTCGTCAAAGTGTTCATACACGGCTAAGACAGAGCGCATCAATCTGAGGCGTTTGAGAGGCGAGCGCTAATGTGACTTCAGCGCTGTCACCTCACGGAGACACTCGGAGACGCTCAGAGGACAAACCCATTACGCTAATGACCGTCCAATCGCCATGACCAATCAAATATGCCGACTCCCCCCCGCATGTCTAAATGTGTCCGCGGACGCTGGCAGGAGAGAAGGAGCGGAGGGACTTTATTTTGACAGCGACTAAGGGACGCTTGACAGTAGCGTGCCAGCGAGCATCATTCAACGGACGGCCATCTTCAGAAGCAGCGGTCGGGTTCAGTCCACTCCTATTGTTCAGACCTCCGGCCCTCATTTACAGTCACTGGAACCCAGCTCACTTCCTCCACTCTCTGCTGATACGCATTGATGTAGAAACAGTTGTTTGGTGTGTTCATCCAGGGAATTCGTCCAACGCTTGTCAGGGAAAGCCACAATGATTCCAAGGGTCACTAACAACAAAAGACTGATTGAATAAATTTGTGTAAAAACAGAAAGAGGCAAACAAAATCTCAGCATGTTCCAGAGCGTCCGGGTCAGACGAGATGTTTCTGGGCTCGGGAGCGACTCTCTGCGGGACGGATCTGAGTCTCAGTGTTGTTACTGTGACTAAAACTATGTAAAAGATTATTTTTTTGTTAATTGAAATGAAGCTGGAGTAAAAGATAACAGAATTATTACATGAAATAAAATACGTTTAAATTGAAGTACTAAAATGACTAAATCACTAAAAGTAAAATAACTGCAATGAATAAATGAAATTAAAACCTAAAAGATAGTAAATAATACATAAACAAAAAACATATTTCACAGAATATTTCTCGTGAACACGACTCTTGTGTCGTCGTCTGCAGGACTCTGTGTTGAAGAAGTCGTGTGATGTTTTGTGTGAAGACGAGTCGTGTCAGGTCTGACGTCACCGATGCCACACGGCATTCGTTCTCGCATCTCTCATGACCAAACGCATCACGGCAAGTTGATATGCACACTCGTTGAGATCTATTATTACACAATTTGAATTACATAAAAATAAAAATTTGATAAATTTCACATAAACATCAGAAGTCAGATGCACTATATTTATGATCTTTTTAGAGCTTCACAGTGTTTGTGTCTCTCCACTCTCTCTGTATCTGAAAGATTACTGTAAAATCACACGTTTAGTGAGGGTGAACTATTCCTAAAATGCTACACACACACACACACACACACACACACACCAGATGTGGTGTATTTTCATAACAGCAACAATAATGAACATTCAGGGAAATTCGAGCCGATGAAAATGATTATATTGCTAATGTACGCTGCAATATTGTCCAGTTCTGACACAAATCACAAACCTGTCCCTGTGCAAAATGCAAATAAATAAACCTCTGACATGTTTCTCCAGCCTTTTCGCATTTGCATATAAATCCTTCACAAAATTCCATTTTCTGCCCAAACAAATTAGTAATCGCCACGAAGAAATCCGATAATTCCAGCTATAATTTCTGAAAGTAACGTCGGGCCCTTTTGCTCATAATTAAAGGAAAAGGAAAGAAGTAAATGTATTTAGCTCATGGTTCATTTAAGGAAACATCATAAATATTGCACACGACAGTAGAGTGGTTATTGTGAATTTCATTTGCATAAGTATTGTGTTCCCCGTGTTGAACCTGTGATCCGGACGAGTGTTCGGACCGTCGTCACGGGAGAATGTGTGACGCGAGGGTTTGCGGCCGCAGACGTCGAGCAGGTGGTTTATAATGAAGCTGATTCTGACCTTTTAATGCTGCAGTCATTGATTGAGAGCGGCAGCAGGCCCGGCTCAGGCCGGAGGTGATAGATTATTTAATTAACTATTGACCTTTCTGTCGCCCATTCATCGATGAAAAGCCTTTTATGACAGAGCTGCGTTTAGGCGGAGGGCTGCTGAGTTTTGATTTTTGGATTTAGTGTTTAGGTTCTGTTCCTTCTGTAGTTGATGTTACATTTTCATTCTGAGCCGACGATAAAGTTACTGTAACCTGCGTATCATCTCATTTCTCTGCGTACAGTAGAATATATACTCTGAATTCTGTCCTGATTGTCATTTGTTTTTCTGAACGTCGTGAACATTTCTTTCCGTCTCAATTTGCACTTTGGGATGGAAATGACAAAATAAACATTTGTAATTAAAATGAGCAACTCGTTTGACTTGCTAATCTCGCATTTATGGTATTTAGATAAACAAAATAATATTTTCAGTTTTTGCATATTTTCCTTGATGTGCAATAAAAACCTGTTCAAATGATATTATATTCTTTGTTTTCATCGAGCATCACATTTCTAACTTTGAAAAAACCTTTTTAGCAAGAAAAACTTGATGGAAATGATGCTACAGTATTTATAAATCATTTTCACATTTTAGCAATCCTAAATACACACAAATACATCGTATTTTACGCTTTTGCATATTTTGATTAAAATGATGCACAATAAAAACTTTATTTCCTTTTTTTTCTTTTGTAGAAAGAATTAAACTGTCAGTCATGATGTTACAATGTTCATAAATAATTTTCACACGATAAATATTGAAATTCTGTTTATTTCTTTATTTGGCCTAAAATTATCGTTGGTTTAAACAATATTTATACAGTTATAATGGGATTTTATAGTTTCGCATTGAAAGTTAAGGTCAGGGACAAAGGTAGGAGAATAAAACACACATCTATACAGCAAAGAAAAAACAAATGAACAGTAAATGTTGACTGTGAACTGAAGCATCAGAGGAGCACTGATATACACTACAGTACAGCGTTCCTGTCCAACATGTTCTCTTGTTCTTTAACAGCGAGTGTCCTATATTCTTTCTCTTGATCTATTAGAAGAGTTGATGGCAGCACGAGCGCAGCCTCCCGCTGATCCAGAATCAGTGCTAGAATGTTTCCACAGATGTCAGATTCCCTCCCTGTAGAGAGACATGCGTCGCACTCTCCCGAGTGCAGTTAAAGAGAGAGACGCATGTCTTACCTTCCAGAGCAAAGAGTAAATTGGCCTCGAGAGGTTTTCATCTATTCAACCTGTTCGTCAGCATGAGAGAGACGGACTGAAGCGAGACAGAATTAGCACTGATATGTCTGACTGAATGATGATGGCGCCGCTCGCTCCTCTCCGTCACATGCTAACATTAAACTCGCTTCAAATCTGTTACGAGGTTCAGGTTTAGTTGAGACGCCGTCCAGATAACAGGGAACGCTCAACGTTATGAAGAAACGTTCTTCCAGTGACAATAACAGAACGTTTGCTCTTTAACTCTTTCCTTGCAGTTGACAGAATTTTCCGACAGCAGGGGGTGCTGTTACGCATCTTCTGAAATAGTACAGAATCTCCGGATCAAAACACAGACGAAGAAGAAGCAGAAACAAGCGATTAAAGCAGACATTAAACAGCAAATAAATCAAACTGCCAAACGTTCCTGAATGAAATGAAGAGGAAACGACTGTGATGCTGTGAGGAGTTGATGGACTCGATCTCCATCTGTGCTGATCCTTCTGAATCTGATCCGCACGAAGACTTTGACAGAAACAGGATTTTCTCAGCTGTTTGTTCAAAATGTTGCTGTTTCACCCTCATTCCAGAGTTGATCAAAAAGAAGGCTTGAAGAGAGAATAAAATGCATCTTTTGTTTAAAATCAGAGGCTCTGCTCTTTCTTCTGATATCTTGAATGTTCAGAAATTATTCTGTGGGCCATGAAATATTTATGAAAATGATCAAAAATGCTGGCGCTGGCTGACAACTTCTTAAATGTTGTTGGAGAAAGAGTTAATAATGTGCTCAACACATTTCCACAAAAACATGATTTATTCATCATTTTCGTTGGACGTTGAACTGAACACTGAACTGAGGGTTTAATCACAGAAACAGCTGAAGATCAGGTGACAGGAACACACACAAGAACATGAACTCAAACTGTGACAATAACGTTTGAAGAATCTTAACATGGAACGTTCCCTTAATCTTAACTAAGAAAAAAATGGATATTTTGAACATTCAGAAATAACGTTCTCATAACTTAATAGGAACGTTAGCAGAACGTTAAAAGAACGTGTGTCTGTGAGGAAACGGATGTATGTGAGACTGTCATCCAGCCGTGACACCTGAGCGCCACCGAACTTCTGCTCGGCTCATCTGCATGATCAAATATTTGTTGTTGTTTCAGAGATTTCCCGATTATTTGTTTCTGTCACGCACATAAAAGTCAGATCCGGCCGCACACAGGTCCACACCGCACATCTGACGCCATCAATATTTATTGCTTATTGTTTAGAGATATGCAGGCCTGCAGATTACACACACACACACACACACACACACTCACACACAGATCACTGGATATCTGTCGCATTCTGTCTGTTCTATTAAAGAATGACACAGGGAGGGATCGCCAGAGCTGTAAATATTTAATAACTTCTTTGGGTTATTCATAAAACAGACTCTCTGTACAGATCATCTCTCTCTCTCTCTCACACACACACACACACACACACACACAGCTTCAGGCCTCAGTGTTTGACAGTCAGAACTTCCACACTCACAGTTCAGAGGTCAGAAACACATCAGATCTTTCATTCTCTCTGCTGATCTGAAGGAAATCACTAATTCTTCATAAGGCATTTAAATGTGGTTCCAATCGCAGGTTTGGGAGGAGCCTGAACATCCAGTCCTGTCAATCATCAGTATGAGCGTATAAAAGCATCCCTCCTCCTCCTCCTCCTCCTCCTCCTCCTCCTCCTCCTCCTCCTCCTCCTCCGCTCAGAGCTGCTGTGGCGGGTCAGCTCGGGTTCGATCCTCCTTCGAGGACGTTTACCATTAAGACTGAATGAGCAGGAGAACTCGTGAAACACCGCAAAATGTTTTAAACGGATCTGCGAGTACAATAGGCAACATTTACATTCGTGCGTTTAGCAGAGGCTTTCATGCACAGAGAGGAACAAAAGCAATTCGTCAAGCAGCCAGAAATATTCATAACACACCATACCAGCTTTATTTGACAACTAAAGGCATAAAGCATAAAAAAGCATAAAGTATAATTAAATGAGCACAATATTCTGTGTCTACAGACATCACATTTCATCTGTGCTCAGAAAAACATCAATCTGCTGTTATCAACCAGTTTTACAAAATCATTTTTTCCAACATGCAGATTCTGTCTTCAGTTCTTCATCTTCACTTCAGTCTTCCTCAGAGAACGAGGAAAGATTTCAGAGATTTCAGAAGCGTTATTTTACTATTTTTTATATACTATTATTTTATTTTTATATATTCCGTTTTGATTTTAGTAGTAAGTTTTAGTAATTTTGTTACGTGATTTTTGTCATTTATATTGTGTTGATATTTTGTCGTGTTTAGCTGTATACGTAAAAATGTTGTATCGCATCAGCGTTTCGTCCAGACGGATCGGGCGTTTTGTGTTTTCATGTTCAGCCAATCCGCTTGTTGTGTGGAACGGTGATGTCATCGCAAGGTTTGTGCACGTGCTCCGAGTCTTCCTCACAGCGCCACACACTGGACTGGCACCGTTTGAGTCGGTTTCAGTGGTTTGGTGTGTTCGCAGGTTTACAGTTTAATGAGGGATAAAAAAGATTGGATAGGGAAATCTCTGGCTTCGTGGCCTTAGTTTTAATGATTTTAGTACTTCAACTTATTTATTTATTTCAAATTGCCATTTGAAAGATATTTCAGATTTTCAAGTTTTTTTAATTGGAAGTTTTTCATCTAATATTTATTATCCCAAATAGTTTTCCTCATTTTTATTATTTTCCTCAAACATCAGAAAATGTGCTCAATATTTCTCTCATTTCTTTGTGTGTGTGTGTGTGTGTGTGTGAGTGTACTTGTTTTCCTTACATTGTGGGGACCAAATGTCCCCACAACGTAAGTAAAACCAGTAAATGTTGATCTTGTGGGACATTTTGTTGGTCCCCATGAGGAAACAAGCTTATAAATCATACAGAATTATCTTTTTTGAAAATGTAAAACAGCAGAAGATTTTGTGTGATGGGTAGGTTTAGGGGTGGGGGTAGTGTAGGGGGACAGAATGTACAGTTTGTACAGTAGAAAAACCATTACACCTATGGAATGACCCCATAAACCATGAAAACACAGCATGTGTGTGTGTGTGTGTGTGTGTGTGTGTGATCCTCATGTCCCAGAATGGAGTGTGTCACATCTGTGATGTCGTGGCTCTGAGCTGTCAGCTGCGGCAGCAAGTTCCTTCAGTGCAGCCATGAGTGTTTATTTTCATATAAGAACTATATGTGTCGTCCACACAGTCTCACACACACACACACACACACACACACACACACACACAGTTCTTTGAATCTGTTCAACAGTCTCGTTTGACAGTGTGGAGATGATGAGATGAATAATGAAAGATAATATTTTTATCTGTAGTTTTTCTCTAATCAAGGAATGAGAATCAAATAATCAAAGTCACTTCAGATTTAAGTTCTTCATCTTTAAACACTTTTATGTTTTTTTAACAGATTATTATTATTATTTTTTAATATGGTCGCATATTTTATTCATGCCTGCTTTTATGTATAGATGTCATTGTTTCGTCTTTCCCCCAGACTTTCAATCAATGAAAATGTGAATTATTACCTTTTCAAAATTATGATGATTCTAAATAAACATTTATTGAGTAAAATATATCTTTAGTGTCAGTCTGACTATTAGCAGTGACTCTTTCTGCAGGTTTAGTTTCTCCAGTAGGTGGCGACAAGTGACTGTCTTTTTGAGCGAGTCACTGATTCGTTCACTCAAAAATGATTCATTCAAAAATGCTGATTCATTCAGGAACAAAACTAGTAGCTGCTTTTATATATGAATCATTGAATCACTCACTCAGTCAATTCGTTCATTCGTTCACGCTGATTCATTCAGGAACAAATCAATTGTACAGCATGAGGCTCAGAGTTTGTGATTCAGTGACACTAAAGATTTTATCGCTTGATTTCGTTCAGCTCTTCACATCGCCTGAAGACTTGCCTCAGGAAAACAGAGAGTGAGAAAACACTGAATGGATTTAATGAATGTGGTCACAATTTTTCGGCATTCTGAAAGAGTTCGATGTCAGGTAGGACATACTGTAATTTATTTGCATAAAATGAGGATATGTTTTGAGAATTAGGATGGAATGACTAAAACAGATGATTGTTATTATTTTGTTAATTCCATGTAAAATATGGTGTGTTGGATATTATCGTATTGATTTAAAGGGTTAGTTCACCCAAAAATGTCAATTCTGTCATCATTTACTCACCATCATGTCATTCACAGAAACTTCATTCTGTGGCTGAACTGACCCTATAATTTAATAGTTGAACTGTTGCAGGGATGCAGTATTTTTGATAGTGTGTTTTAATAAAACTGGGTTGAGGAAAGCATGATTTGTTTTGCTCATATGGAGGCCTGACAGATGAATGAATGAGTTTCTGAATGTGTTCAGAGCTTCATCAGGATCAGACACTGAAAACAGTTGGTAGAATCTCAGCATGACTGCAAACAGCCTTTAATGTTGTAAATGAAGCGGCTGAAGAACCTCAGCGGCTCTTTCACAACACTGATTCTGCCGTAAAGCCGTTTATGACTAACAAACATCTGCACTGAAATAAAAGCCTTCAGTGAGACAACAGCAGAAGATTTCTCTTCACTGAACTCCATCATATCCTGCACAGGAATGTAGAAATGTCTGTCATCATCTTAGTCACACTTTTAATTAGTGTGTATTGCATGTATACATGTGTCGTTTCTGTCTCTTCGTAGTAAATGATAAATGTCATGGTATTTTCTCTACTACTCACAGTGTGACTCTATCCTTTGTTATATAACACCATTACAGTGTGTGTGTGTGTATGTGAATGTGTGTGTGTGTGTGTGTGTGTGTGTGTGTGTGTGTGTGTGTGAGTGTGTGTGTGTGTGTGTGTTAACACATCGTCCTCTGTCACGTCTCCCTCTGTTCGTCTCAAAGCTCTAATCATTTTATTTTCTGCCTGGATTTGTCTAAACGGAGGTGATGAACGCAGAGCTCTCCATGTGAAGGGCGTCTGTCTCTCTCGCACTGATTATCTTCTGCTTTTATTACTGTCACGCTTGTGCTTCTGTAAAGGTTCCAGTAAAGAACATCTCTGTATTATTACTGTGAGAGAGTCACTGCCTCCGAGTGATGAACTGACGACACACACACACACACACACACACTCACTCACACACTCACACACACACACACACACACACACACACACACACACACAGTTTGTAAGGTGAGCTAAAAGTTTGACACACAAACACGTACACGAACAATAGCTGAGATTTGAATATCATATCTGTAAATATGTATATGTATATCTAAGTCAAATCTAAAATTAAAAATAATATGTGTGTGTGTGTGTGTGTGTGTGTGTGTGTGTGTGTGTTCTGCAGGATTTGTGTAGGTCACACTCTCACTGGAGGCTGATGATATTTGTAGGATGTTAAACATCTCTCTCATTTCCTCCGGAGCGATCCATCATGAAGAGTGTGTGTTTGAGAGTCGCTCAGAGCGGAGCTGGACAGTGTTGACCATCCGTCACTCGTCCGCTCCAGAAATCTGAGCCGCTCCTTTAAAAGCTGAGGGATGGGAAACCCCTCTCTCCTTCTGACTTTCACATGAGAAACTCTCTCCATCCTTCACCTCCGTGAGCGAGTGACGTGTCTTCATCCCGTTCTCATTAAAGTCTCATAAATCCCGGCTAAATTTATCCCAGGACCTCGGCTCCGCTCTCTGCCTCTCGCTCAGATCCAGAACAACTCCTTCATGATCACAAATAATAATAATAAAGAAAACAGCTCTTCACACCTTTCTGTCTTATAGACTCTTACGTTCTCTGTCTCTGTATGAATAAATAAGAAAAGGTTTTCATGAAAACAAACAAACAAGCAACAAAATAATAAACAAATCTCTCAAAAGAAAACAGACCTGCTCTGTTCTGATCTGAGCTGAAGTCGGTCTGTTTCACTCGAGTGAAAAACATGTTCAGGTCAAGCAACGAAATAAATAAACACCTTATTCATAAGAGCTTATTTTTGGACTAATTAAAAACATTTAACCCCATATTCTCATTACTGTAATGCTCCAGATGTTCGACTCTCATAAGAGTAATGAGAATGTGTGGTAAATTGTGCTTAATTATCATGAAAATAATGACACAACACAGAGAAACTTAATGATCCTAAAAATAGGCTTTTTTTATGTCAAATATATATATTTTTTCTTTCATTGGACGGTGTGTTTTAACAGTTCATGTCCAGATTTCATAGCAAATGAATTAAAGAAAATAAATATATATTTTTTGGAGCAATTAAGAATATTTAACCCCATATTCTCAATATACAATCCTTCAGATGTTCTACTGTAATACAGACTGAATATTTATAAATGTGACCCTGGAGCACAAAACCAGTCGTAAGTCACACGGGCTTATTTGTAGCAATCGCCAACAACACATCAATGTATTTTTTTTATGCCAAAAAATCATTAGAATATTAAGTAAAGATCATGTTTTTTTGTGGTCCACACACACACATATATATTTATATACAGAATATATATATATTATATATTGCAAAATGTTCTTAATGAATAATCACTGTTTTGTTACAGTATAGTTTAATATTTAGTGTTAGATGTTTGTTCAGACACTAAACACGAGCATCAGGACGAGGAAGTGTGACAGCAGGGTCAGATCTGTCCTGATGCTCTTTAATGAAGACTCTGAGTTCAGCTCCACTGCTGTTTGTCCATCAGAGCAGATGAATGCGCTGAAACGCTGCAGTGTGTGAATCCAGCGCTGTCCTTCCTCAGATGAATTATTTACAGCAGGAAAAGTCTCAAGTTTCTCTCACAGAAAGGAGCAATGCAGTCACACACATTGTTAGAGGAGTGTGTGTGTGTGTGTGTCATTAGTTTCATCTGTGCTGTGACAGATAATGCCGTGGATTGCATGTGATGGTTAAACGTGTTTACAGTGAAGATGATGAGAGATGAGAGTCCTCCAGACGTCACTCATCAGTCAAACACACAACACAGGATTTATCCTCAAGAAATGACTGCAATAATGGACACACACACACACTCACACATACTCTCACACTCACACACACACACACACACACACACGTTCTCTCTCTCACACACACACACACACACACACACACACACACACACACACGTTAATGTTGATGTGGTCTCAAGTGTAGTTTAAATTTCTTTGCTGAGTTGGTGAATCGTGTTCACGGTAGACTCCAGATTAGGATTGAAAAGTGAATTTTCTGAAGTGGTGAGAGTGTGATATGAGGAGCGCAGCAGTGTAATCTGTGAGAGAACAGGCCTCCGCCGCTGGCGTTCAATCAGAAATAACCACATCTGCATATTCCAGCTCTCGCCATAAAGCGCACACTCGAACCGTGAAAGATGTTGCAGAAGTTTGTTCACAGATCTTTGTGTTTTCTGCGTGTTTTAAAACGTCCCAGAGGTTTTTGCCAGCAAGAAAATAAAACGATCCATTATTTAAAGTGTTCAAACTCCTCCCCCTGAAGCACCTTCTTCTCTGTTATTAAACTTAATATGAAGCAATTATTTAATTTTAATATAACGTTATGAGAAAACAAGCAATTCTGAGTTTAATTGGTGTTTTCATGAAGCTAACCTCTGTTCTCTTCCTCTTCATAAAAACACACGTTTTGCTCCTGAGCAGAGATGAAAATCTCATTTTCTTTCATCTTCTTGTCATTGAAATGCATGTTGTGGAAGTGAATGAGAAAAAGCTTTTTATAAACATAACCTACTAATGTGTTTTACCCGTGTTCATCTCAGTAATGAGTCTTTTTATGGAAGTTTAAGATTTTTACCAAATTAAATTCACAGCAGAGCGTGAAACAGCGGGGCAGCACTCGTGCCGTCCGGAGGAAGACGAGGGTCGACGCTGGTCTTCATCAGATCAGAGCAGCAGAATCTCCAGACGATAATATATAGGCTGGATTGTATTGTGTACATTCACTGAAACTCCTTTGCCTAAACAAAGAAAACAAAGCAAGACGGTAAATCTCAGTGTTTGCGCAGCAGAAGTAGATTCATGTTCAGGTTTTAGTCTTTGTTTGATAAAAATGCTGCATTAGAGAATCGACGCAGTCTTTACAGCGTGAATGCGGCTATAGAATATATGCAAGAAAGAAAACACCAATCACAATTCAGTATGCAAATAGGTCTACAAAAGGCCATCGAGCAGAATGAACATTTTACATCATCGCTGACGGACACATCTGACCATTCTGTTCACAGATCACTGAGATGAGGGTTAAAAAAGAATAAAGTTAACTAAAAAAAAAAAAACCTCCCTCCAAAACTAACCTGCACACTGACTGTGAACAACTGTGAGTGTGTGTGAGAGTGTGTGTGTGTGTGTGTGTGTGTGTGAGTGTGTGTGAGAGTGTGTGTGTGTGTGTGTGTGTGTGTGAGAGAGTGTGTGTGTGTGTGTGTATTTCCTACATTATGGGGACCAAATGTCCCCACAGGTACAGTAATACTAGTAAATGTTGATCTTGTGGGACATTTTGTTGGTCCCCACAAGGAAACAAGCTTATAAATCATACAGAATTATCTTTTTTGAAAATGTAAAACAGCAGAAGATTTTGTGTGATGGGTAGGTTTAGGGGTAGGGGTAGTGTAGGGGGACAGAATGTACAGTTTGTACAGTAGAAAAACCATTACGCCTATGGAATGACCCCATAAAACATGAAAACACAACGTGTGTGTGTGTGTGTGTGTGTGTGTGATTTGTTGATGTAATTACCTCAAGCAGTTTGTCCGTTAATGTGTCCCTCAGCACATCACACCACAACACACACATCTGGGCTGACGTCTGCAAACCTGAGCGAGAAAACAGGATTCTTACTAGATAGACAGATAGATAGATAGTTATAGAGTGTGTGTGTGTGTGTGTGTGTGTGTGGAGAAATGCAAGTGTTGCTCATCATTGGATCAGGAATCTCAGTGGAACATATCCAGCTGAGATCTTTTCCCGGTGGGAATATACGCAAATTTCCACAGGGATTTACAGGGTGATACAGCTGTTTTCTTCAGCATTCCCTACAACACACACACACACACACACACACTGTTTACTTATTCATGAATAGACATTGTGAAATTGTGCTTAGTGGCTCTTTATTATCTGAACAGCATCAGTGATTAATGAGTGTCACGTTTAACAAGGTAAAAATCAACAGCAGGATCATCATTATGAAGGTCCAGAGCGCCACACAAGGCCTGCCGGTCCAGGAATGAAAGCGTCTCGTCTAATGAACTGAAATGGTGCAGATGTCACGCTGACCCGCGGGTTTCCTGGCAGGTAACGATAAAGAGATTCTTAAGTGCTCGACGAGAGCGGCGATCATTCCTCTCTGAAGTCCGACACGAATCAGTCACTCACTGCTCAGTACGTCTCACCTTTAATGATATAATTATATTACAATCATACAGCAGCCAGAGAGAGAGAGAGAGGATCTATTCTGGGACTCATGTACAGACAGTCTGACGCCAGATGGCTCATTCTAATAAATATTCAACCTTAACACGGTTCCCAATGTAACTTCTCTCCCCTTCATTTTTCTTTCTCCTCCCTCTCACTTTCTCTCTCACTTCCTCTGTTCTCTGAGCGGCTGCCAGCATCCAGCCGTGACGGAGGGTTTGTGGAGTGATTACAGTACAGTAGGGAGAGGGATGGGGTCTGCGTACTGTAACGTGGGGGTTGAAGCCGTGGGAAGAAAGGAAAAGACGAGTCTTATATCACAGCAGAATCAAAAGAAAACAATTACATCAAGAAAATGAAGCCTGTTGTGGAGGAATAGTTCCCCGAGAGTGACATTTCTGTCATTATTGACTCGCTCTGGTGCTGTTGTGTTTGGAAGGAGAATTTATGAAGAATGTTCATGTAGCTTTTTTCCAAGCAACATCTCTGTCAGTGAAGTCGTTGCGTCGAGATTTTCGTCTTCAGAAGAGGGAAAAATGACTTAAATTTCATTTAGTGGCAGTAAATATTGTATTTCCATCATTCATGCAGAAATTATAGATCTTTCAAGTTTTTATTTTGTTTTTTCCATGACGCCATCTAACAATAAGGCTCTTCATCGTAGGAAATCTCTTCAGATGTGATAACGCACGCTGGATTGATGCGCTGCTTTTAACATTGTAGCAGTTTTTCTCCTCAATTTCCTCATTGGAAGAATTTATTTCACGCTACTTTAATGCAGGAAAATGATGCAGTGTTTAAGTTGTAAATATTTATATTTCATGCTTGTATTCATTGAACTAAATGTAATTTCTCCTAATTTTTCACATTATGGTATTGAGAATTTGGTAATAAAGTCTCATTTGTTAACTAACAGGAACTAACTGTGTTACTGAGGATTTTAAAGGGAAATATGTACAAATATCATTACAATAATATGAAGGCAGGGTCCATTTCATTTTTGCAAATTGTGATTTCTTTGTCCTTTGCATGTGGAGTGAAATACGAGCCGTCCGTTTGTCCAGGCCAGTGTTTCTGTGGCTCTTCCTCTGACCTGAAAGAGTTGATCATCCTCTCAGCTCATTTGACTCTCTGCCTGTCTCTCGCTCTGACAGCGTGTTTAGACGCGGCCGCATCGCCGTAATCAGCACGCTCAGGGTCCTCTCGCTCGCCTCGTGTGATTAATTTGATGACCAGTCTCATATCAGAGCTCAGAACCTGGAGACAGCACCATGACAACCATCCCACAGCCGACCAATCACAGAGCGGCTTTATAT
This sequence comes from Zacco platypus, assembly GCA_038088235.1. Taxonomy (NCBI): domain Eukaryota; kingdom Metazoa; phylum Chordata; class Actinopteri; order Cypriniformes; family Xenocyprididae; genus Zacco; species Zacco platypus. The sequence continues at coordinate 252,173 of CM076074.1, forward strand.
GGCAGGAAACGGATCTCTGGGAGATTTCGAGTGGGTGGACAAGGCCCATCGCCTCGATTCACAACAGGACACACACTGCGTGTGAGTGTGTTTTATGGCACAATCGTAGGTGAAAAGATGACTGGAGTTTGGTAATGTCTAGTTAGCAGTGAGGAGTCATTTATCAGACGCTTCTATCCAAAGACAACTACCCACATGTCTGGTGACAAGGAAGAAATATGCTCCAGGGATGTAGATATCTGTACATTTATTATAGTTATGTCTATGCAGAATGGTCTATAATATGGTGTTTTAACAGATGATAAAAGCGCGTGAACTCAATTTGAAATCTGTTAAAAGCCATAACTAACCATAAATAACATTGTCACTACCTGTCAACTAACTATTGTTAGTTAATTAACCAAACAGTCCACTAGTTTTAGTAGACTATTGGGTTAGGGTTCAGGTTAGTAGATAAGTTATTTAGTCAGTAGAATGTCTAAAGTGGACCATCGAAATAAAGTGTACCCGAAATCTGTGTCAATTATTAAAGGGATAGTTCACCCAAAAATAAACTGGGTCATTAATTGCTCTCCATCATGTTCTTCCAAACCTGTAAGACTCTCGTAGATCTTCTGAACACAAATAAAAGTATTGATGAAAACTGAGCAATTTCTGTCCCAGCAATGCAACTATCACTTTAACGCTTCAAAAAGTTCACAAAGAGATCGTAAAACTAATTCATATGAATCAAGAGGTTTATTCCAAATTTTCTTGATCACTTTATATGATCAACAGATTGAATTTAGGCTTTTATACACAAATAAACATTCAAGCATCAGAGGTGACCCATCGGGACGACAGATGGAGACTGCGCTGATGGAGGTGGAGTCCCAGGTGGAGACGGAGAGCTGATGGGACCACACAACACCGATGGTCCAAATCGGAGCGTCCAAGGTGAAGTCAGGAAGCCAGAGGACTGAGACGCAGCGGGTGGGAAGGCAGAGCCGTACAGAGCTGAAGGGAGGGAGGAACAAAGCGAATATGAAGATCTGGAAGTCCATGGCGCAGGCAGAGTGTAGTCTGACCAAGGTGAAGGCAGAGGGACGAGGAAGCTCGGTGGAGCCGAGGGAGGGAGGAGCCAATGTGGAGCTGAAAGGTGGACGAGCCGAGGTGGAGTGCTGGGCTCGACGGCTGGAGGTGATCCTCTTGTCAAGGTGGAGCAGGTGACTGAATAACCCAAGGCAGATCTGGGATACTTGGCAGAGCCACTAGAGGAGCCGCGGGACTGAAGGGAGCCAGCAGAGGGTATGGGTGGGGGCGGTGGGAGAGTGTACAATGTAGGTTCACACACCTGGTCAAACAATATGTGGGACTTGGGCTCGGGGGCGATGGTGGGCTCTGGTGTCATCTCTGTGCTGAGGGGCGATGGCTGGCTGGGCTCTAGGTCTGGAGTGGTGTGAGGTGTGAGGTGGGGCTGGATGATGGGAATCGGATCTTCTTCTGCTTCTCCCACCTCAAAAGAGGAAGAGCTGATGATTTCTGCCAACAGGGATCTTGTCATAATCAGGTTTCATCGTCCAGCCCTCAACTGAAACCTACCATAAGGGTGATGTCATCACATCTTGCGAGGTGGCAGATGTCCGTGAAGTCCTCCACATACTCCAGATTTCTAATTAAAACAATGGTTTCTCCTGACCTGTTAAGGTTCCCCAATGGGGAGATATTAATAGTCACTATACTTTTCACAGTCTGGTGTCGTGGAAGGTCCACAAAAGCAGGTGAGAAAGAAGAACTGTGTGCAAATAATAGAGTAACTTTAATAAAACGAAACAAAGGCATTATTCCAAAGAGAGAAGCAACGCAACAGTGTGTTCTCAACACAAACACCAGACAACGAAACAAAGAACTGAGGGAAACACACACAATAACGAACTAAAAGACGAACAGGTGTGCGTTAATTAATCAAATAATGAATTGTCATGACAACTATGGAGCAAAGAGGAACACAGAACAAAGGAATCAGGAAACAAAGAGAAACATGTAAACGTCCTTGAAAATGAAATCAAAACTCATCAAATAAAGAATAACTGTGACGTGGACTGAGCATCAATCATAAACAGATTATTTGGGTTAAACACCAGGGGTGCTTAGTTCTGTTAAACACCGAATCCAGCAGAAAATCCAGAACTATCAGCAACAGATTATGAAATGTTTACGGCACACGTCACCATCTTCACCTCACGGCTCATTCGCACAGAGTTCAGCGTTTCCCGACTCTCACCGCTGGCTCAGCGCCACTAACGTCTGTTCGCCTGCGACACGTACGGTTACAGCTCATCACACGGACACTTCACCGGGAACAACCTGACTGAGACAGATCTCCCAAAATGATCAGATCTGGCATCATTTATTGAAGTATGAAGAAGAAGAAGAAGATCATTGGGGTCAAAACAACATTATTACAAAAAACACTATTCATTTCTCTTCCTCCTGAAGAAAAAAAGTCATACAAATATCAAAGGACATGAAGGAGTGTAAATGAGTGACCATTTTTGGCTGAACTGTCCCTTTAAATGTCTTGCACTTGATGAATTCCACATCTTCACATCAGAGACGAAATGATTCTCCAAACAGATTCGACTGTTCGTAATCCCTTACTTTACTTTTTCAAGGGAAAAATAATTAAATTACAGGAATTAATTATTTAGTAATGCATTACACACAACACTAAAAACTAATAGCATTAAAAACATTTTCATTAAATTATAATATAATATATGTATATTCAATAATAATTTTGTTAATTTATTACAGTTGTCGATGCAATATTTATCATTTTTGTTTAGGTTGGTGCACTAAAATAACTAAAATTGAAGCAAAAATAATCAATTATATAGACAAAAAATATATAATGACAAAAAAATATCCACAAAATTACTGATACTAAAGTTAAAATAATGGAATATTTACAAATATAAATGAATGCCAAATATGAATAAAAAGCAACATTGGTACTAAAATAACAAACACCATCAAAGTATCATATTATTTTTCCATGGACAAAAAATAAATAAATATATATATATACCTATTTATGTATATCAGCATGTAAACAATGTGACAATGAGTAAATAATATAATTGTAACTGCTTCTTTAAAAGTGAAACAGACTGTATTGTGAAGTATGAGTGACTTCAGATGTTATGTTCTATAACATGAACCGGCGGTTTGAAGCACCTTCACAGCGTGTGTGTAAGTTTATGCTAATACTTCTTTAATTCCTCCTTTGACTGCAGCACATGAAGCACTCGCTCGTCTCTCACGTGATCTCTGCGGCTTTCAGCACGTACAGCAATCGGAAAGAAGGGTTTGAAGATGTTTCCCTTGATCCGCTTGATCCAGAGAAGCTCAAACCATCTCTAATATGATGAAATATACATCAGATCAGAGCGAGAGAGAGATTTGAGCCTCGTGTACTGAGCGACGCAGCAGATGTTTGAGCAGGTGTGCGCAGACGTGCAGACGCAGGCAGGTGAACGAACAGATGCTCCGTTCGCTCGGTTCATTCGAACGTCTGACCTTTACAGTCGAGCGTCTTCGTAAGGTTTCCGTCGTGTAGTTTCAGCCGCACTAAAGCAACACGATTAGCGTTAATATCTGCACTGAGAAGTTTCGCTGAAAATTAATTCAGTTAACAGAAATGTTTTTAACAGTTTTAGTTAACAATAAAAACTCCTTTGCATGAAGTCAGTACATTGATATTGCTCAAGCATATTTCACATACGTATCACTAATGTCCCCTTGTTTCAGGAGAAGGTCAAACCGAGACCGGATAGATGTGCTTCATAAAGCGGGAAACTTGTTAGTAGCATTATCCGGTTGTGGCTGAAAAACAGAGATCACACACATACGCAGATTTCCAGAGGAGAAGAATCACTTGAGTAATTGTTCTTGTCATTTGTGCTGTAATTTTACTCCTGAATGCCTTGTTTTAAACAGGAATTAATAAAAATCGCATTCGCTTCAGGTGCTTTGCGTCTAACCCCAGTCTCTCTCTCTCTCGCTCGCTCGCCCCCGGCCTTCTCTCTCTCTTATTATCAGTTCATAATTCTCTCTCACTCAGGCAAATTAAGGCAGCGAGTGTGTCGGTCAGTGCGGCAGCGCTCCGGGGCACCGGGAGGTTTAAATGGCAGAAATTCGTCCCTGAGCTCCGAGGCACGAGGCTCAACACTGAGTCCAGTACAAAGCTCTTCAATACCTCTGATCCCGGCTAATTTAATTAGTCTGAGAGACGCTGGTGAGTCCAGAAGAATTCTTCTGATGCAGAAAGATCCACAGCAGCAGCACTAGGAGGCAGGAGCGTTTCTGTGGCCCACTTACAAACACACGCTGATCACTTCTGTACCCTCATTATCTCTCGTTAGTGGAATCATTTCATGAAATAATTGACTGTTATGAGGGAACTGAAGCTTTATAAGTGTCAAAAACAGTGTCAAATGACTGCATTGAAAAACTGAACTACTGATCTGACCCTCGACATGACTGGAGTCAGTGCAGCAGTCTGAACTCCTTCAGTCCTTGTTTCCAATGTTATACTGTAGGGGGCGCCGTTCTTCTGAAATAGCACAGAATCTCCGGATCAAAACACAGGTGAAGAAGAAGCAGAAACAAGCGTCAGAAGCTTCGCTGATGCACACTTTCAGCAGTTAGAAGAAAACTGCCTCGATGGACTCGATCTTCTCCGTCTGTGTTTCGCTCATCGCTCCGAATCCCATCCGTATGGAAACTCGCCACAGAATAAAACGATTTAAAAGATAATGGCAACTTTTTATCTCACAATTCTCGCAATTACAAGACAGAAAGAATCGTGAGATAAAAAGCAATTATCTTTTTAAATTGTTTTATTCTGAGGTGGAAACAAGCTGCCATATATCCGGATGAAGTCTTCAACAAAAACACGATTTTCCCAGTTTTTGTTCAAAATTTTTTGTTCACTTTTTAATGAAACGCATTCAAGTATTGATAAAAAAGAAGGCACTGGATAATTAAGGCCGTGTACAAGTTTCCTTTCAGCAGCTGCTGGACCGCTTCATTCAGAGCAGTGAGTCAGTGAGTCAGTGAGTCAGTGAATCAGTGAATCAGATTCGTCCTGCTGAACAGCTCCAGATCATCAGATCATCGTGCATTAGTGAGATAAAACGTCTCTCATTAGCATGATGAACTTTGCAGCGGAAACATGAAAAGTTCAGCTCTTCATAGCCGTAATTACATGGTAAGCTGTGAGATTATTGAATGTGAAGAGAGTAATGGTGTTCATTTGTAAATGTGTGTTCTCCCTGATGATCTTTCATCTCTGCACACTCTTTCCTGATTACGTCCAAATGAAGAGCTTCCACTACAGCCATTAGTGCTGCTTTTGTCCCTGCAGTGGATGGAGGAGGAAGAGAGCCAACAATCAAATGCATCTTTAAGGAACCGTCGGTGCGTCTTCAGCTCGTGTACAGCGTCGGTGATGTGCTGTTTATCAAGAAGAAATCGTGTGTACAGTAACAAAGTTACAAAGAGTGTGAAGAAAGCATCGAAATCACAGATTGATGCGAGTTGCTTTTGGATTTTTAGAGATGCTTGTAATGTTTTAAAAATGACAGGAAAGTTTGTTTAGCGCAGCTGTAAACGAGAGTCAGATCTACACATGATCCATAACTATCCACAATCACCAACATGGGGCTCTCATAACACACCAATATCTTCTAAAAACCAACACGAAGATGACAGCAGGTTATTGAAGCAGTACCAAGAGTTTTCTGGTCTTCTATATCATTTAGTGCATTGGTATGATTATCGCTTGAGAACAGAATATTTTTATTGTGAGCCGTTTCCAGTTAAGATATATTTGATTCAAATCACAAAATGTGAAACTATTGTTGAATTGTATGTATTTATTACACATAATAGCATTTTATTATTATCTATTTTCGTTCAAAAACCTTTCAAATATGGTGTAAATGATGCATTCATTGTTTAGGGGATTAAAAATAATAAAACAAATTCTAATAATATTTACTATTACTGAAAAAAATGCAGAAAGATTTTTCACTCAGAAACTGCTAGTAAATGTCACAAATATAAACACATTGAAATAGTATTATCTTGTAAACTGTATCCCAATAATCTTTGTTTTATTTGTAATTTTTGACAGTGTTGGACAGACAAAGCAAGTGTCTCCAGAAAGTGTCTGTGAAGTTTCAGCTCAAAATCCCCCACAGATCATTTATTATCGCTTATAATTTGTTTGTTTTTGTGTGTGTCCCTTTAAATGCAAATGAGCTGCTGCTCCAGAAGAGGGCGGAGCTTTAACAGCTCAACAACAACAAAGCTGGAGAATCTCACGCAGACAAAATGAGGAAAGTGTTCAAACTGATGGAGAGACTCAGGAAGAAGTTTCTGAACGGTTAGTGGATAAATTGATGTAGTTGCTGTGGAGTTGATCAACTCATCACTAGCATGTGTCGTCACGTTCATCTTTTTTCCTTGAATCCACCCTCGTTTGTGAAGCAGTCCGGCGTAAAATCAACAACACTCGACTACAACAACTCCTCCTCTTCTCTAAAGAAAATCTCTCTCTTTGCTTTGAACTTTGAGTGTCGTAACTTCACAGATGTTGTTCAGCTCAAACAGCAACATTACACACTGACTGAAGTGAAATCATAATCAACCTCCCCTTTAATAATGAAAAGCCGCTGGAGCAGAATTAGTGTCAGTGAAACAGGGACCCGGAAGCGGTTCAGGTCAGTTTGATTGTTGGCACTCTTGCATGTTCACTTTGTATCTTTACCTTAAAAACGGATGAAAGCCGATATCTGCTGACCTTCTGACCTGGTGGAACAGCAGCAGATGAAGCGGTTCAGATTCCGGCCGGAGAATCACGCAGCTCTCTGCTCCTCCACCGACGGCAGGAAAGCTTGTGCATTTTTTAATCCTCGCTAAAAATAACAGACTTTACGAAGAAGAGGGTCAGAGGCTTGTCATATCAGGTTATGTCTGCCCGGGATCCTTGTACAAGTGTATCATGATCCATTTTGTGAGAGCACAGCTCATGAATTATAAATGATGGCAGCCCGCGCAGGTTGCGAGAAGTGCCGCGCTTGTTTTCTTCTCGTTGCTTTCGTGTTTTCTCTTCCCCGAGGCGAGATTCCCTTCCTCGCCGTGTCTCCTTTTTGTCAGAGGTTGTAGGTGCATTTTCAGCGGCGAGGTAAGAGCAGACCAACACGCTGAATAATTTAACGCAGCGTGTTTGAACAGGTACAAAAATAATCCTGTCTCCGTGTCTCTGCGCTTTGAGAAACCGCTGCGCCAGAGAAGCTCTCCGCGCAGATCAGAGCCAGATATGAAATATTAAAGGTTATTGGTGGGGTGAGAGCGAGCGTTCCTGCGAGAGCAGGTAACTACATGGCATCAGATGCGTTTGGTTTATTCATGGCGATCTCTCTCAGTAAACAGCGCAGCGGATACCGCCGTTTCACCAGCCTTCTTCTTCTTCTCAGAGAGCCACCTGCACTCAGACACCTGAGGGAGCTTCACGTGTGCCGCATGACCTCCATCAGCAGGTGCGCTCTCCGTTTCCAGGCCAACTGAAGCGTCGACCTCGTTTTCCTCACAATCCCGCGGTCAGCGGGGGTCGAGCACCTCCGGCGGAAAGGCCTCAGGTTTGAGGTTAATTAACACGGAGAGCGAGTCTGAACTGGGCCAGGCCGAGAACGACGCTGCTAACGATGGTGATCTGATAGCAATTAATGCTTTGACAGGCCCTGAGCTCCCAACCCGCCTGCAGGCCCTCGTCGAGTATCACAGCTTAAATTATTCTGATCCGATAAAGTGTGCTGATACGCCACTAATGACTCGAGCCTGTGCGCTCTCTCTCTCTCAACACTTCTGATTCAACATCAACACTGCAACATTTGGGAGTTTCTGTGTCAGTTTTTTTACTTTGAGTTTCAACTCAATGTCATGATGCTGAAGTGTGACTTTCTGTAGATACACTATTATGGGTGCAAAAAGCATCTTTCATCTGTAAGACTTTATAATAAGGTCTCACATTGCAAAAAAAAAAAAAAAGAAGTTATTCTTTAGTATTTTTGTCTTGTTTTCCAGCACGAATATATCTGTAAATCAAGATGCGTTAACTGGAGAAGCAAAATAACAAGATATTAAAGGGTTCGTTCACCCAAAAATCTGCTCATGTGGTTCCACACCTTCGTTCATCTTCAGAACACAAATGAAGATGTTTTTGATGAGGTTTATGACTCGTTCATAGATCAATATAATCAACACTTTCAAGGTCCAGAAAGGAAGTAAAGACATGGTTAAAACAGTCGACGTGATGCAGTGGATCAAGAGACCAGAACACTTTCTGTGCGCAAAAACAACACAAAAATAACTTTATTCAACAATCTCTTCTGTGTCATTCTCATTCGTTGTTTTCGTCCAGAGCTTCCAGCTTCTCCATCAGAATCATTATTGGCTCCTGCGTCAGCCGGCGTTCGGACATAAACACAGAAGCTTCACTGTGTGTCGCCTGCGTGAGGATAAAGACAGACGAGATTTATTTTTGTGTTGTTTTTGTGCACAGAAAGTGTTCTGGTCTCTTGATCCACTGCATCACGTCGACTGTTTTAACCATGTCTTTACTTCCTTTCTGGACCTTGAAAGTGTTGATTATATTGATCTATGAACGAGTCATAAACCTCATCAGAAACATCTTCATTTGTGTCTGAAGATGAACGGAGATGTGGAACCACACGAGGAATTAATGACAGAAATCTCATTTTAGGGTGAATCAACACTTTAAATCTTGTTTTCTGAAAAATGTGTCAAAGTAAAGTGAGTTTGTGCTTAAGACAAGAACAAAGATCTGGGGTCAGAAAAATCTGATTAAATGAAATGGAAAACTGCTGTTCTCAGGTTTTCAAAGGTCAAACATCTCAATATGAGCTCAAAACATTTCTCATCAAATGCTCCCATTTGCTCGTTCTCTCTGTCAGCTCTTTGTGTCTATTTTTACTTTTCCTAATAGAAACAACTTACAAACTCCATGAAGAGCAACCTCCGAGCGTGAGCGTTTCCTCTGCAGGTGTGTGTGTGTGTGTGTTGTAAACACTGCTCAGTTGCGTGTGCAGTTAAAAGGGCCAGATTGATCTGAACCTGTAGAGAGAAGCTCAATACTCTGGTCTCTGAAAGGCTCCTCCAACGGCCTGTCTGTTTGCACCCGAGTGGCGTCGGGCGTCCCACGGCAGCCTGATTGGATCCCCGCTGAGGGAACGGGCCGTGACGTGCCGCTGTCTCTGTACGGAACCACTCCGATGCTCCGACCCGTTATCGAAATCCTTCCAGCCGCCCCACAGAAACTCACCATGAAGACACACTGTTGCACCCAAAAAGCTCACACAAGTACAAACAGACGGACGGCGCTTCAATTCGCCCTCTACAAAGAGACCCTAAAAGAGCAACGGAGTCCCACCGTGTGATAATTGCGCCGCCGCGGAGGTACCTGGTGCAAGCGCCGGCCTACGATCTGACACGACGGATAAAAGAAGGAAGAAATCAAGCCTGAAATGAGAGTCAAACGTTTATCTGAACTTCAATGTGGCCAGAGCGCTGAAAGAACTCTAAAGGTGTTTCTTTCCTCGCGCACTTGTCATAATCCTTTAACCTGAGAAATCCATGAGTTCTAGCTTCACAAACGCGCTCTGTTCCCAATCCTGTTAGATATTATAAAGCCATCAGAGCCGGCGAGCTCCCACGGCGGCGACCGTTAACATCTACAGAACTGCTGCCAGAACGGGGGAACGTCGGGAGCGTGCGGCACCCGCGGAGCCCGCGCACCTCCGCTCGTCCCTAATCATTACTTGATGGCAGAAATCTGTGCGCATTACGGCGGCAGCGCTGTTTCTTAGCAACGCGCCAGGGATATTCAAACAATTTCAATAAAGTGTGACACCTCTTAGCAGGTGGCTGTGTGCGAGAGGAGATAAACACAGAGGTGGAAGCGTCGGCGCTATTTGCCAACATCACAATTGATAACATCAATTCAGCAACGTGTTTACAAGCCCTATGAAATGAAGCGAGCGTGTAAGAGTCGCTGAACCCCAGACGCCTGCTGTCTGCTTCCCAAACACACCCAAACGCTCAGGTAACGCTGCTATTCACATGGAAAACGCCTGATTTACATTCCAATACCTTCGGCGTGTCCTGGGATTCCTCTGATGTAATGCCAGATGTGTGTGTGTGTGTGTGTGTTTGTGGGGTAAATTGGATGTTTGCAGCATTCAGCGGCTGATTCGGTACCTGCGGTAAATCAAGGTACTGTGGGAAAACAAACACTCGTCTCAATCGAGCATCTGCTTGACAAAAGACAGTATAAAAACTACAGATCCTGAGAGAGAGCATGTGAGCGAAGGTTCAATGCTGCGAAATGAGAATGATTTACCTGACATACGCCGTGGAAATTTCAGCCGGCAGGCGACAGAGGTGAGCAGGTAAATGTTTAATGATCACCTTCATGTGTAACTAAAACCGGGAGAGCTTTGACAATCTTCTACCTGTCCGGGTGAATCTCGTGGAAATACTGTCCCAAATAGTCGCTTTAATTTGATTTTGTTCTGAAATATGAGGAGGACGTGTTCTGGATAGGTTTGATGAGATTCAGCTGTCTATTTACAGTAGCAGCAGCGAAACTGTTTCATCCAAGCATTTGTGTCCGGTTTCAGGTTTCGTTTGCTTACCTGGTGAAAACTAACCCGTGGAGAACAGCGAGGTGTGTGTGTGTGTGTGTGTGTGTGTGTGTGTGTGTGTGTGTGTGTGTTACATTGAGGACTGACCGGTAACCAGCCTGAACATCCACAGGTGTTTGTGTGGTGATGATGAAATCTGCTGACCTCTGACCTCAACACTCTCTCCTTCTCTTCTCAGAAATCACCTCATGATTCTGTTCTCCAGTGAGACAAACAACAAACAAACGAGCAGTAGAGAGAGAGAGAGAGAGAGAGAGAAAGAAACAGAGAGAGAGAGAGAGACAGAGAGAGAGAGAGAGAGAGAGAGAAAGAAACAGAGAGAGACAGAGAGAGAGAGAGAGAATGAGTTTAAATGAAAATAAACTTGCACTTTGACCACAGAAGGTTCATTTTCCAGGAGACCATGATCTCAGCGGATGACAACATGAAATGTTCATTAATAAACACGTTTAATGATAAAAGAGTCAATGTTTTGACAGTGTTTCACTCTTCAGAAGGTGATCCGTGATCATATTCCCCTTGATCTTTGAATGAAGGACTTCAGAAAGAGCGTTTACTGAACATAAACTGAGGAAATGACTCATTCGGAACAATTAAAACAAACAAAAATATTTTTAAAATTGACTCTCCATAAAATGACCCTGTTCCTTTGTATTTCTGTCTTGTTTTCCAGCACAATGATCTAAACATTCTGAAATCACTTTGTCTACCAAAGCAAGTCCTTGTCCATCAGACACTTCACTTCAGTTCCTGGACGAAGGATCTGAGCACTGGTCAGTCTCTCCAGGACGTCCGATGAGTGTTTGCTCGAAGCACTCCTTCACATTCACATCTATGCGTCCGGCTTGTGTTCAGTGACCTGCACTGCCTTCAGGGTTTACATTTGATCAGTTCGTGCATGTGTGGGATTTGAACCCATGATGTGTTTATATGTTGAGGGCGTATGTTTATATGTTGCGACAGGATCCCTGATCATTTTGTTCTGATCTGAAGATTCACGAAGACACAGACATCATTTGTTTACATGGAAGACTTAAAGACAGACGCAAAGTTAGGCTGTTTGATTGTAAGTGCTCATGAATTATGATGCAAAAATCTTATTGGAACAAATAAATAATACCAAAAATGTATAACACCTTTAACATTCAAGAAATGACACTTCACTTTTGAAACTTCCTTCACGGCCGCATGTCTCTCCGCACGAACCTGCTGTTATCAGAGAAAACATGGAAAAAGTGCATTCAGAAATCCAATAGGCACATATAACCAGCTCACTATTCACAGCAGATTTCTATAAGGTTGAGATGTAATCGCCGTACACTGAGCTGCTGTACGGATACACGCCATTCAAACACAAAGAGCAAAGACAATCTGAATAGAAAAGCAATATAATCTTCCCTAAATGTGTGTGTGCGTTCGCCAGTTTTAATTTGACAGAAATGAACTGACGTTATTTGTTCACTCTCAGCTGTCTGACACATAAAGAGAGAGGGCTTCGGCCTGTTCGCACCGACCATGATAACGCTATAGTTCTCTCCAAATATAAGTGAATATCAGAGTAAATACAACGGCACAGAGAAACACTTTCAGAGGGATTTCTCTCAGCTGATGAACGATAAAAACACTGCCAGCCTATCAGAATCCTTCCCGCTTTAAAGAGCTTGAGCTTTTAATAATAATTTAATCAATTTCAGCATTTGGTTACACATTATTTTGATGGTGGCCTTTACAGCCATTCAAACCAATAGATGTGATGGAGAGATGAAAGTGTTCAGTGAAGGAGTGACTCTTGTGACGCAAAGAGGACGATAAAGATTTAAAGTTTTTCAAAGAGAGAAACAATCAGGGTTAATTTGATGAATGAAATGTTCCTGCCGTGGCATTTTAACATCACATCACATTCATCAAAACATTTCCTCAACACTCCGTGACACCATCATTCCCTACAAGAGAAACAGCCGGAGCTCCTGTGGGATTGACCGGCTGAATTTATGTGAATCATCACTCGCTCCACAGCTGACTCGCACAGACAAATAATTGAATCACTGCAAGTACATAAAACAGCACAATGGCTGATGTAACGACATCTAACTGCTTGAACTGAGACCAGGACGGAGCAAACGTAAATCTGAGGTCCTCCTCGTACCCTTTATCTCTTCCCCTGTCAAATCTCCTTAATATTCCAGTTCTGTCTCCACTCATGCTGGTCTGCATCCTCTCACTAATGTGGAACTTTTTAATCAGTCTTCCTAAATTGTGTAGTTTTAGTTTTTAACTCGAAGGAAAAGAGCAACCGCTGAGCAATCAGAGGTTCCTGTGTTTGTTCGAGAAGAGCCGTGGTTTCCTGGAGCCTTTCGCGGAGCGGCCGTGTTCCTCTGGGAAGGAGTTTTTCATCGATAACATGCCCATTACTGTGCTAAGGTCAGTAATCAGCTTTCTGATATGAGCCCTGTGTGCTGGGCCGGGGTCAGACAGATGTTGACACGCTGTTCACTACGGCGTTATGAAATATTAAATATGTGTCGGCTACACATCATTCACACGTTAATGTCCTTCGGTACGGAGCGGCGCTGTATTATACCATCCATCAATCTGGCTAGGTTAGCAAATGTGCGAATATCTGCGCGTATACCTCATACTGTCAAATACGGCTGCGATCCAACAACAACTGTAACACATGATAGATCATTCCCAGTTAATTCCAGAGAATCTAATCAGAACATAATTCTTCCTGAAATAAAGTTTGTTTTAAAATTTGAAGGAAAAAAAGTTCTTCTATAGCGATGTGGGAAAGAGATGCCAAAAAAAAAAATAATTACATTAAACTGATTAAAATTCTGATTAAATGAGTTTGAAATTGCGGTAAAAAGGGTGAAAAATTTACGTTTGATTATTAATGCACCAATTTGCATTGAAAATTACTATAAATGACCAATGGCTTATCAGTTTGGCTCCTTTATCCGAAAATACTTGTAGCGCATTAATTGATTTTTTAATCAGTTCAAGCATTTTCTGGGAATTGAACCCATGACCTGATTAGTGAACTACATTATTGATGATTTATTTCAATTAAATGTCACTATTTGTATGAGGTTTGTGTTTTTATCATGTTGCAGCCGTTTTATGAAAGAGTTCATGCATTACAGTGATTTTATCACAGTTGTTTTGGTGGTAAAAACATGGTAAAATCACTGTAACGCATGACCTCAGTTGGCTTTGGAATTCGGAAATAATTAGTCGATAGTGTTGTTTATTGTTGTGAGCTCTGTATTAACTCCCGAATCGCTTAAGAAATTGTGCAAATCAGATGACTCTCAAACACTTGAAAACCTCTGTGCCGAATTCAGTTCCTCGTCTTGCACATCTATTTGCAATCATCTGCAGGCATGATCAACTGAAAATGTTTCTTTTAAACAAAATTCTGTTTCTGCCTTTTCAGCAGGTCCGACTGAACTGCAGGTGGATCAGAGCCAGGTTTCTGTGCTGAAATCCAGCAGAACTGTTTAGTGAACTTCTCGATGTTTACTCCAGACCGCAGACGTTTGATGAAAAGTTCTGGGACAAAAAAAATGAAGTAACAGAACTGAAGAAAGGGAGAGGAGAGGAAAGCAAGCAAAGTCTTGTTCCTACACTATGACTAATTTACAAGTTTTCTTCCTGGGATAAAAAGACGAAGGGTGAAAAGAGGAGCGAGAGATGAGAGGGCTGTTTGATATGTGTCTCTCAGGACTGCAGCGATGACAATTACACCAGGTCGAGCCTCGCGTCTGCGGTCAGTTCCAATGCTCATGCTAACAAGCCCCGCTCCTCTGCTCGCTGCGCTGAGGAAGACTCCACACAAACGAAACAGAGGAAGGGCGAGAAGAAACACATCTGAGGCCCTAAAACAAGACCGGCGGAGTAAATGCATCAGTGACAGTGAATGATCAAGGTGAAATATTCCCTCTCCATCTCTGTGCTTTTGTTCGGTAGTAATGACCTGTTTTCATTCATCTTTCGTTTCGCTCTACACCTTTTCTCTTTGGCCTTCAGTCATGAACTCACCACGGCCCAGTCCCTTATTTTCCCCCCTTTTCATTCCCACCACCCCCCTTTTTCTGCCAGAGCCATCTTCCAGAAGCTTCCTCCCACAATGGGCATCTAAACTCATTAAATAAATTCTCAGAGAGTCATTAACGGGGCTTTTCTGTGGGCCTGAGATCTCATCCTTAATTAGGTGAGCGTTTTTGACAGGACACAAAAACAAAAGGCAAGCAGCGTTTTTGAAAAGGAGCAGGTCCCGCCAAGGGCCTCACGTTCTCCACGGCTAATGACTGTCTTCTTTAACAGAAAGAGCGAGCGGGGAGGGAGGAGCGCGGAGGAGAGGAGGTCTGCCCCAGACAATGGCCCGCGCTCACGGAGAGTCGTGCTGCTCCGCGCTCCCTCACCAGGTGACTGTGCGTCCTCATTAGGGCACAACGGTCGTTCGGTCGGGCTGGGGTGAGCTGCGTGCCGCGCGGGCGGAGGGGTCTGTCCAAACGATTCTCTCCGCCTCTGTCTGAACGGGTCATAATGCTGCAGTAGGATTCGGTCGGGCGTTTGCCCGATGGCTCCAGACGTCTTATTGTTGAGTCAAGGGTTTGATTGACAGATTCATTTATGGGTATTTTGGGTTCTGATCAGTAAGTTGGGTGATTAAGTTTCATTGGGTATGGATTTTGGTGGGGTATTTAATTGATAGAGGGGTTTGGTCTGAGACGTTTAACTGGGAATTTTATTGGTTGCATGGGTGTTGGATCATTTATGGGGTTTTGGATGGTTGTTTACGGGTTTATTTGGGATTATTGTGCATAGAAAAGGGTTTCAGTTTAATTAGTATAAGGTTTTGGTTTGGTTTGGTTTGGTGTATGACTACAGCTTTAACTAAGTGTTGAACTACTCATGGTATCTTCGCTGGGTGTATTGTGCGTAGAGAGGTTTTATTGGGTGTTTGACAACTTAAATGGTTTCAGATTCACTATTATAAGGGTTTGGTTTGGGGTTTGATTGACAGATTAATTTATGGGTATTTTGGGTTCTGATCAGTAAGTTGGGTGATTAAGTTTCATTGGGTATGGATTTTGGTGGGGTATTTAATTAATAGAGGGGTTTGGTCTGAGGCGTTTAACTGAGAATTTTATTGGTGCATGGGTGTTGGATCATTTATGGGGTTTTGGATGGTTGTTTACAGGTTTATTTGGGATTGTTATGCATAGAAAAGGGTTTCAGTTTAATTAGTATTAGGGTTGGTTTGGTGTAGTTGAAGTGTTGAACTACTCATGGTATCTTAGCTGGGTGTATTGTGTGTAGAGAGGTTTTGTTGGTGTTTGACAACTTAAATGGTTTCAGTTTCACTATTATAAGGGTTTGGTTTGGGGTTTGATTGACAGATTCATTTATGGGTATTTTGGGTTCTGATAAAAAAGGGTTTCACAGATCAACTTAAGTGGTTTCCGTTTCACTATTATAAGGGTTTGGTTGGGTTTAATTTATCGAGAGTTTTAGTTTAGAGCATAACTGGTAGAGAAGTTTGGCAGAGGCGTTTAACTGAGTGTTGGGGTTGTGGTTTGTTGTGTGTATTGATTGATTGACTGGTAATCGTCTCTGGTTGGGATGGAGAGCATGGTCTCTCTCTCTCTCTCTCTTGAGCTCAGACAGGTGGCAGGTGGAATGTGTTCTTCTCTTCTCTCCGTCTGTCTGTCTCTCAGGTGTACGGCAGCTTGTTAGAAGGGCTGAAGCTGCTGAGCCACATTCAGTGGTTTCACAGCTCCAGCGTGTGTTCCTCTTTGTACCTCAGAGACTTAGTACTTGGTAATTACCGACAGGTGGGCTGTTTGAGCTGTGCTGCGTTTCATTCTGTCATCGGGAACAAACCTGTTCCACACACACAGACCGCAGCTCCTCGCCTCCCATAAGCCTCATTATGACTCTGACTTACAGTGTTTGCTTAATTTAGGTAATTAAAGTTGCTGATGCTGAATCTGGCTTTGACTTCATGTATTTTATTTGCTTTCAGACCTCCTCTGTTGTGGAAACATTACTTTGGCAAACAGAAGTGAAATTGTGAGTGAGTTGGTTTTGCTGTTGCTGTGGGAGCGAATTTCCTGTCCTCAAAAGCATGAATCCTGACAAACACTCCTTGAGGGAAACATTTATAAAGGTGAATAAATGTGACAAATCAGCATATTATAATGCAGAAGAGACTATATATATATATGTATGACTTCTCTCTCTTCCCATTCTTTCTCTCTCCAATAGAGATGCTCAAACTCAGGCAGTGCAGTTATTATAAGAGCCTTATAAGTGGTAAATGAGCTGTGTGTCTGAGTTTCCAGAGATTGAAGCGTCTCTCCTGGAGGTTCGTGATGTCTGAGGCCTGAATCGCTGCCAGCGCCAGTGACAGATCCATCACAACTCCTGGAATTAAACAGGAATTACAGAATGCTTGGAAAACCTGACAACAGCAGAAATATTCCTCGGTCCTGTGTGTGTGTTCAGAGCCTTTGCTTTAGTAATACCCCTCAGAGTGAGATTTAGGTGAGCTGTCAGCGAGAGAGAGAGAGAGGCGAGTCTCATCCCCAGACGCTCCGCAGGAGACTGAGTCTCTGCCGTATTTTATCCCGGGCGTTCGACTGCACGGCTGCCAGCGACAACCACCAATAAATAACATATTATTTGCCATGAGAATAGAACACATTTCACTTCATTCTTGTGTTTGAGTAACAATGTACGAACTGTCCCACGGTTACGCCGTCAGCAGCCGGTAACAATGCAGGAATTATGACAGCGCTGAAAGCGTTTACCTTTTGTGCAGAATTGCTTTTTATTGTAAAACTGCAGAATGGGTGATTTAAAAAAAATGGTTGGGTTGGTGAACTCTGGGCTTGATGTTCTGGGTTTTGTTATCATAGTAAATGATGTCTTTTTGTGTGGCCTGTAAAAGCTGTCACAGCTCTTTTTCTCCATGTTGTGGGGTTTGTTGTTCCCCGCTCCTGCTTTTTCTGACCTCCGATGTGAAACTGAAACATACACTTCCAGACTCTTTACGTGTCTACGAGAACCGGGTCAAGGCAAACTACCGTATTTTCTGGAATAATAGTCACGCTTTTTAACATCTGAAATGTGCTGAGTCTTTTATTCTGAAGCGACTTATCTAATGTGATTCAAATCAAGCCCACAAAACATTTGGAAGTTTCTTTCCACGGGACGGTGGTTTCATCTTCGCATTAAATTTGTTTCAGCTTGCTATTTTTAAGGTAAGATGAGGTGCACAAGATTTTATTTCATTTTTTTTTAATGTCTAAATGGTTGCGCTTAATGTTACAAGAACTTTGATGAGCTTGTTAGTGAATTTTGCATGACATCATTTGAAAAACGGACGCTCTGAAATTGAAAGACTAATCCTTGTCCAGGTGTTCAGTTTCTTCTATT
The DNA here is from genome assembly GCA_038088235.1 of Zacco platypus. Taxonomy (NCBI): domain Eukaryota; kingdom Metazoa; phylum Chordata; class Actinopteri; order Cypriniformes; family Xenocyprididae; genus Zacco; species Zacco platypus. The sequence continues at coordinate 270,394 of CM076074.1, forward strand.
GCTTTGATAGTATTTGATTTTTATAGATTCAGGAAATATTTCATTACAGTCTTATTCAGTTTTGTATGATGTTATTGTTTTGAACTGAAGTTGAACACTTTTGAACACAGTTTGTAAGCAGATTGTCCTGTAGGTACACAGAGTTTTGGCATTTGTTGTGTCGAAGTGAGAAAAGAATTAATGTCATTTGAAAGAAGTCGTCATTGAATGCATTTGAGCCAAAGCAATGATAAGAGATGCACAGTTTAGCCCACATAGATTTCTGTTTTGATCACTGTGTGAAGAGTTTTGAAAAAGTGACTCAAGTATTGAGAAATGGCTCTTAGTGATTGTAAAACTGTAAGATTGTATGTTGCCGGCCATGCACCGCTTATCTTAAGCCACCGGGTGGCGGTGGTGCCTGGGCTCGGGCCCGTCATCGCTGCTTGCAGCTATATTTTTATTTGAATTCAGATTTGATTGAACCTTTTAAAGGGGCGAGTGAACTAGAGTTTGACCAGCATAACTAAATATTCTACTTAGTTTTTCTAATAAGAACTTAACTTTCTTATAATAAAATAATAACTTTTCAAAGTACAGAAATTCGCACACCTTTCATGTTTTCTCTCCAGCTGTTTGCAACAGAAGTCCTGTGATTGTGGAGTGGTGTAGGTCTGATTTATCCACCTCTAAACAACAGGCAGAATCAGAATAAAGTGCACTATAGACTTCACGCCGAAAAGTTTGATTTTGTGAAACTAAAGGACCAAACATTCCCACCCGGCACCTTCAGCTCATTTATTTTGGAAAGATTTCGACATGTTCCACTTCACGGCGAAGCGCGTCAGTAATGGATCTGTGTGTTTGTCTGATCTGTGAATGAGAGCGGAGGGAGTATCGTGTTGTGTTATATCACGGTCTCCGAGCGAAGTCTTGAATAACACTGTAAGACACGCTCCGCTGACACTGACTCATAAAGCTGAGAGCACACGAATCAGGGGAGAAATACAACATCTACAGGATGTTTAAATAGAACATAATAATATTTCATAATATAAGCCTCTCGTGTGCATTAGCACCTGCATTAGAGTCCAAGAAATCACCTCGTTACCATAGTAATGCCAGTATTAGAATAACATGGCAATAAAACGGAGGAGTGTGTGTGTGTGTGTGTGTGTGTGTTTGTGTGTGTGTGTGTTTGTGTGTGTGTGTGTGTTTGTGTGTGTGTGTTTGTGTGCATGCTGATATTGCACATTTACTCACATCCACATGCAATATAAACATTTAGTTGTGTTGACAAGCGTAATTTTCTGTTTTTGTAGAGTATGGACCAGCAACACTAAAAATCCCTCAAAGAAAACACAATGTAAGAGTCAATCTGGGCTCATCTTAAAGTGATTTACCGTAGCTCAAACCAATACCATGCTTACTGTTATTGTTACTAACACTCTTAAAAATAAAAGTCCCAAAGGGTTTTTTTGCAGCGATGCCATTCCTGGTTCCTCAAAGAACCTTTCAGTTATCAGTGAGAAGAACATTTTAATAATCTAAAGAACCTTTTTCCACTATAAAGAAACTTTTGTGTGATGGAAAAACTCCAAGGATGATAAAAAAAACAAACAAAAAAAAGATGACAAAGCAACTATTTCCAGCAACACGAGTGAATGAACTGTTGGCGATGGGGCGTGTCCAGCGATGAAGTACAGCTAAGAAAAGTTGAACTTGATGTGATAAGCAAAGCCATAGTGATTCAACTGTGATTTGTCTCTCATGAGACGCTGTACGGGAGAGAATGTACAGTTCGTACAGTATAAAAATCATTATGTCTGTGGAATGTCTTCATAAGGTGTCTCTCTGTGTGTGTGTGTGTGTGTGTGTGTGTGTGTGTGTGTGTGTGTGTGTGGTAGCTTGTTCCTCCTTGTAACAATAGCAGAGGTGACTGGACCTACAAGAGCACTGACAGCTTTACGACCCGTGTGCCAGAGCGAGGAAGAGAATTCTGGGAAAAGAGTTCTGGCCTCAGTCCCAGACAAGCAGGTAGTACTGTGTGTGTGTGTGTGTGTGTGTGTGTGTGAGAGAGAGAAAGAGTGTGTGTGTATGTGTGTGTGTGTGTGAGAGAGAAAGAGTGTGTGTGTGTGTGTGTGAGAGAGAGAGAAAGAGTGTGTGTGTGTGTGTGTGTGAGAGAGAAAGAGTGTGTGTGTGTGTGTGTGTGTGTGTGAGAGAGAGAGAGAAAGAGTGTGTGTGTGTGTGTGTGTGTGAGAGAGAGAGAGAAAGAGTGTGTGTGTGTGTGTGTGTGAGAGAGAGAAAGAGTGTGTGTGTGTGTGTGTGTGAGAGAGAGAGCAAGAGTGTGTGTGTGAGTGTGTGTGTGTGTGTGTGTGTGTGTATTCCCTACGTTATGGGGACCAAATGTCCCCACAGTTACAGTAATACTAGTAAATTTTGATCTTGTGGGACATTTTGTTGGTCCCCATGAGGAAACAAGCTTATAAATCATACAGAATTATCTTTTTTGAAAATGTAAAATAGCAGAAGATTTTGTGTGATGGGTAGGTTTAGGGGTGGGGGTAGTGTAGGGGGACAGAATGTACAGTTTGTACAGTAGAAAAACCATTACACCTATGGAATGACCCCATAAACCATGAAAACACAACATGTGTGTGTGTGTGTGTGAGAGAGAGTGTGTGTGTGTGTGTGTGTGTGAGTGTGTGTGTGAGAGTGTGTGTGTGTGTGTGTGTGAGTGTGAGTGTGAGAGAGTGTGTGTGTGTGTGCAGGTAGTGAATTTACAGCAGTGGTGTATAAAGTACTTGAAAGCCATACTTGAGTAAAAGTTTAGATATCTCACCAGAAAATGACTTTGGTAGCAGTAAAAGTCACTGTTTGGAACATTACTTGAGTAAAAGTTTTAAAGTATGTGATATTTTTTGTTCTTAAGTATGAAAAGTATTTTTTTCATGTTAAACATATTTAAGTATTGAAAGTGAACGTACAAATAAATGCAAAATACAAAATGTGCAGAAAATATTATTATAATTGTTCTAAACACAGTTTGAGCAGCAAGATCGTGTTCAGTTTTAATTCTTGTTCTTACATTTTGTTTGCTTTAGATTAAAAAAAATGGCAAAATGTTTACTTTTATACTAATATATTAATTATACCTTGATCATTCATGTTAATTCATAGTGCATAATAATTAATGTAAGAGGCAACAATGTTAAAATGTAAATGTTGATTAATTATGACCAACACTTCCATTAACCTTTAATGTTATAAATGGACTCTTATTGTGAAGTGTTTCCATTTCATATAAATCCAAACAATCCCCTTTAACCCTTTAAATGGCCATCTTTACAAACAAAAACACATAGAATAATCCGATGTGACACTTAATGTAGGCTATTATTTAAAGTGGACCTATAACCCCTCTTTCACATAATTCATGTAATATCAGTCTCTGGTGTCTCCAGAATGTGTCTGTGAAGTTTCAGCTCAAAATCCACCGCAGATCATTTATTATCGCTCGTCAAATTTGCTCCTATTTTGCTGTTTTTGTGTGTGTCCCTTTAAAGGCAGATGAGCTGAATCGACCCTCGTTTGTGAAGCGGTCCGGCGTAAAATGACGGCATCAACAACACTCGACTACAACAACTCTTCCTCTTCTCTGAAGAAAATCTCTCGTCATTGAACTTTGAGTGTCGTAACTTTGCAGATGTTGTTCAGCTCAAACAGCAACATTACACACTGACTGAAGCTAAAAAAGTCATAAAAAATCATAGTCAGTGACCACTTTAATGAAAGTCCTGCCCTTGTCCATTGGTCTTGTGTGTCCCACTGTGTTTCTGAGCTTCACCGTTCACTCCGACAGACAGAAAAACACTCAAGAAATCAAGATTAATAAAAACAGTAGTTTAATGTGATGCTTGAAGGCATTTCGTTTAGAAATAGACAAACTCTGAGAGCAAAGCTGGAGAAGATGTCAGATATCAGCATGTCTCAGTCGTTCACTGATCGTCCGGTTACTGAACACAAAACTGAAGCTCTTGTGAAATCACAGACTGCCTTAGATCACGTCTGAGGTGAACAGGATTTATCAATCCGCTGGGAAACAAGACAGTGTTTAAACACTACAGCCTCATTTTATGAGGTTCAAGGCATTAAATCTTTGAAAATGTTGTTTGAAATATTTTGTGGCGAGTGGCAAAACTGGCAAATTCTTACAGTTTCTTGTGTTTCTGATACTAAACGTCTTAAACTGCAGTTGGACAATGGTTTGATTGATTGGATTGTAAGTGGGTTCCACTGGTCGGCACCGGTGTGACCGGATCAGACGATCAGCGGTGAATGAGGTCAGTCTACAGGAGCTGCTGCGGCGCGTCATGATTTATTCACCGCTCAACCTTCACGAACCAGCTAATATTGAAGAGCAGAACTCCTCAAACGCACATGAAACGAAGTGCTGAATAATACAGTGAATCTGAGGACATGCTAAAGGGAACAATTCTGATAAAACAGTGTTAATCTTGAAGAACAGAGGGAATATCTGCCGAGGAAACACGAGCGCTCTTATGTAATCGTATTTGGGTAAGAGAGTGTCGGTTTGATGTTTCCTCCTGGAAATTGATTCTTTTCTG
>CM076074.1:282500-297500 GCA_038088235.1 Zacco platypus
TTCTACTGTACAAACTGTACATTCTGTCCCCCCACCCCCCACCCCTAAACCTACCCATCACACAAAATCTTCTGCTATTTTACATTTTCAAAAAAGATAATTCTGTATGATTTATAAGCTTGTTTCCTCATGGGGACCAACAAAATGTCCCACAAGATCAAAATTTACTAGTATTACTGTACCTGTGGGGACATTTGGTCCTCATAATGTAGGGAATACCCACAGACTCACACACACACACACTCACACACACAAACAAACACTCTCTCACACACACTCACACACTCACACACACACACACACACACACACACACATCATAACTTCCACAAGAGGGCCAAATCCTGCCAGCAGAAAGTCACGTTTTATTTCTAGGAGAAATTAAATTTCACACTCCTGCGAAGTTTGTACAGCACATAGCAGCAGATCTTTACAAGATTCATATGCAAATGTGCGTCGAGATTAGAGATACAACAATTATTCCAGTTCATGATAAATTATTCATTTAACAACCGTCAATTATTAATTCCAGTGGAACAATAAGCCATGTTTCTGCAGGCAGAGCTTCCTATTTTAGTGGACCTTTACCTTTCTGTGTGTGTGTGTGTGTGTGTGTGTGTGTGTGTGTGTGAACTCTGTTAACGTCAGTATTAATTGTGAATGTTTTCCGTTTTCTCCTCTGCCTCAGAAAGCCGGAGCGTCAGAACAGTTAAAACACGTCGCGGGCTCCTCTTCCCTCACTGGAGACCTGACCTCTTTACCGAGAGAGACGGAGAATCATCGCTCTCTGGTTTGATGTGTGCAAATGAAGAGAGTCGGCTAATAATCAGATCATTCGTGTCGTCTGTACAGAACAAGTGTGGAAATCAATGGCTATTTGATGCATGCGGCAGGCGTGTGTTACAGTAGAGTACAGCACAGCTCATTTCATATGTTTCAGAGACTTTCAAATCTCCGTAATTGTGCGTCAATCTGCCGTGTTTTCCGTTCTCTTTTGTGAGGGAGACACGCTCGCCCGTACAGCTGTCATTCACATTAAGATGCGTCTGTGATTGGAACAGGTTTGTTGGGTAAATGCATAATTAATAAGTACAGATGAGAAATGGCTAGCGTGCTGTATGTGCACAGAGGTGGATCTGTGAACGCTCGGACAGTTTTTTGGCTGGTGATGCACACGCACACATGAAGATGTGATAATTATGCTAATGAAATACACGCCTGTAACCCTGCGACTGTAGTGCGGTTCATAATGACACGCGCCGCAATCACACGTGTACAAAAAAATCATTTTTAATCAGCAAAACCACCGTGTTTTTGTTTTCTAACAATACATTTAAATTTACATCGATTGATGTGCCACAAAAAAACTGATGCATGTGCAACTTTTTCCAATTTTATTATATCCCTTTCATTTATGCATTTCTAAAGGGATTTGCTTGCAAAATGCATTTATAATTTACAATTTCATATCAGTCAGAATCGCAGGTGGTAATGCAGAGAGTGAGAGGTCAGAGTGAAGGAGAGGGTGCAACGGGCGCGCGCGCAGAGAGGGGGCGTCTGTCTCCTCCAGTAAATGAACACGTTCATGAACCCGCAATATCCAACCATGAGCAAAATACTTGCATAAAGACAACATGTACAGAAGACAACATGCATGTGCGAGAGATCAACGCAAAAAAAAGTCAGCAATCATAAATGAAAATTTACGCGATCCAAATGAGCTGATTTTATTTTTAATCAAAAACATATTTAATATGATTGAATGAAGTAAAATGATATCAGTCAGTCTGATTGATTGATTATTGTCTGAGTGATTAGTGTCGGAGGGATTCACGGATAAACCCGCGCGCGCGCCCGTGTAACCACAGTTTAAACAAATATAGAGTAAAATGTATGTATTTATTTTAAATAATAGCACTTAGAATAATTAAAACTATAATAATAAATGGTTACATGTGATTAATAATATGACTTATTTTTTTTATCATTTTAAACGCACAAATACACACCTGATTGACTGTGGGTTACAGTGATGAAGAAGAGCCGAGTCTTCATCCTCCAGCAGAAGCAGTGTCGCGAACCCTTCAGCACTAGAGTGAGACACACAGCAGAAGAGAGAATGAAAGAATGCAGACAGAGAAGCGCATTCACGCCCTTCAATGTGTCGGAATCCCTCTGAAATCTCGACGACGCGTTTCTTTCTTTCAATCTCGACTGGAAAACATCACGAATCGCGCCACGAACATCGTCGCAGGGTCGTGTCTGTGGAAGTGCTGAAGTAACCTTTCTCACCTGCGCACCTGCAGACTCACCTGTCGCAGGAGAGCGCGCGCTCCGGCCCTGCGCACACCCGCGCCTCCTCTGACAGAAGGGTCCCGCGCATCTACACGATTCCATCTTTTGTTTTTATTTCATCCTCTTTTATTTCTCCTGCAATCGTCGCTGAAGAGAAAGAGAGAGAGAGGGAGAGAGGGAGGGAGTGTACACGTGCGCGAACTTTCTTCAAACGTTATTCGTGTCTTCGCTATAAAGGTGCCTGATGCTGTGTGTGCGCGCGCGCGCTCATAAAACACACACGTTTGGCTCTATTATCCCTCCCTGTGCTGATAGGTGGCGTGTGTTTCTCTCTCTCTCGAAAAGAAAAGGAGGAAAACAGTGTCATTCGAGGCGTGTGAGCGCGTCAGTCCGAGCGCAGGTTTGAGTCCTGGAGTGTGTGAGAGGATCAGTCAGGAATAACGCGCCTCTGTTTCTCCGGCTTTATTCTGGACGCAGACACTATAACACACACAACACACACTCCTGCGGCCGCGAGCACAAGGTAAGACACACTCTTTCACCTCCACACGCTTTAAATCAGTCCTGACGCCACGTGAAGCCGCGGCAGGATCGAGGATGCTCTCAGTTAAAGTCGAACACAAAGGTGTGTGTATTTCGCTCGTACCTCTGAGTTCACCTGTGCAGGTGCGCGCAGCGACTGGAGCGACTCGTTTAAAACTCGCGTCGTATTTTAGGAAAAAAAACCCAGCAATGTTTGGAACTGCTTGTATTGCAGATTTCCACATTTTTTTCAAACTACATATTTTTTTCTGTTCTGTTGCGCGATGCACAAATTCAGCTGTAAATGTGTCTTTTTTAAAATCAACCTCCATTTTCACATTTAATCACAAAATATATAATTCACGTGAGGTTAATATATAAATTGAAAGTCAAAGTATTTGTGCATATTTTTTTTTTTTAGATTTCTGATGAAGTGATGATTATGAGAGCAAACCTCGTGCGTTTAGTTTTATTTTACATTCTGATTTATTCAAGCACACGATCATTATGATTAGAGAGAAATTATCCAGAGCCGATTCTACAAACTTCACTGATACTTGCACAGCAAGAGAAAAGTCAATATTATTCCAAATGCTATAGGATTTAAATGTTTTTTTATGTGTCACTTTTACGCCTAAAAACAAAGCAAAGAAAATGTATGTGCTGCAGCTGCCCAATAAATAAATTCGACAAATACAAAAGCAGCTGAAACACGTCAAATATAATCACTCGCTGCTGCTCACATTTCATATTTCACTGCATGCACTCTTGTTTAGATGTGCTCAAGTCACTGCAGATGCGATCTGTGTTTCACCCTGTGTTTCTGTGTCTGTCCGTGTCTCGCGCTGATGGGCTGCCAGAGGGAGCTTCACCCGCTGCTGTGTTCGCTCGGGTCTGAGTCCATGCGAACCGCCGTCTGATCCACGCGTATCAATGCGGGAGCTGATCATGGCGGATGGCCCCCGGTGTAAGAGGCGAAAACAAGCCAACCCGCGGAGGAAAAACGGTAAGAGAGCGGCTTGAGAAAGTGTCCTGGCGCGGCGCGGCGCGCGAGCGTTACGCGGGACGCAGAGAGATGAGACCGGACAGTTTAGAGGAGCGCGAGTGGAAATTGGACTGAACGGGCGGGATGTAAATAAAGGCCACGCAGCGCTTTTTCTCTCCGTATTTTCGCACAAGTTTGGAAATGAAAGTTTGTGCGTAATGGTGAGGAGCGTCACGTTAGATGCCAGTGGATTCTCCACCCGTTCATTTCGTTTGTTTAAGAAGCTGCTGACCGTCCATGACACCGGTTGGTCAGTCTCAGCGTTATTTCCATTCATTCTGCGCGCGTGAGTCGGTGTTCGGTGTTGGTGTGTTGAGCTGATTGTGAAGCACAGATGAGTTTTTATTATATAAACTTGTGATGCGTGTGTGTGTGTGTGTGTGTTTTACACATGCTCTAGTGTTTTATTTAAACTAGACTCAGTTCATTTCAAATGGGTTTGTTGGTTCGACGAGGATTAAACGCTGCGATCAGTCCAGTTCCATCTTCCTCCTTCCTTTATGAAATGTTTCATATTGATCCGCTAAAAAATCAATGCGAGCACGAGAGTCTTTTCACCCTCACGAGTGTCTTCGAGCACTGAAGTTTCAAACGCGTCATTCTGTTGAAACACTTTTTCGAAAGTGTCCAATAATGCATCTCATAAAATTTCGGTAATAAAAAAAAATTATTTCAGATGCGTTTGTATTTTAGACTCGACATGTGAGTGATTTGCATGAAAATGAAACGGTTCTGAAATATTCATATGTAATGTTTGTTATTTCGGGAGCTCGTGAGCGCGGATGAGAGTGTGTGATGACTCCAAATTAATTGTTTAGGTAGAAATAAAAAAGCTGCAGTGAAAAAAAAAATGTCCTTATGTGAAGTTTAAAATGAGGACACAGATGAAATATTCAGTGGTGCTGTGGAGAAATGTGTGTGTTCTCACACACCTGCTGCGTCCAGCGTGTCCAGGTAAACTCAGGTGTGCGCCGAGACGTTTAGCACAGAAAAATAATTCATTTAACCCTACAGTTATTTTTGCATGCACCCTTTTGTGATAAAATAGAGCAAAAATAATTGATTGAATTTGTGCAGCAGGTCTGTCGTTCTGTTTGTGTGTTTTCTGTGGGAACTGAAGCTTTGAGAGGATGATCAGAGTTCTGGACGGTTTCTCGAGTCGGTCCAGCCGTGTGCGGTCAGTCGGAGCTGCTTCATTATCTTTATTTTGTGTTCACCGTTTCTGATTTGCCGTACGAGGAGCAGTTTTCACGAAGCCGGTGTCAGAGGTCACGCAGAAAGAGTTTTCTGTTTGCCATGCCTGCGTGCACGGGAAATCTCTCTCCGATTCTCAGGAAGAGCCGTGCTCCTCTGTGTCCCGAGACGCGTGTTTTCACAGGTTTCCTGCAGCACAAAGCCGCGCTCCTCGGGCTGCGTTCAGCGACGCTCCCGCTCAGGCGGATTGATTACATCATTCCAGGTCGGGAAAAGCTCCTGCGTGGCGCGAGGAGGAGAAGTCTCTGTGTTTGATTATGGCAGCTGAGCCGTCGTCGCTGAATTAGGAGGGGGCGCTTCTGTAGCCCGGCTCTTTCATCCCCAACAATGGCAGATTCCGCCCCGTCTAAACTGTTTCTGCGGCCCCATTATGCTGCACGGCTCCCTCGCCGCACGGCCCCTCCTCTGCCTCCTGCGTTTGGGAGGAGCGGGGCCGCTCACAGCTGATTGTCAGCTCTAATACGTGTCACTTACACGAGCGTAAGGTGAGGCGAGCGTGAGCGCGCACCTTTGGTCCCCGCGCGAGAGGAGCGCTTGAGTTTCGGAGACTGCGGTGAGTTCAGTGCGGCGAGCGGGAAGAGTTTCAGAGGAGGACGGCGGTGCTCTTCATCTCTTCCTCTCCGGCCGGTTCACGGCCGTTCTCCGCTCATCTTTGCAGTGTGTGTGATTTTCTCTCTCTGTGTGTTGCACAGCTGTTGGGTTACAGAGGAGTTGAGGAGCTTTTGCTTGTAATAATTTTTATGTTCAGGGCAGTTGGTGCTGCTGTCATTTCAGTGTGTTTTTCTGCATGATTATGAAGCCGAATTAATCACAGCCATCCCAACTTTCATGCTTTGTGAAACATTTCTCACATTTTAATTGTCACTTTTTAAAGGTGATTCAGAATCTTTTCAAATTCAGAATTTCACATATCCTTAAATATGTAATAACTAAATCGATAACACTTTACTATGGGGAACACACACGGGCTTTCTCTCAATAAACTCATAATTCACTTTTTATTAATAGTGAGGTAGTTGTTAAGTTTAGGTATTGAGTGCAGAGTAAGGCATTAATGTGTGCTTTATAAGTACTAATAAACAGCCAATATTCTGTAATATGCACACTAATAAGAAACTAGTTTAAAGAGCCTGAAATACAGTGTTAATAAATCCTTAGTGAATATTAACATTCAATAAAAACACGGAATTTTCTTAGTCCCTCAATGTTTATGTTTATTTTTCTTTCACTTTATAATGCGGCTGTCAATCAAACTCTTGCACTTGCTCCGCCCCTCGAGTTTGTTTTCGGAATATTTTAGCTGATTTGTTAATGCCGTCTGCCACCAATAAGATCTCTCCTTTCCAGTCGGCACGTTCTAAATCAGAAAATGTGAAAAAAGTCCTGAGATTGTAAATGCACCGGGTTTATTCATGTCCGAGTTATTATTTAATGTAACTAAATTACCTGACTGCATTAAGATTTGCCTTTGAAAGTCATTTTTAATGGTCTTGTCGGGCAGAAAAAGCTCCTTGAGGTGACAAATTCATGATTTCACTTTGCAGTGCTCCCAGTTGTACTTTATCGCTGTGGTTCTGTGAAGATATTTTGGCCTAACGGAGAGAGAGAGAGAGAGAGAGAGTCAGACCCCCTCCTCGACCCAGAGCTCTGTGGAAATGCCTTAGGTGTGACTTCACTTTCACTCACATCACCGCTGACCCGACTGCCTTTCATATCACATCCACCGCGTCTCCACCGGTAAACATCCCCCGAGGGCCGAACAAAGAACACGGCCCTTTCTCCTTAATCACAACCCAGCCCTCTCTCTCTCTCTCTCTCTCTCTCTCTCTCTCTCTGCCAGCACGCAGCATTTGCATTCAGCTTCAGAAAGGCGCGCATGAAAAGAGGGAAGAGCGACAGAAGAGAAAAAAAACAGAATAAAGGCAGAAGAGGGTGGGTGTCGAGAGCAAAATAACTGAGGTGTTTGTGAATGTTTGTTGGGCCTCCCCTGGTTACGGCCCTTATATAGACGCGCACACACACACACACACACACAGATAGTGTTACGCAGCGGCATGTTCGCTCTATTCATGGATGCACACTTAAGAGAAAATCATCTGTGTGAGGCACGGCTGCTTTAAGGCGCAAGAATAGTTTGGAACAGGTGTGTGTGTGTTTAGATAATTTAAAGTGTTTGTTTTTACCCGTTTTATACTTGGGGAATATAGATTCTTCATGATTTTTAGCTTCACCTAATGCTTCACACGTGGACCGTAGATTTCCTCTGTAAGGTCTTTCGTCTGTGCAGATTTCTGTTCGTTTCTTCAGCTGAATTTCACAAATGCATCGAGATTCACTTATTGAGCATGAAACATTTCTTTAATAAATCAGTTATTATAAAATAAATGCTGAAAGTTAAAAATAATTTAAACATTATATGTATATTAAATTATATATTATTATTGTTATATAAATTTATATGAATTTTGGACATATACACACACACACACACATATACAACCATACATAGAATTGCTATTTTTAAAATAATTTCATGCGCTTTCGGATCTTAAACAGGACTGAACGGAGCTTCAGGATTTCTCTCTGTAGTTGGACAGTAAAGTTCTGCTGTTATTTTGATTGTTTTTCTAATATTTTTTGGCATGATTTTTAGCTTCATCAAAAGCCTGAAATGTGTGAGAATCCTCTGTAAGTTCATTCGTCAGTTGTTTGTTTGTTTGTTTGTTTTTTCAGCTGAATTTCACAAATGCCGTCCATCGAGATTCACTTCTGGAGCATGAAACATTTCTTATTAATAATTGAGTGATGATAAAAAAATAAAATATAAAAATATGTTAAATAAATAAATATATATGTATACACAAATTACATACAAATTATTTATATAATTAGCTAATTTTTTTTTTTTACTCTGAATGGACATTCATGATTCCTCTCACAGTTTCACTCCAGTTGGACACTAAAGATCTGCTTATTTGTTATTCTAGATATAAATATTTGTCATCATATTTGTGTGAGGCGGATGCTGAAGGGTTGATCTGGACTGGAGCAGATTATCTTGAGTTTGTAAAGAGGTGAAGTCCTCGAACTCTTCTCCTTCAGAAGTTCAGCAGAAGATCAGCCGCTGGATTTACTTCAGAGAGTCAGTCAGAGATGACACTGCGCTCGCAACACCAGCGGCACCGGTTCGATTCTGTGCGCACTAACAAACAACATTAACCTGAACGCAGGATACTGCAGAAAAACAGATGAGATATTAATGAATATTAATCTCATTTGTGATTTTTTTCCTGCTGATTAGCATATTTTCTCAGGTGTTTCACTGAAGGATCAACCGTTCTGCAGGAAGTGCAGTGAGAGTATTGAGCTGTAAAATGAATGTGGAGAAGCAGCTCAGATCTGTGATCCTGAGCCTCAGGACGTTCTTCAGCGCTCAGCTCAGGAGAAAAAGCATCAGATTTAAGCCAAAGTCTCTCGACTGAATCTCTTTGTTGTCTAGGAGAAGAAGTGAAATAGATCTCATTGCTGATTTAGTCAATCTCTACTCATTGTGTCGTTGAAGTGTTTCGAGGAGCTCTGGAGGTGTTTGACCTGTGGTCCTCGAGCGGCAGAGACGCGGTCTGTTCGTGCCGGTCATCAGCGTCCGGCCTGCGCTTCATGTGCTTATTGTTTGATTATTTCGCTAACTTAAAAAATCAATAGTGTTTGTGTTGAATCAGTCAGTGAGGATCAGACGACTGTGCCATTTTACAGCTTATAATGAATTTAACAGCCAACTGGCAAGTAACCGACATTTTATTTACTCACCAGTTTTTACTAGCAATTAAAACACAGTGAGTGTCAATTTTGGACCCCGGACGCCACTGTATCCGCATCCTCGCACAAACAAACGTCACACTGAAGCTCGCCGTCCGACCATCTGCGCTGAAACGCCGTCCGTTCGGCCGTGTGATTGCGTGCGTCTCGTCGCCATGTATCAGGCCGCGGCGTTTCAGACGAGGAGAAATATCACGGCTCATTTCAGATCTCAGACACGATTCATTTCCCATTGTCTCTGTTTGTGCATCATAATATTGTGTGTAAGATTGTGCATGGAAAAAAAATCCTCTCAGGTGTCAACATGTTCATTTGCAGGAAGGGCTGGTGTGACTGTCGCTCTTGTGCTGCTCAGGTGTGAAAACACGCGTGTCGTCAGTTGGACACGCTGCCTTTCTGCAGGTTTGTGCTGTATAAATTAACAGCATGAGTTTGATGGCCATATTCTGCAGAAGAAAAAATGAGAAAGAGAGAAAGAAAGAAAAAGAGGAGACAGATTTGCATATTTTGTTCTCTAAAGGTGATTCAAAAAGCTGTATGTTATTATTCATGTTTTCTTGAAGAGATGCCAAGATACATAGATATGCATTGGCTATATAAAGACATCACACACACACACACACACACACACACACTCACTCACACACACACACACACACACACTCACACACACACACACACACACTCACACACACACACACTCACACACACACACTCACACACACACACACTCACAGAGGTTGTTTCTCTTTGATGATTGTCGGTTCTCTTCTGGCAAGGTCAAACAATCAATAAGAGATGTGTAGATATCAGATCATGACATCAGGAACCCAACACACACTCACACACACTCACACACACTCTCACACACACATATTTCAGTTCATTTATTGTCATATAGGGCAGATGAAGATTATTAAACCATCATATCAAGCTTCATCTGTTTATGAGTCTTCAGAAAAGCAGAAGTCTGCTCATTTGAGGAGTGTGATGTGTGAGATTTTGACGTCGACTCTGTATTTAATGTTTTAATCATCTCACCATCAGCACAGACCGGGAAATTGTTGAAATTGCCATTTGGCTTGTTGCTTTAACCTTAGGTAAAAGTGTGCCAAGGAGACGCAGAGGCGTCACACACACACACACTCATCCAGAGGGCTGGCGTGTGTGTTGTGGTTAATGGACTCTGACTGCGGATAAAGCCTCGTACCGCAGCGGCCGTCACAGCCTCGTCTCGCCGCTGTCACACACGAATGTCAAACAAACACCTCCTCAGGTAGAGCTGTGCTAATCATACAGACAGCGTGTCCTCAGCCTTTCTCAGACGCACGAACACAGGACGAGCCCCGCGGCTGCGGTTCAGAGCCTTTACCTGCCCGTTTCTGTGTGCGTGTGTGTGTGTGTGTGCGTGTGTGTGTGTGTGCGTGTGTGTGTGTGTGTGTGTGCGTGTGTTTTCAGTCGCTCGCTGCTTCATATAAGTTAACTTGCACTGTTAATGTTTCACACCTGGTATAATCAGCTTGGCTGTGATTTTACTCTAATCCCAGAAGAAAATGTTATTTCAGTTCAAGTTGATTTGAATATTGCTTTGACAGCTCTACAGAAAACACTCGATTCATTGGTAGCGTGTAGGAAGTATTCTGTGTTTAGCGTCATGAATGTGGTTAAGCAGACGCCGTACAGCTTGTGCTCATAATCTTTACAATGTAAGGATAATATTGGAATATAAGTTTTGCATGCCGATCGAACGTTGCCGTCATCCGAAGTCTTCGCAGTTGTCGTGTCGACTGAAACCACTGGAACATTTTCTCAGCTTTAGATCCTGATTTGATGGACTTTATTTCAGATGTGTGTATCTGTAGGAGGTCCAGTGTTACAGTACGAGAATAGAGCTGGAAAATGAATGTGGAGAACCGTTCATGTTCAGACTCCAGTGAGAGATTACTGGGTCGTTCACCAGAAGAATCTTCAGATGATGTGCGTTCCCTTTAGGAGAAACAATTGAGATATTAATTTGTGCTTTCTCTTTCCTATGCCAATGAAACTCTAGATGGTTTATGTTCGTCATTTGTGTTTTTCTGCGTTGGATGAGTCTCTTTCGGTGTGTTTGGAGCAGTCACACTTACAAACGTCATCAGTGCTCGTAATTAGTGAAGGGACGGCCGGTGAAAGCGTTTCTCTCAGTAATTAAAGTAATGAAATATTCATTTCTGCCTTTTCTGAGAGGAGTGGGCAGTTCTGTTACAATAGCAGACAGTCTCATGTGCAATTAGCACACACTCACACACACACACACACACACACTCACACACATACACACTCACACACACTCACACACACACTCACACTTACACACACACACTCACACACACACTCACACTCACACTCACACACTCACACTCACACACACACACACACACTTACACACGCACACTCACACACACACACACACTTACACACGCACACTCACACGCACACTCACACACACTCACACACACACTCACACTCACACACACACACTCACACACACACTCACACTCACACACACACACACACTCACACACACACTCACACTCACACACACACACTCACACACACTTACACACGCACACTCACATGCACGCACACACAAACACAGTCTTTTTAACCTTGTGTGTGTGTGTGAGTTTTCTGTCCGACACAGAGGTTACCTTTTCCCAACGGTGCAAAATCGACTTGACGTAAGTGTTCATCAGTCGCAGGACTCTCCCCTCGAGGTATTTGCATCAAATCAACTCAGTCGAGCTGCGAGAAGCTGACAGCAGAGAGACAGACAGACAGGGAGAGAGAGAGAGAGAGCGCTGATGGTGTGTGTGTGTTTGGGGTCAGAGTGAGTGAGAGCTGTAAACACGTCAGGTCGCTGCGTTTTGGGTGTAAATTGAAGAACAGTGTTGGGTTTTCATGTTTTATGGGGACTCTCCACAGACGTAATGATTGTTATACTGTACAAACTATATATTTTCTCCCCCTACACTAACCCTACCCGTCACAGAGAACTTCCTGCTGTTTTACTGTTTTAGAAAAACATCATTTAGTACGTTTATAAACTGTTTTCCTCATGGACACCAAAAACTGTCCCCACCAGGACAAGGACACACACTCACACACACACACACACACACACACAGACAGACACACACACACACACACACGTTGTGTTTTCATGGTTTATGGGGTCATTCCATAGGCGTAATGGTTTTTCTACTGTACAAACTGTACATTCTGTCCCCCTACACTACCCCTACCCCTAAACCTACCCATCACACAAAATCTTCTGCTGTTTTACATTTTCAAAAAAGATCATTCTGTATGATTTATAAGCTTGTTTCCTCATGGAGACCAACAAAATGTCCCACAAGATCAACATTTACTACTATTACTATACCTGCGGGGACATTTGGTCTCCGTAATGTAGGGAATATCCCCCCCCCACACACACACACATTCACACACACACACACACACACACACACACACACACAGATGCACACACACACACACACACACACACACACAAACACACACACACTCAGACACACACAGACACACACACACTCACACACACACAAACACACACAGATGCACACACACACACACACACTCTCTCTCACACACTCACACACACACGTGCAGAATTGAAAACGCTCTTTCTTTTGTGAGAAGCGTTACAGCAGTGAGCTTCTGTTAGGTCGCTTTGGCCAAATGAGAGATGAAAAGGTTTGTGTTTGCCGTGGAAATACTGCACCATTATTTTCTGGAATATTCTTCAGTGGGGCTTTAGAGAGCACAGATAAGTCCTGAAGTGTTGAAAGTTTTAGTGAATATCTGCTCCAGTTCTGTCTCTGCTACACTACAAAGACCAAATACTCCACAAGTTCATCGCACAAAAAAATGCCTCAAATCCCCAGAGAGAGAGAGAGAGAGAGAGAGAGAGAGAGAGAGAGAGAGAGAGACAGAGAGAGAGAGAGAGAGAGAGAGAGACAGAGAGAGAGAGAGAGAGAGCTTTATTACTTGTATTCATCTCTCACATGAGCACAGACTGAGAGGAGAGGAGTTTCCCTCAGGTGTTTCACTGCCTCTGTAACACACTTCACTCCTTCACTGGCCACAACTGGACTTTGGTGTCTAAACCTCGGGGTCAGAGTGTGTGTCTCTGTTTATCACAGCAACATTAATAAAATCCGCCCTCTCCAACAAGAACAACCGATTTAATCCCAGAAAACTCCCAGAGAAATGTTTCCACAGGCCTCGAGTCGAGCGCTCCTCTGGCACACGCAGGGTTAACCGAATTAAACAATTTGCAAACAGATAAAGTCAGTCAGTCTGAGACTTTTTTTCCTCGTGCAAAACAATTACTAAATTACAGTACATAAAAACTGTTCTCTGTCGGTATTTATGCAATCAACATAACCAAGAAACAAAACAATTTAATGTGGAAAAATCATCATTCATCTGCATTATAATTGCCGCTTTTCCTCATGTACACGGCAGTTAATTAAAATTGTGATTAAATCCATCTCTGCCGCCTAAGATGTCTTTCCCGAAACAGGTGGTACAGAATTTAAAAGTAAAGAGAAAAAGCGTAATTAGCATTGGAAATTGAGAAATTGCCTGCAAGAATCGGTGTTAATTTCATTCTCTGATGAGGTGATTTATAACGCCGGCTCAGCCGAGGCTCATCCGCGAGTTTCCCAGCATGCACTGTGAATGTGTTTGCTAAATATTTGAAGTGTTTTAAGGCAGAGAGCTGCACATTTACCGCGGCGGATGGCTTCAAACTCGGAGCTCGTCTCTTACGACACGCGCTTTCAAACGTGGATTTACCAGCCAATCAAGAGCGTGTTTATCTGCCGTCTCCAGACCGACCGCGGCCGACCGTCCCTGCGCCGCGACAGAAGGACACGCTGATAGACTGTCCTCTGAACTCTCTAATTACTCAAGCACTCGTCAGATGGAATCGCTGATTACACACAGATTCATATCGCCGCTCGGAGACTTTCATCCGGTCGGTCACTCGATACTGACTCTCATCATGTTGAACAAAAAGTATTCGGACACACTGAAGTGACGCTGGACGTGTCTGAATGTCATTGTGTTGGATTACAAAATCACAAAACTCACTCTCACTGCTGAACGACTGAATCAGCTGATGCTTTTACGCATTTCCTTAACATCAGTGATGCTTGTGTATCAAATACAAGGACTTTAATCGTTTTTACAGGAAGAATGCTTTTCTGGGTCACTTTAAATCTGTTTTATGTAATGCTCGCGTGTTTATGAATGTACATTTGCTCATATGAATGTTTGTTATTTGGGTGAAATGTGTATTTTCATTGGAAAGGAAGTTATACAGTTATAGTTGTGACAAACTTTAGCATTTTCCTTCTTTCATTTATTTGCCTGGAGAGTTTCCTAAAAACACACACACACACACACACACACACACACACACACACACACTCAGTTTATGGCATGTTTCTCAGCCAGCATTCACAGCAGTGTGACGGATTGTTGCAGCTTTTCTGCGGGAGTGTGTGTGTGCGTGTGTGTGTGTGTGTGTGTGTGTTTGTTGTGTTCTGAGATTCAAGGTGCTGCTTCTGTTCAGCATGTCAAATGTAGCCCACACACAGCTCCTTATCTGCAAAGACCCCAAACGCCGCGGACACACACACACACACACACACTTCCCAGAATTTCCCTTTATTATGATTTCATCCTATTCCTCTCGTAGTCACTCGACTGCTTGGTTCATGTGTGATCTGACAGGTATCCCAGAGCGCAGTGACCCTTTACAGGCCGAACATACTGCAGCTGTCTCACACTCACACACACACACACACACACACACACACACACGTTGTGTTTTCATGTTTTATGAGGACATTCAATCATCATAGAAAATGTTCTGCTATTTTACATTTTCAAAAAAGATCATTCTGTATGATTTATAAGCTTGTTTCCTCATGGGGACCAACAAAATTTCCCACAAGATCAACATTTACTAGTATTACTGTAACTGTGGGGACATTT
>CM076074.1:300000-302500 GCA_038088235.1 Zacco platypus
TGTCTTCTCATTCACAGATGAAAGGGGAGGGGAGGGGAGGGGAGGGGAGGGGAGCGTGTTCTCGGAGGAGAAACGGCACGGCACCATCTCGCTCTTTCACGCGGTCACTCGTTCTCTGGCCTCGCGACAGACACTTCCAGCGCGTGGACCGCAAACCTGCGATAATGAGAGCAGATATTCCAGGCCCGCCTCGTTTAAAAGCGCTTCTGATCCGTGCATCAAAACACACAAAGAGTCGTCAGCCGTTTATCTGGATCGTATCGCTGAAGATCAGATCGGCAGATTTCTGCTCGCCGCGGCTTTTGTGCCGGTGATATTTGGTGTCGGATTGTTTGCTGTCTGTTCTGAGATAACCATCAGTCGCTCTTTCATTCGGCACAAAGAGCTTATCGTGGATTATTCTCCAGAAACGATCTCATCACATGCTGTGAGACGAGACTCTTCCAGGCTTGGAAGTCTGACAAGAGTCCGAGGCCTGTGGAAAATAAGCATGAGATCTCTTTAACATCTCAGTTGTTGAGTTGAGAAATGTGATGTCAGACGAGTCTTCTTCATACTCCAAAGAGTCACGGTTTGTGTTTAGATTCGCTCGATTCCCAGTATGAACCTCGGTACTTTTGACCAAGTGGAGACCCACAGGTGTGTGTGTGTGTGTGTGTGTGTGTGTGTGTGTTGAAGCCCGTGCTCAGCAGCGCTCCTGTAGGCCGGAGCAGGAACTGTCACTAACACTCAGCGTTCACACTTCTCTATAGTTTGAACGTTTGTCGTCCCGGAGAGGCTCTGAAACTGGAGCTGCTGCTCAAAGAACCTTTTTTTAAAACTCTTGGGCCATTTATAGAATTTAAATTATCTTCGTTATTTTTTGTCTCTAATGCTAAAACAATTCCTAGATAAATGAACAAAATATTCATATGTTTCTTGCAACCGCACAGGTGTTGCACTCCACCAGATCAACACTCGAAACTGTACGTTGACTCGCTGCGTTGGAAATGTCCAGCTGCCGTAATCAAACGGAACGGAATGTGTTTTAACACTAAAACTTTAGTCAACTGAATGTGTTCAATGAACGTCAGCTCAACTTTGACCTCCACGTGGAAGGCTTTTAAGTGCATTAGTGTCTGTTTTTGTATGGATGGCATTTTGTTTAGTTGAACGACAGTGAACTTTGAAGTGCAAGAAAAATGACGTGTCTGCTTAATGACACCTCCGTTAATAATGAACAATCTCTACAACAGAAGTGATTCAATCAAAAACCTGCTTCAGCTCCATAATAATATTTTCTTAGAGCTTCTGTGAAGCCAAAACTGTGAAGCTGCTTTGAAACGATCTGAATTGTGAAATATAAATGAAGATGAAACAGTGAATAGAACAAGATTAGATGTGAGATGGTAAAGTGCGGCACCTGATTGGTTGCTTTAGTTTATGGCAATAACTGGTGTTTAGGTGTTATTATGAACATTGCCGCTACATTCAGAGATGGTCAGGATGTAAAGACAAACTCTCCAGCATCTGACCGGAGCAGAGCCGCTCTCAAACTCAGCGCTCTTCCGTGGATTACTCTTTTACTCAAAGTCAAACACACACACAGTTATGTCAAAATAACATTTTTCATTTGTATCTTAAGTGAACGTGAACCGTGGGGATGTGTGTGATCAGTGCGTTGGGTGTTAAAGTGACGGCGGCGTAATACAGTGAAGCTGCACAACAGGAGGAAATCCCTCACTGCACAAGACTGAGGAACTTCTGTGGCTTCGTTATGAGTAAATGTATATTTAATGCAGTGTTTGATTTATTCAGTTTCTGTATTGTTTCTTACTTGAATGATACTGTTCAGTGTGTGTGTTTAGACGCTGTTGGTCTAGTGTGTGTGGGCTGGTTTGTCTTCTACTGTACTCTTGTGAGTCGTCGGTAACATGTTGTACAAACACTTTTTTTTCACATCGACTAGAATGAAGAGCCTCGTTCGCTCCTCCCGTCTGTCTGAATAACTGCACGTCTCTCTCCTCCTTCCGTCACGATGAGTCTGAGTGTGTGTGTGTGTGTGTGTGAGAGAGAGAGAGAGAGTGTGTGTGTGTGTGTGTGTGTGTGGGTATTCCCTACATTATGAGGACCAAATGTCCCCACAGGTACAGTAATACTAGTAAATTTTGATCTTGTGGGACATTTTGTTGGTCCCCATGAGGAAACAAGCTTATAAATCATACAGAATTATCTTTTTTGAAAATGTAAAATAGCAGAACATTTAGTGTGATGGGTAGGTTTAGGGGTAGGGGTAGTGTAGGGGGACAGAATGTACAGTTTGTACAGTAGAAAAACCATTACGCCTATGGAATGACCCCATAAACCATGAAAACACAAGTGTGTGTGTGTGTGTGTGTGAGTGTGAGTGTGTGTGTGAGTGTGAGTGTGAGTGTGAGTGTGAGTGTGAGTGTGTGTGTGTGTGTGTGTGAGTGTGAGTGTGTGTGTGAGTGTGTGTGAGTGTGAGTGTGTGTGAGTGTGA
>CM076074.1:312500-315000 GCA_038088235.1 Zacco platypus
ACGTCAGCTCTCATGTGAACACAACGCATCCATCGTGAAGCTCCGGTTAACGTGTTATGGATCAATATTTTTGTAAGTAAAGTGATAAATTATGTTATTTTTATTTTTTTTGAAGCTCTGACGTCACTTCATAAATTTGAGTTTAAGCCACTGGAGTCACATGGAGTATTTTAATGATGTCTTTACTACCTTTCTGGATCTTGGAGTGGTAGTTCTCAGAAACCTCTCCGACTTCATCAAAAAGATCTCCATGTGTGTTGTGAAGATGAGCGAAGGTCTCACGGGTGTGAGCGAGAGGAATTAATGACAGAAATTTCATTTTTAGGTGAACTAACCCTTTAATTATGGATGCGATTTGCAGAAGTCCGAACGAGCGTTTGCTCCGAAGGCTCAGGGATCAGGACTCGATTCGAGCCCCTCGGGAACGCCGCCTCTGTTTAACCGTCTGACATGTTGTCATATTGGAGAGCGGCGAAAGAAAGAAAGAAATCAATTGGCAATTAAATGCTGCACCTTGTGACGATGACAAAAGACATTTGGTGTGGCGAGAGAGAGAGAGAGAGAGAGAGAGAGAGAGAGAGAGGGAGAGAGAGAGAGAGAGAGGGAGGAGAAGGTAATGAAACTCTAATGACTATTCATAAGCGATTTGCAGGCCTCTGATCCAGCTGAGTGGAAGTTGTGCCCTCTGGTCTCAGAGTCTGTCAGCTCGGCTCTCCTCAACCCTTCCCTGACATCACCGAATTACCCAGCAGGCCCTGGGGCGCGACTCAGGATGCCACTCTCTCACACATCTGCCGCACTAAAGGTGGCACCTTAGGACAAAACACACAGAACCACCAAAGTGTAAATACCTGAAATTGACAAGCGCTGATACCTTTCCCCCGCACGTCGCCGCGCGCCACGTCGCACGCTTCTTTCTTGGCACGACTGCACATTTTTCGTCTTTTCATTCCGGGTGCGTCTTTTTTTCTGCGGGCTCTAGTACACAGGGCTTTCTCTCTGCTCAGATGTGTGTGTGTGTGTGTGTGTGTGTGTGTGTGTGTGTGTGTGTGTGTGTGTGTGTGTGCGTGTCGAACTTGTGACCAATAGGTGGTAAATTAGTAGATTCTGAGAAATCTTCGAACTCTACTGTGACGTCTCTTTTTCTGCGTGACACCAGAAATACAGCGAATGAAATTTAAAAAATGTATTATGTTAGAGAAAACACGTAAAACCATTTTCACACGATTCGGTGTGTCCATGTGAGCTCTGTTCAGAGTGCCCTACTTAGACAGCATCCAGACGAATGAAACGTCAGTGACTGATTTGGAACAGCAGATTCATTCGGCTCAGAACATGATGACACAAAATTTGACTTTAATCTGGTGTTTGACTTAAAATTATTATTATTATTATTGTGACCCTGGAGCACAAAACCAGTCATAAGATGCACGGCTTTATTTGTAGCAATACATTGTTGTCAAAATGATCGATTTTTCTTTTATGACAAAAATCATTAAGGTATTAAGTAAAGATCATGTTCCATGAAGATATTTTCTAAATTTCCTACTGTAATTAATATATATATAGTGATTGGATATGCATTGCTAAGGACATTTGAACAAATTTTCTCAATATTTTGATTTTTTTTGCACCCTCAGATTCCAGATTTTCAAATAGTTTTATCTCCACCAAACATCATCCTATTCTAACAAACCACACATCAATGAGAGATTATTTATTCAGCTTTCGGGTGATTGTATAAATCTCAATTTCAAAACAATTGACTGGTTTTGTGGTCCAGGACCACATATATTATTTTTGTTATAAAAATGACTGTTTTTAGTGAAACTTTATAGTATTTTTCTTCTTTAATGTTGTTTGTAACGGAGCTGTAGGCTGATCTCATATTCATACCGTATGAATTCATCTAGATAAAAGCTGCATCAAAACTGAAGCGGTCACATTATGTTTCCCGTATCGACTGCGGTGTTCTGGACTCGTGTGGTTTCACCTTCAGAACTGGACTGTGACACGAGCAGAAGTAGAAGCTGCCGTTGTGTTTGTGCAGTGTGTTATTTCCCTCCGTCAGCTGTGGCGGTTTGTTCTGACCTCGGCCCTCAGCGAGATCTCCGGCCCGGTCACTCAGAATCAGGGGAAACTCTGAAGAATAAAACCGTTTCAGCCCAGTTTTCACTTTCTCCCCAGAGTCCAAATTCATTTCAGCTTTCTGTTTGTCTGCTGGACCGTAAATCTCTTCAAGATCCTGCTTAAAAAAACTCCTCAGTTCCTTCTTTTATACTGGAATAATCGGCTCTTTAAGGAGCTGTCAATGATGTCAGAGATCTGAAAACATCAGGATGAATATGACGCCCACAGCGGCCGCTGACCTCTGACCCTTTATAAGGTGACGATCTGCTCAAACTCAAGAGCTTCACAACCACTATCACTAGAGTGTGTGTGTGTGTGTGTGTGAGTATGTGAGAGAGTGAGTGTGTGTGTGTGAGTGTGTGTGTGTGAG
>CM076074.1:317500-422500 GCA_038088235.1 Zacco platypus
AATGTTACAACACCTCCAATTTCCTCACTTCTGTCTGCCGCACATCTCTTGTTCTCTTAAACGGGCCACTCGGGTCCATTCAGCTAATCGGATCTTTTCCTCAATGAGTCCAATCGCCTCTCGCTGCCAGTCGTAGCTGCTTGTGATTTTGCAGATGCTCGTGTTTCACATATATATACTGCTGTAGTGGCAGTGACCCAATTTGCATAGTACTACAGTGCCGTATAATTGCATCCTGATACCACCGACCACTTTGTTGTGGATAATATTCACCAAAAAGCATGCATGGATGAACGCCTAAAAAATGCACAATGCTCAGATAGTATGCTATCTATAATTGGGCTGCACTAATTATAATCTGGCACACTGTTTAGGAGGGATAGTATGTGAACTGGGATGCAGCCAGTGGCTATGTTGGGAGAAGCATACTAACATACTCTCCATCCGTATTTTGCAGTATGCAGTGATGTATCTGGATTTACAGGTGTGCTTTTTATTTTTTTTGACTGCTTATTTGATTAATGCTTGAAGCATTGCGTAAACATATCTTTTAAGACAATATATTCTGTGCATGATTGCTTGTGTATTTAGACTGCACTACAACTTTCAGTTAGTGAATGGAAATGTGTGAAAATCGAGCACAAATTACGTCCTGAGAAAGTATCCCACGGGATAAAGCAATATACATACAATCCAGAATTATGCTTAAGCTTATAAAACTAAAAAATAACCATCATTCACGTGCGACGTGACAAACATTTACATGTAATCATTTAGCAGACGCTTTTATCCAAAGTGAGGAAACAAAGAAGCGATTCTTCATGAAGAGGCAGATACACACAGGAAGTGCTCACAACACAAGCTTCAGACGTCGCTCAGAACATAAACTGGAGTAGGAAGGGAAAAAGGAAAGGATAGATTATTTTTATTTTTATGAAACATCTCAAACAGTAGTGTGCTGTATCTGTATGCATTAAATTAGCATATAGTATTCTACTCTATTCGGAACACAGCTGGTGTGAGTGTTAGTGGACAGGACAGTCATGTGACTTTAACTGTCCGGTTGCGGTCACTCCTTGTTTTAAGAGACTGAGAATTTCCTGAGAATTTGAAAAGTAACATTTCTCAGTTCCTCTGTTCTAGAAGTTTGAATTATTCAGATATTCAGGAAGTCTCTCTCTCGTTCTCTATCTTTCACCCTCTTTAGTGTGTGTGTGTGTGTGTGTGTGTGTGTGTGTGTGTAGCTGTACAAGCTAAAATTGCTTCATCATGCTAAAGTGAGGTGAGCATAAATTATTTAGTTAAACCTGAGGAAATCACTCCTCTCTCTGGGAATTTGTGTCAGTGTAGGCTGCTTAAATTTCAGACAGATGGACACTTTCTCTCCCGCTTCAGGAGCGTGTGTGTTTTCAGCTCAAAATAATGAAATAAAGACACAAAACCAGCAGTGAAGATCTGATGTGAGGAAGCGCTGTCAAAATTCACTGTAGTGAATCTGTAAAACACTTTAAAGCTGAGAGTATTTATTTGCATGCGATTTGACACAGATAAACCACACAGAGCTTGTAAACGTGCAAACACACACACACACACACACACACACACACTGAAGTGTCGTGTTCAGAGATGCTCGTCCTTCATGATGTCTGAATGCATGACTCCGCCTGATTTTCCCAGGAACAAAACAACATGATAAAACACTTGTACGTCTAACCTCTCTGGCTGAATCTATGTCTCTGTTATCTCTCACACACAGCTCAGCACTCGCCTCTCTCATGGCGTTTGGTTTTTCTCAGGTAAACCACTAATAGGCTACTGTAACTCACACTCTTAACACATTTATAGTTTAAACGATTAAATATAGGCAAGTCATTATTGAAAGTACTTTTGGTAGTGTTTGTTCAGAGTAGTAGAATATTTGTCTTCATAACCTCTCGTCAGAATCTGATCCGATCACTTCATAGTCACTAGTCACCGGCTCATTGCAAAAACATGTCTTGCACATTTTGCAACACTTTCAAAGTGAAATGTCCAGTGAGTGACACTAAAAGTGTGTTCAGATTTATCCAAAAGAGATGATTGTGAATGTGGCAACATTGTATTACGTTAGTTGTTGTATGTATCGTGAAAATAAATGTTCAGTGAGTGACGCTAAAAGGTTAATGCAGTATCACACTTTAAAAATAATAATATCCTAATCAATAGAGTAAACAGAAGCAAACATGAGATAAAAATGCAATTGCTGTTTCAGCTCGCTTCTACAAGCCGTTGAGCTCTTTTATTATGACTCTAAGCTCTCTGTGTACAGCGCTGTACCAGGTGAGCAACTGAGCAAGTTTACTATGTCAGAAAAGCCTCTCTTGTGGAGCTAGTTATGTGATGCAAACGTCAAAGTGTATTAGTTTACAAATCACGCAAGTGGAATAAAGATGGTTGATGTTTTACTGCCACTAGTGTTCATTTCTGCTGGAAACTGCAGTGAATTGTATGCATGGGCAAAAAATTGTTAAGTTTTGCAGAAATGTTGGTAGAGGTAATATTGATAATATGAAAAAATGACTAATTTTCAAAGAGTTTTAAGATGGATATCTAGCTATGAAATTACCCAACACCCATTTCATTCAGGCCAAAATCACTTGAACACAATTACAACTTCTGAACTCGTACGCAGGAACTCCCCAGGAGTTCTTGAAGTCAGCATGAACCTTGTTAACTAGTTAAAATGGCAGACAAGATAACACGGGAACATCTCGAGGAATTCCGGGAGGCAGCGTCTCCCCGTCTGTGTTTCCTGCGTTGGCGTTGGTGAGAGGTTAGGTCACATTTTCACGTGTGTTTTCAGAAGGGATGAAGCATCGGTGCTCGGCCCAGTGGAGGGAAACAGTTTCTCAGGGCGAGAGATGATTAACCGTTATCTCGGCATGGATTTGACGTGCACAGCTTCGCTGACTCAGGTAGAGTCTATGAACGCCGCACAGGAAATGAAATTTCTCCCCGTCCCACCAGGACGGAGTATAATCCTCTCGACACAACCAGATTAGCACTGCCGCTAATTGGTGACAGCTTCCTCTCTCTGTCAACCTGTTTACCGCAGGTGCGTGTGCACGCGTCTGATTTATTTTCAAGCCATTAGAGAATAAAGCCACATTGGTGTAGTGCTTAAAGAAGCTGAGTTCTTATTTACTGTCAAATTCAGGTCTTGTAAAGGTGTGTAAATAGATGTTGTTGAATCTATTGATTCTGCTGAAAGAAGAGAAGCATTTTGAACATTTTATCCTGTGAAAAAGCATCTTGGCTCTGGCAGAACAGAGATATTCCAGAGCTACAAATATCCCTGATGAGCAGCAGACAGTGTGTGTTTTACTCTGCGGGGAGGTGCAGAGGTGTTTTTTCCCCACATGAGACGCTAGTAAAACTCTTGCTTTTGTGCGTCTAATGGTCCGTTGGCACCTTGAGTTCTGTAAGAAGCCAATTTGTAGCGGTGACAGAGCTAGAGCGTGTGCGGTTAGCGCGAGGCTACCTAACCGCCTCGGTTCAAGCTGTAAAAGGCTGATTAGTTTCTTTCTGCCTTGCCGCAGCTGAGTTCCTGTCACCCACACGGCTTTCATCCTCTCACACCTTACACATACACCAGCACTGATAAGAGCTGCAGTAACAAACAGCCTCACACGCACACACACACACACACACACACACACACACACATAAACCAAAGAAGAAACAAGCCCGTCACAAATAAAAGCTTTCAGTAGCAGCGGCCCTTTTTGTGTGTTCTCTCACCTCATGGCTTTATCCTGCTTTTTTCCAGGTCCTCAGGTGGATGTCCCTCTCCGTCCTTTAGCTGGTTATTATGAGTGTCAGTAGACAGTCTTTAATAAAGATGAGCTGGTGGGAGGCTTGTGATACTGACTGTCCTCGTGAAAATAACAAAACGGCCAATGAAGTCCAACAAATGCCATACACTTTCTGTTATAGGTTATGCGCTTTCCAGAATTTCATTTATTCACTGTAGATGGATGGATTCACAATCTGCCTATGCATTATTACAGCAGATATGGCAATAGAGCAGTTTCACTCCTGAATCACATGCAGGAAATTCAGTAATACTTTTCCTCAGCCCTGACTACCTGTTTTGCGTTTGTTAATGGTGATAGCGGGACCGTATAGTTTGGGTGAAAAGACCTCATATCTGCTTCTGAAAGAGAAGAGGTTTCATTATCAGCTCTGTGCTTAAAAGTCTCCGGCACTTGGAAGTTAAGGAAAGCTGGAGAAGATGAAAGGCTTTTGTTAAACATCTGCATAGTCCGGGTTTCCTGTAACTCAGTGAAACCCTCAGCCCTGACTGAATCACTCCCGTCTTCCTCTCTGTCTCTCTATCTTTGAGATAGAAAAGTAAACCCTGCTGTCGTTTGATTGTATGCCGAGATGGTGACAGGGAAAACAAAAGACCTCCAGGGTGAGTGATGGAGGGAGAATTATCAGGTTGGTGACGGAAAGTGCCAGTTTGCCCGACTACTATATATATATATATATATACACTTGTTTGTTTCGGCTAGAAGTCCAAATGCAGTTTTTCTTAGCTCTGGCACAATCTGCTTCCCCCCTCCGTGATGACACAGTCTCGCGTCCTTCAGCGGGCAGAGGGGTGGGGTAATTAAAGCTTTCATTATTGTGTTGCTTATCTCTCTGGAAGGAGAAACGTGAAAATCCCCAAACAAAGAAAAGCGTGTATAAGATGATTATGGTGCGGTCTAAGCGCAGAAATATCGAGAGAAAAAATGGTTCCTTGCACTTTCTTAAAGCAGGAGGAGTGTGTTTATGGAGTTTGTTGGAGGATTAGATCCCTGTTGGCTTAGTTTGGAGAAAGCAAAAAGTTAGCTGTTTGGATTTTTGCTGGACTTCCATCTTGAAACTCTGTGGGGTGAATTCACTACATGTTGGAGCCCTTTTTCATTCCAGCTTGACCAACTTTAATTGAGAAAATGTTTTAAGCATCTTCCAAATGCATAAATGGAAATGCATAAGTCACTGTCTCAGACTTCTATTAAGTCAGTGTCTTCAGAACAAACATACCTCAATTCTGTGTGAACGAGGCTTATTGTGGATAATGAACAACAACATCAGCAGACACAGCGCATTATTAGTAAATTCCATCCATGTGCATTTTCAGGGTTAACAGACCCATGTGGATTTTTTTTCTGGTAGCAAATTTCTGGTAGTAGATAATGAATGCAGTGGTTAACAAAGACTTCCGGTCTGAGAGAGGCTGCAGGGAATTCAGTTCAGACAGGAAGTGCATGGAACGGCCAAGGAGAGGGGAACCTCTGACCCGGAGACCCGTCAGCTGTCTGGGAGAACACACGGATGGCTCGCAGGCGCAGACGTGGTCCCGGTGTGTGTGTGTGTGTGTCTGTGCGCTTGTGTGTGTTGAACCACTGAGAAAGCGGGAGTCCATAATCACAATAACGTGTTTAACGTGTAAACTAGCGAGAGACAGATTATAGCTGTCCGTGGGAACTGCGAGGAGGCGACAATTCAACTGTTCACCTTTTTCTCTCTGCATCCGTCCTCATAATGACCTGTCTATTCTTCCGCTGTCTTTCCTTACCTCAGGCACCTTGCCTCCAATTTCTTCATTGCATTTCCCAATTAGGCTTGTACTCATTGTTAGTTTATTAGCAATGGCAGGGGCTCCACAAATGTGTTTGCTGATATTCACTTGTTAATGACCAAATTCAAACCCTATTGAACGGATACGCAGCTGTGAGAGGCCGCTAATAATAGCCTCTCTGAGACAAAAGATGAAGGAAATGGCATTACAGGGGCGTAACAATAGAACTCCATTGGTACTCTAATGGCACGGCCTTTCATTTAGAAATTGTTTCCTTTTTAAATTCTTTGAGCTGCCTGCATAAATCCCTGTGCTCAGCGGAGGCATTTCTGCAGGTCAGGAGCGTGCACATGGGAGCGCATTTGTGCAGACTTGCTCTGAAAGGTATTTCCACCTGGGGAAAGCCCTCCCCGTGCATATATCCCCGCATTAGCGTGGTTTTAACGAGGCAGGTACTGTTCATTAGGGCAGAGGTAAGGGGGAGGAAAAGTGAGAAGAACAAACAAGTCGAGGCATTTGTTCGCGGTGTAATCTACACATCAATTATCCTGCTGAGCTAATTAGCACCTAGCCGTACCCCTGGTACCTGCACTCTCACAAGAAACGGCTTTCATGCCAGTGATCAAAAGAGAACGGCTCGGAGGGAAACGCTCGGAGAACTGAGCCAGAGAGGTGGACAGGACATCAAAAGTTCCAGTTTTACCCACTGAACTGTGCCGTGCAACTCTCTGCGGCCCCTCTGTACACCTAAAGAGAACAGGGAACGCTCAGTTTCGCAAGGAACGCACTTACATTGTGGTGCACCTCTGGCAGAAAGACTAGAGCTTTGATGCTACCTTTATCCTTACCCGCACAAAAAAGTATTGTGGCTAAACATTAGATTCGTGCATTAGGTAGGGTCTTTTTAAAGTCGAGACACGGAAGTAAAGGCAGATATTTTCTTCAATATTGTGATGTACATCCAAGAAATGTAGGGCACTGACTTGGTTTTATGCATCGGTTGTTGATTGGATATTGAGATGTGGGCATGGCTTTCAAAAATGGACTTGCGGTCAATTGTAAGAAAGAGGTGCAGTTTAAGTGCAATAAATGATTGGCGCAGTCCTGCATACATCACTGCAGAGAAGCCTGCAGTTTTCACTAGAAGGTCCAGTTATGATGTTTTGATTAAACATTACAACATTAAAAAAAAATTAAATATGCAACTATTATATGGAATAGTCGTGGCCTAGTGGTGAGAGAGTCTGGCTTGTAACGTGAAGGTTGCTGGTTCGATTCCCACGCTGGCAGGAATTGAAGGTGGGGATTGTGAATGAACAGCACTCTCTCCACCTTCAATACCATGACTAAAGTGTCCTTGAGCAAGACACCTGACCCCTGATTGCTCCCCTTGTAAGTCGCATTGGATAAAAGCGTGTGCTAAATGATGAAAAATGAAAAAATGAAAAAATATTAATTGCTCACAATAAGGTCTATAACATGCATTTAGAAAGCAGGTATATATGGTTCTGTAATATTTCCCTGCATGTTGGGTTTTGCATGCTTGATTAAATTTTGCTAGACCCGCATGAAAATGTCATTTTTTGTGTGTGACCATTCAAACGAAATCCTTGTTACTTGATTTGACAGTACTTTTACAGATATGTTTCGGCTCTAAACGCAGATATGATGTGTTATGTGGTGTGGGTCATTGTCTCAACGTTCAGCATATGAATATGAGCATCTTTGTCATGCTAACGGCCTCCGTTCTGCAGTAAAGGTGCAGCGTGCTGTTGTGTTTAAGCGGCCCAGCTGAAGATTAGGCTTAGGAGAGGCGCATTTAGCATAAGAAAGCTTGGCGGGGGGTCCGCCAGCGTGCCGCGGGGCTGTCTGTCTCAGGTCGTTATTTGGGTTGAGCTGCGCACGGGTCTTGTGTGACAGAGCGTGGGGCGATCGCAGCATCCAGCTCTAATTAAACACGTCGGTGTGTTTCTCAAGACGGCAGTGAAAAGGCAGGTGAGAGAATCGGATGTCTTTGCGTTGCGCTGCCGTCATGTATTAGTAATGTGGAGGGACGATTACCAAGTTGAAGTCGTTTCCAGAGCTAATCGATGACTGAATATCAAGTGTGTGGTTAGCAAATGGTTTGTGGTGACTGTGTTTAAACCGACCGGTGGAGTTAAACGGCGAGCTGCTGGTGTTCGTCAGCGAGCAAGGGTTAATTGGGCTGTGTAACTGTGTCAGGTGCGTGTGGGGCATCGGTGGCCCCGTCGGGCTCTTGGGGGCCCCTGTTGTCACCAGGGCCTCATTTGCTGATTGGAGAACGGAGGTAACAGGATGAAAAAGGGCTGTTTCCTGCAGCTTGTTTGATACCTGGTGGGGAGCTTTTCAGGTGACAAAGACCCCGAGCCGTGGGGGGGGAACAGATGTGTTCTACCCTCTCATTAGCATCTGAATGAGCGGCTCAGATTGGGCTGGCCGGGGGGTTCTACCTCTCACCTGGATAGTCCTGCTCTGATCTTTATACCATCTGAGGACCTCTGCCCCCCCGTTCCCTCTCTCCGTCTGACCCCCAGCTGGGCGCTGGCAGAGTTTTATGACAGTAATCGACCTGAGCACAGATGCTTTTCCCAAAACCTGCCCTCGCACGGATTTCACCCTCTCTTTGTGCCCGGAACGCATCAGGAAAATTCGGCCCCACAATGAATGCGACCCCCCCGTGACCCCCTCGCAGAGGCCTGGAAGACGTCCAAGAGGCTGTTTTCACCCCCCGCCTGCGCGCTTTATTATTTTATTAATTTTCCATTCATACGGACAGAAAGGCCTCCGTATTTTACAGCATCAGGTTGATAAATGGCGTTTCCTTTTCTTCACTTCTGACAGACACAGAGAACACAAAAAAGCCTCAGATTGCTCTTTCTTTCATATGTTTCAATATATATATATAAAAATAGACTCAAATGAATGAGCTCTGATCATTTGATCTTCGGTGAATTTAATGAGAATCTCTGGTATCAGACACAACTATAGTCTTCTTCTCAATCTCCATTTACTCTGCATTCGTTCTCACTGCCATCTACAGTCGACATACGTTTTCTTTATGGGGAAGAATGTTTAGTGAAGATGTTCTTCAGAAATCCCCTCCACAACAGTCTTATTTAAACATGTTTGATTTGGAGAAACTCCTGTTGATTTTCAGGTGGGACTCTGTCGGACACAGATAAAGCTGTTCTTTCCAAAGGTTATTCCGCGCTGGACCAGGAATGCGGCACAACCTTGAGCCGCTCAAAACGCTGTTCTCAGCGTGTGCTTATCTCAGAGTCTGCCGGATAGTTCAGCGCTGCAGAAGACGAAGGAAAATATATATGTACGAGGAGCTTCTCTGTTCTGTGCTCGTGTAAAAAGACTCACTCTATTTACTTCACTTAGCAGACGTTCCTGCTCGTATTGTGAATGATTCATCAGTGCACATTATTCCAAAGAAAAGAAAACACACCTTACCTTTGTCTGCCATATGCTCATACTTTATTTATATCAAAGCAAATCACAGTCAAATGATCCCGTTACTGAGTATAATTACATTTCAGATTGTGTTTAGCCATTATTACTCCAAACACACAGTAATCTGTTGTGACAGAGCTATATGTTATTACAGCGCCGCTATTAATCTTGCACGAGGTGAAATACGTTTGCAATCGCAGATCTGGGAAATACTGTATATAGATGTATTAATGTTTTAATCAGCTGTGGCAAAATTAATTTAGCTGTGATCACTTACATTCGAATTTGCGTGTACTTATTGCGATTTATTTATGTGTATAGATATCTGTTTTATATCAGCTCTTTAGCTGACGTGAATATCTCTTGTTTAGCTTGTAGTTGAATTGCAGCACGGATGTGATCGCTTCTCAAGTGTGTCATGAATCTGCAGTCACGGTCACAGATCAGAATTGTCCACAGAAATTTGCTGGAGTGATTTGAAAGTTACACAACACATGTCCCCATATAGTTGGTGTGTGTGTGTGTGTGTGTGTGTGTGTGTGTGTGATGCAGAGCAGATCAAATGCCTCACTCTTATTAAATAGTTTGTCTGGCTGATAACACTGCGCTGTGACAGCCGCACCCACTCAACCCAACAACACGACATACTGCGGCCGTCAGCGCATTCCACTACCTGCCCGCGTGAGTGAGAGACAGACGGACGGACAGACAGAGAGAGAGAGAGAGAGAGAGAGACAGGAGGAGAGGGGGCAGGGAAGGAGGCGTCCACCGCTCCAGTGTCTTTGTGTCTGTCTGTTGTAAAAGAGCGTTTGGGTGGGGAGGGCAGCGAGGCGTTTACCCTGGAAGAGACCTCGAGTATTCCACCGAGAGAAGATCAACTGCATTAACAGACCTGATTACACGGCTCTCTGTGATTGGTCAATGGCAGGCATTCTGCGGTCAAATATTATAATTATTCAGCTAAACGGCATCAAGCGATTTCCTACATAGTTCAGTTCATAAACGATTCATCTGACAAAATTCTCAGAATATGTTTTTGTTAAAAGCTTTTCATCACTATTTTATCGATTAGAATGATTCTAGTTCTGTTGGTTGTTTTTAATGTAAATTCGTTCAGTGGAGTTCTGTGTAGAACCGTAGGGTTCTTGACTCAATTTTAGAGGTTTTATATTGAAATGTTGGATGATACTTTCACATTTAGTGAGTTATTTAATTTATTTTTCTTATGTTAAAGTATGTTTACAAGCTCTTGAATTCATAAAATGAAGTAAAAGTCAATTGAAATGAGTGAATTAAAACAAAATTCATGAAATGATCCAATGATGAACGGCTGAAACTTGAGGTGAAATCCGCGTTTGGCTCTTGCCGCGTGTGTGTTTTTCAGGTGAAAGACTCGTGCGTCTCTGTGTGTGTGTGTGTATGAAAGTTTTAACAGTGCTCAGAGATCTGCTGCAGTCAAATACGCACTAAAGCGATCACAGCTGAGGACTTTTTGGAGTTGCATCAATATTTGATGAGCAACCTGGTTGAAAAGAGTCGAGGAGCATTTCCACGTTCCCTCATCCTGTTCATTCACGGCGGCGGCACGTAAACGGCCCCATCTGAACATATTTAGGTGGGAAGACAGCAACAAGCCCAGGAGCAGGTGTCGTTCTGTTCGTCTTTTATATTTATACACGTTTATGGAAAATATAAAGCGTGAAGCGTGCTGAACGTTCGCCTCATTCACCGCTGAAACGACCGTCGCATAAAAGGCCCTTTCAGAGGAGAGAAAATAAGAAATTGTGCGTCTTTGTGCGAGAGAAGTGGCGGTGTGCCGGGACTGGGGCAGAAAGCGTTTTATCCCGCTGAAGGTTTTGTGTGTATTTGGTTAGTTACGGCAATTACGGTCACTAACTGACAGCCAAACGCATGCGGGAGAGCGAACGGGCTGCCTCCGCGCGCAACACTCACTGTCGAACATCTGCTGAGAGATTTGCATATTAATTAACCCATATTAACTCTAATTATTCTGGGAAATTATCAAATAAATTAAATTTTCTAATTTTAACCTTTCCTTTGCCTGACGGATGTGAGAGCCGGAGATACCCCTGCTACCCCGCGCTCACCTGCGCAGATGCCCGTCTGCGGGAGACTGACTGCCTTTTTTGGGGATAGAAGTTCAGACGTTCCCCTGCCCTAAAAATGCAGAAATACACTTTCATTTAATGCACAGTGTTCTATTTAAAATGAATAATAATAAAAATGCATTTACTTTTCGTACATGGAACGTGACTCAACGTGCTTCACAAGCTAAAAAACAAATAATACAATTTCACAGTTAATGCTTATATTTACAAACACTTTTGCTGTGAACAAAATACTGTATAATTTTGTTCATTTTGAAAAAGTCGTCCTTGTTATAGTGTAATTATATATTTAAGTACTGGGTAATATTAATTAAAAACATGTACTTACTATAGGGTTTTGTTTTCGTGTTATTATGCCTATTTTACTGTTATTAATACAGTAAGTACATGTAAAATAAAGCGTTACTGTTTCAACACACATTATTTGATGGCATGATGTTAATGTTTATAATATCTATAATATAATACAGTTGTGCAGATTTGAGGAATCAAGCGGTTGGGATTTATGCGTCACTCCATGAGGATACTGTGTGTTTATGGATAAAGTTGCACATGATTTCTATAAAAACCTACATTTTGCAATCAGGCTCAACTTAAAAATAAAATCCTCTTTTATATAATTTATGAAACACACTTGATTTGGAAACAGTGTTCAATACATAGAAAAATGTGGCACAAACATGATTTTTGGAAGCATTGATGTGTTTTCCTCTGGACTCGGTGTTCCCGCGTCACTCGTCCGGGGGTGGCCGGAGCTCTTTTGTGTGCGTGTTTTTTGACGGATGGTTTGGAGGGGGGCGTTCCGGAGCACACACACACACACACACACACACACACACACACACACACATGGTGGAAGCAAGCCGGGTCGGGCCAGTCCGGACGGAGCGGCTAAACCTTGAGACTTCCCAGCCTGTTGCTCCGGCCCTGCAAAATAAATGGGACTTTAATTCAATTAGAGTCCGGCTACTGTGGCCGCCTCACGGCAGAAATTATTGAACATATCCACCCCCTTCCTGAAACACTCCCTCCCGCCCGTCCCGGATCCGCACACAGACACAGGAGTTGTTTTACACATCGCTGAGTTTCTCCATTCATTGGCCTCTCAAAGCTGCTTCGCTCTCTCACTCGTCTTTTGTTCGCTCTCGGCTGCTGCCCTTCTGTCCCTTTCTCTTCACCACCCCCTCTCTCTTTCTTTCACTCTTTCTTTTTCTTGAGGCGTTGTGGGGTTGAACCCCCATATCAAGCTGGTTTTACAAAGATTCTTGTTGTTGATAAGCCTTATAGTTGGAGCGATTTCTCCAGTGATCTTAAACTGTGCTCAGATTCGACTCAAACATTTTTGAGCTGATCTCCACGTTCATTTTAAAGCTCGAAACTCTCAGAATGAGCAAAAAAAAATGGCATAAACAATCAATAGAAACGATTAAAAACAGGCGGGCTTTCTCGAGAAGAAAAAATACAGCTTTTGTTGAGATTGGTTACAGTTTGTAAGACTTTACAATAAGGTCCCAATAGTTAATGCATTAACTAACAATAAGTGATACATTTTTATTAATCTTTGTTAACGTTAGTCAATAAACCACATTGTTGGTTCACGTCGGCTCAGGTCCATTAAATAAATAATAAACAGAAACATGATGTGCAACTGTAATGTGATCAAAGAATCTTTTTATCTCGCAAGCAAAGTTTGTTTGGTTTTGTTTCCATGAATTGCTACTCTAGTATTAAATGATGACATTAACATTAGATATATATAATGAAAGCTTTTTCATTGTTAGTTAACTGATGTTAAGCGTATAAAGTGTTACCAGAAATAGTTTCCCTTCCGAGGAGAGAGTATGAGTGTGGAAGCCGGCGGTTCAGGTGATGCCGAGGGCCGTCATCTCGCAGCACGGTTCACGTCTCCTCCCATCAGCCCTGATGACACCCGTGTGCAGGTTTACCTGCGGGGAGTCTGTCACCTCCACACACACACACACACACACACACAGGCTCATCTACAGGCCGGACCTCAGCCTGCGCTCCAGAGAAACCCACCCTGGAGCTCTGAACGCCTCAGACTCGTGTGGATTACTGGACTGAAGGAAACGTCAGAGGAAAAGAGAGCTCGTTTTGTCTGCCTGTATTTCTGGCTTCATTTTGAGGCCTTTTTTTGCAGTCAACATGAGAAACAAATTGGATTTTAAAGAGATTTTCCAGCGTGGAGCTCTTTCTTTCAGGACAAACGGACAGAATTTATTGTTGACATAAGTGAGACACTGACAGATGGAGACGCATTCGCATTTTACAGAGAATTTCTTTCAACAAAAGCTCGTTTTTGTGTTAAAAGTATAAATGCAGCTCACTACTCAAAGTTTTGTTGTCAATGTTTCAGTCGATCGGCCTTCCTAGAAACAGTAGCTTGACTCACTTTGAGCAAGTTGGTCTCGTCTGCAGTCGTGTGTGTCGTGCGCGCAGAAAGCCACCGTCGGAATCAATACCGTCTCGCGCGGCCCTGCGATTATCAGCCGAAGAAATGACAGGCCTGTCTGCGAGCGGCGCGTAGGTTAAGCCCAGCATTAACGGTGACTGGGGCAATTAGGAATGTCATTTTAATTATCTGTGGCATCGGAGTGAGAGATGTTCCTTTTATTTGTTTGAAATCAAAAGCAGAGGAGCAGGTAGCATCGACGGCAGAATGGCAGCCGTAATCGCCTTTGTTCCCTTTGACACTCGCAGAAGACGCAGACGAATAGAGAGTGTCATCAGAGGACAACTTAGCCGGCAAGTAAACATTATCGCTTCTTTGTGTCTGCGCTCTGGAAACACAAAAGACTGATTAGA
This sequence comes from Zacco platypus, assembly GCA_038088235.1. Taxonomy (NCBI): domain Eukaryota; kingdom Metazoa; phylum Chordata; class Actinopteri; order Cypriniformes; family Xenocyprididae; genus Zacco; species Zacco platypus. The sequence goes on from CM076074.1 coordinate 331,547, forward strand.
GATGAGGTGAGGAATCACTGTAATGGCTGCCGTGACATTAGCAGGTTGGAATTATTGTGTTGAAGAGCACAATACCGGCGTCTGTCAGCCAAACAATGCGCTCGCTCCGGAGTTTTTACTCCATCTGAAGTTCCACCCAACCCATCATTATTTATCGGCCTTTTCAAATCTTCCAGCAGCGAGCACAAAGTTGATGGATTGTGTTTTTAACTTCTCAAGATGTCATTTCTACTTTGTAGAGGCGCTTTCTCTCTCTCTCTCTCTCTCTCTCTCTCTCTCTCTCTCTCTCTCTCTGATATCCATTTTACATAACCTGTTCATGAGCACACGCTTATTATTAGTTTTAACAACTTATTTTAACATCCAAAGTCATTTAAATGAGAGTCTTTATGCATCACGATTTCCTCTGAAGTACACACTGAAAGTTTGGGGTCAGTACGATTTTTCAATCTGAAAGAGTCTCTTCTGCATTTATTTGATCAAAAATACAGTAAAGCAGTGAAATATTATTCCAGTGTAAATCATGTGTTTTCTATGTGAATATATAGTACAGTGTAATTTATTCCTGAATTTTCAGCATCATTCCTCCAGTCTTCAGAGTCACATGATCCTTCAGAAATCATTCTGATATGATTTATGATTATTATCAGTGATGAAAACAGTTCACATTTTATTCTTCAGGATTCTTTGATGAATAGAAAGTTTATTTGAAATAGAATCTTTTGTAACATTATAAATCTTTACTGTCACTTTTGATCAATTTGATTTTACTGAGCAGAACTTTTGAACGTTAGTTTCGTATAACAGCAGAAATGACAAACATTTAAAATAAATGGTATTAGTGAATAATAAACAGTATTTCAGTGCGGCTTGAGTAGCGCAATCCTTAAAATGAATTGAACGTTCTCATCGTCTGGTCGTGGACATCAGATGTTTCTGGTCCGTGTCCAGCAGGTTAAAGCGGCTCTTATTTTCACGGTCAGACTAGTGCGAGTCTGTCCAGAAGTCTTGCGTCCGGTGACGGAGCGTGCGAAGGCCGCTGTGAATGTAAATGTGTTGAAGGTATATCGGGACCACACATCAAGTTTGAATGTCTCACTTATTCTTTTGGCTTTTCTATTCTTATTTCCTCCCTCCCTCTTTCTCCTTCTCTTTCCGTGGGTTCTTTCTCTCACAGAGAGCATTACTCAGTCTGAACTTGCCTAAACCCTTGTGGTCACACCTCTTGAAAAGGTTTTGTTTCCCCTGTCAATTGGTATTCAGCCCAGGTCACAAGCGCACACACATACACCGTTTTCATTTTAATTTGCACCTGTTGTGCAGTTGTTCAGGAGGCAAGTGCAGACCAGTGGATTAGCCAAAGATCATGTTAGGAACAGATATGCCTAGTGTAATCTTTTTGTCCACAGGGGAATGTTAAGATAGACCGTGTGTGTGTGTGTGTGTGTGTGTGTGTGTGTGTGTGTGTGCTCTCGCTATAATTGAACAATACACAAATGAAAATAAATATAAAATATGCATGAATAACCTTCCTTTATTAACTCTTCCTGAGCTTATAAAACCTCTCATGATCGTCTGAGTGACAGTTTGTGTTTTAATCTGTGATATCGTGTGTGTTTTGACAGTGTTGGACTATGAGAATGTGGTAGAAACCGGATCAGAGACGGAAGAAGAAGACAGACTTCTGGTGTCAGAGGAGGACGGCCTGCTCAACGGGGCGGGGAGTCCGGTCAGCCTTGTCAATCATGAGTCGGTGGCCCCGCCCTCCCCGGCCCTGGGTCACACCCTGCTGAGGAAGACTTTGGATGATGAAGATGATATGAAGGACAGCGGAATAGAGAACGTTTGGAACGAAAACGACTTGCTGAGTGCATCCGTCGACGGTACCGGTGAGCCCCGCCCTCTTCCTTTTCTAAAACACGCCCCTTCCCTTGAAGACACGCCCCTCTGCTAGATATTGTGCTGAAACCCGTTCTCGGCTCTCTTTAATTATCGCGCGTGTTTCCGTCTGTAATCGTCGGAGGCGCATCGGCCCGGTTTGCAGAGCATCATCGGTAATTGCGGTAATAGCAGAGCGTCCGTGTGAACGCGGCTCCCGGTTTCCTCCTGCAAGCATCATTGGTGCGGGAGGCGCAGTCAGAGACGCAGAGAGATAAATACTCTTAATGAGGGAGAGAGGTAATCATTAAGGGAGGCCAGGCTGCTGCTCAAGTCATTAAGAATCTTAAATGAAATTTTTATTTTTATGATAGCCATTTACATGTGTAATAAGAGTCAATGATTCTTAGAAGCGTATGACAGAAACATAGGAGTGTGAGAGCCCATGGAAGACAGACCGTCTAAATGAGCACTTCTTCGCTATTCATTTCTGCTAATGAACTAGCTGTGCACAGAGCCGAGAGAAAGAGGGGGCGTTCGGGAGTCTAAAAATTTAATACGCCCCCAAAAAAAAGCAGGGCTCGTGGCGTTAGGAATACTATGAAGGCTGATTTTCCTTCAGCAGAGCAGCCGGCTTCATTATTTACAGCCCGTCGCTCCGGTTCGGAGAATCCGTGCCTTTCCGGCTGTCTCCAGTCCGGGGTTTCTCGCACTTCTGTGAACTAGAGGCCGTTTCATGACCCCGACTGATGCCAAAGAAATATTAATCGCTTCCATAAGACATTGGAAATCCAAGTTATTATTATTATATATTTTGAATTGTATTTTATTTTTTATTTTAAGTTTTAGTAACTTTGTTTTTTTGTTTTTAGAATTTTTATTAGATTTTTTTAAATGATATGTTTATATAGATTTATTCATTTTTATTTCATTTTTAGTTTTAGTTATTTTAGTACTTCAACAAAAAATAGAAATGTTAAATAATAATAATAAGTATTTTTAAAATTCAGTTGTAATATTAATAATAAGTTTAAGTATTTTTTATTTCAGTTAATATAAGTCACAGAAATGGTATTTTTTAATGGTTTTAGTTTTATTTAACGATAATAACCCTGCCGCACACTCTTGATCGACTACAGTTCTGTATTTGTAATTACGGTGTTTGTATATATTTGAATATTATGTACAGAAGCTTAAAGTTCACTTTCATAGTCAGTGAAGGAGTTGTTGTCATTATTTTCAACATGATGCCACGAATGTTGTTGATAGAACTTAACTCCTATTGAACCCGGAACATTCCTTTAATTTGATAAACCCTCTTGGAGCCGGAATGTCTGTGATTCCACTGTGTTGCAATTCCATGATTCCGTGTGTGTGTGTGTGAGTGTGTGTGTGTGTGTGTGAGTGTGTGTGTGTGTGTGTGTGTGTGTGTGTGTGTGTGTGTGTGTGAGTGTGTGATAAAAACCACGGCCATGTTTCTGCGCTTCTGGGTGACGTTCATTAGCTCCGGAGGAAGAAGCCAAGTCTCTCTCTTTCTCTCTTTTGTGCTCTCTTTCCAAACTTGTGGGCACTTTCCTTCTGCGTTTCTGTCTTTTTTCTCGCGTTCGGTGCCGGCGTGTCTGCACTGGTACCTCAGCGCATAGCTCTGTCCTGAGATAAGCTCAGCACGCTCTCCCTCACTCTTTTCTTGTCTGTTTGCTCCGGTCGGTCAGATTGCTGCGTTGGTGTCGTCCTTGACTCACTCTCATCTCCCATAATGCCCTTCACTAGTATGTGACATTGTTATCACTGACAGAAACTTGAAATAAATCACCTGGCTTCCTCGGCGCCCACGTCCTTTTGTTTTTCCTTCCCCCTTTTTCGGACCCTGGGAGAGTCCAGACGGGAGCCGAGTGTTTTCAGAGAGCCCGTACAGACGTGGATGTTTTGAGAGTAAACCGTGTGGAGAGAGTGAAACCATCAGCGGGAATGTGTTCAGCACGGGTTTACTCAAACCTGATTTATCAGCCTGAGGCGAGAGCTCGACTCCCTCGACCCTCCAGACGCTGTGTGAGGAGCACGAGCCCTGCGTTCCCCCAAAACACTGACAGAAACCAGAAGAATCCAAACGGAGGATTCCAGTAAAAACTCTGTGCAGCTTATTTTATTTATATATATATATATATATATATATATATGTATATAAAAGAGATTTCTCTCTTTTAATTTCTGTCATGTGAGTTTTTAATGTCTGATCTCAGGTATCTGACAGTCAGCAGTAACAGGTGAAACACAGACAGATGATCTCAGGATAATGATATTGAGTTCATGTGTGTGTTATCTGCATTTGTGTTTCTCATGGATGTCACTGGTTTAATTAGAGACTCAGTGTTTAGTTTCTGTGCCAGAGACGCGGAGCAGCAGCGGATCAGTGAACTGAACATCAGAAGACACATCTCTCACACTCTCTCTGTCTCTCTCTCTCTCTCTCTCTCTCTCTGTCTCTCTCTCTGTCTCTCTCTCTCTCTCTCTCTCTGTCTCTCTCTCTCTGTCTCTCTCTCTCTCTCTGTCTCTCTCTCTCTCTCTCTCTCTCTCTCTCTGTCTCTCTCTCTCTCTCTCTCTCTCTCTCTGTCTCTCTCTCTCTCTCTGTCCTCTCTCTCTCTCTCTCTGTCTCTCTCTCTTCTCTCTCTCTCTCTCTCTCTCTCTCTCTCTCTCTCTCTCTCTCTGTCTCTCTCTCTCTGTCTCTCTCTGTCTCTCTCTCTCTCTCTCTCTCTCTCTCTGTCTCTCTCTCTCTGTCTCTCTCTCTCTCTGTCTCTCTCTCTCTGTCTCTCTCTCTCTCTGTCTCTCTCTCTCTGTCTCTCTCTCTCTCTGTCTCTCTCTCTCTGTCTCTCTCTCTGTCTCTCTCTGTCTCTCTCTTCTGTCTCTCTCTCTCTCTCTCTCTCTCTCTCTGTCTCTCTCTCTCTCTCTGTCTCTGTCTCTCTCTGTCTCTGTCTCTCTCTCTCTCTCTCTGTCTCTGTCTCTCTCTGTCTCTGTCTCTCTCTCTCTCTCTCTCTCTGTCTCTCTCTCTCTGTCTCTCTCTCTCTGTCTCTCTCTCTCTCTCTCTCTGTCTCTCTCTCTGTCTCTCTCTCTCTCTCTGTCTCTCTCTGTCTCTCTCTCTCTGTCTCTCTCGGTCTCTCTGTCTCTCTGTCTCTCTCTGTCTCTCTCTCTCTCTCTCTCTCTCTCTCTCTCTCTCTCTCTGTCTCTCTGTCTCTCTCTCTCTCTCTCTCTCTGTCTCTCTCTCTCTCTCTCTCTCTCTCTGTCTCTGTCTCTCTCTCTCTCTGTGTGTGTTTGCTTGTTCAGGTGGATGGAACATTCTTGAGCTGATCTCTGAGTTTGCTCTAGCTTGTTTCCCAGCGCGCTCGGCTCGTTCCTCTGCTGTGTGTGCGTGTGATTGTTGTCAGTGTAAATAAGTGTGTCGTTTTGAGTCCTGAGATGCAGAACAAGATGTTTTGCGTCCAGATGCAGTGTGTCAGTGTGCTAATAGACTCGCCTCTCTTCCTGTCTGTCTCTCGTTTCCAGATGAACTGAAGGGAGACTATGACACTCTGGGATCTGATGCCACTTTGCAGCCAGTTGGGAATGGCACAGGTGAGTCACAGGAGTGAGTTCATTCACTTGAGGTCATATTATGGCTTTTTACACAGTCTTGATGTTGTTTTTGGCTCTACTAGATTGATTATTTTCCTCATATTCTCCATTGTGCAGCTCCTCTCTTCCCAGTCTGTCAGTAACGCTCCGTTTACTTCCTGTCTCTATGAAGCCCCTCCTTCTGAGAAGCACAATGTGCTCTGATTGGTCGGCTGGAGCGGTGTGTTGTGATTGGTGTTTGGGAAATGCCCCGCCCCTCACCATAACCGCCAGTTTCAACACACTACTAACTCAACCAGGCCCCGCCCCTTTATTCTGCGCATGAATTATTTAAATGAGGAATATTGTGAAGAAAACTCAAGATGGAGAAACACTGATATAGAGAAGAACTCCCGCCTCAAACAGCAACATTACACACTAGAGAAAGATGGATGAATGCAGAATAGATCCTCTAATGGTGTTATTAGTGTTTGATAGGCAGAACTGTATTGATATTGGCATCTCTGTGATGCAGCGTTTCATCCACAAAAACCTGAACTCATTGTAATTCTGAATACTCGATACTGCTGCACATCAACAGTGTAGTTTAACTTGATTTGAATCCACAATCTTCCGAGTGATTCCTGCTCTCAGTTTGACTTCATCACACAAACAAGGGTTTTTTTATTTGTTATTGTGAGAAACACTGTTAGCCCATGTTTGAGCTGTCACTGCTGATGTACTTCAGGAGGAAGGATGTGTAGTTTTAATAAAGCTTTCTAATGTTAGACACACACTCCAGAGATAAACAGCTCAGAGTTTCCGCTGCGCGGCCCACGATCCTCCTCTGCAGGGAGGGACGTTCTCGGCTCGAGCGACAGAAGGAAGACATTAGGACGTTGACTTTAGAGTGCTTTCTTCTGCGAGCGTGAACTTCCCCAAATCGCATTTCAGGCCAAAATCCAATTTGTGCGTAAACTCGATTTGTTTAGATCATGTAAGCCGCAAAACCCACAACAGCGAGGAGCTAAACGTGTTCATTTGTCGGGCCGCGGCGCTCACGCGTGTTCACGTGAATGATAGCGAGGCAGGTCTAGTAATGAGAGAGGAGGGAAATCATTTGCTCTGTTAAATAATGTTAAAGGGCTGCCGGCTCTCTGACATTTTCAAGACATTTTTGACAGCGACACAGTCCAGTGGCTCGACCTTTGCACAAATGAGACGATAAAATGTTTACTGTCAGACAAACCTCACCTAACACAAGCTCATCCTAATTAAAAGGTAGCTTATAAAACTCAAGCCCAACATGCGCCGTCTCTCTCCTGTAATATTTAACTCATCTGACGAACGTGTCAGAGCTATTTATTGTCTGTTAGATAATATTCTGTTATATAATAACATGAAACACCTTCATTTTCCTGTATCGGCTCTTGTAGAGAATGATTCTTACTCTGTACATGCACTAATCTTTACAATACGTTTAGATGTTCAGGTTATGCTTTTTCATAGCTAAGTTATGTTTCCTGTTTTTTTTTTCAAATGATTCCCTAGTTCTCATCCAATAAAATGAGAACAGAGCAGAGAAATGAGAAATGTTCGAGTTCATATTGAGATCACTTTAGATTGCTGACTTTGATATGTCGGTAAGTCTGAGAGCAGTTGTTCAGATCTCTTGTGAAACTGTCTCAGAGAAACAGCTGAGAAATTAAAGAGATTTCATGTATGATTTTTCTTTTTTTTTTTCTAAATGCCAAAAAAAAACAATCCATCATGCATCTTCACATCAAATTTATCTCTAATTTTTAACGTAATTATCAGAATCCGCCCAGTTAGAAGTTTGATTAGAGAACTAGTGTGTGATGTTGGGATTATGGGATACATTGTGTCTGCTTCTTGTCTGACTGCCTCTAATACATTTAAAAGTAGAAAAACGGGTTTATCGTTAAAAGCTTTCCCACAATTCGAATGGTTCTCCCGTTAGATTAAGTCATATTTCTTATTTTAGTGGCCATTAGGTGGCTAGATAAGGCAGTAATTTAGACGTATCCCTCCCAGAACGTTTCTCTAATGTTCCTGCATTCTTTTTATCTCAGCCGCCGCCGCATGTTTGTGTTACCTTTCAATCCACCATGTTTCCACATGCAAGCAAGAATGCAGGTTATATTTAAACGATTTCTCTCTTTGTTTCTAGTGAAGAGCGTCCACTGCGCTACTGAGTTTGAGGATTTCTTCGGGAAGCGTAAACTGGTGGACAGCGAAAGTCATGTGGTCAGCATTGCCGAATACCTCCAGAGAGGAGACACAGCCATCATCTACCCCGAGGCACCAGAGGAACTCTCCCGATCCCGCCTCGCCACGCCCGAAGCCAACGGACACGAGGAGAACGGTGAGAATGCGGGGCAGCTGTTGCTGCCGTCTGATTGGCTGGATGCCGGAGTGTTTACCTTTAGAGCGAGGTGCAGCTGTCCGAGTGGTGAAATCATAAACCCTAAATTTCCCGTCCCGAGGGGGGCAGCCGGGGGCATTACGGCGCATACCTCTCTTATGAAGAACGTGTGAAAAATTAGACGTGCGAGCCACCAGAAGCAATTACATCAGAGAGAACACAACTGGCCCCAAACGCCGCCAGCCATCGCTCCGTGTTTAACTTTAACTCAGTGTAAACAACTGCTTTTAGCTAGTTAGTGTTAGCAGCAGCTAATTCCAACACAGTCCAAAGAAGTGAAGGTTGATTCTGTTTTCACCATCTGGTTCTGCTTCAAGACCGTTGGACATCACGTGGCGACACAACACTGTGTTGAGATTGTTCAAAAACTACACTAAATTTAAACTGCGTAGAACCAACAATGTGCAAAATACAAGAGTGTTTTTAAATGAATGCTTCTCCAGCAGCAGCTATTGGCCAACGCCAATCATCTTATAATTGGCCGAATATAATCCAAATTAATTGGCCTGGCTGACATATCCGTCTATCACTAGTACATTCTCAAATAAAGGGTGGAAAATAGTGTGTAATATTTCTTCCATCACATAAAGCCCATGAGCAAAACTCAGCAAATCGTGTGAATTTGAGTGTACTTACTGTGTGTGTTCATGCATTGGCGTGAGTGTGTGTATGGGTGGCAGTGCCAACCTTGACGACGGCACACAGTGGAGCAGATTGTACAGATACCTCCTCATACCACCCTGGGCACAGCGCCCACTCGCTGCCATTGATTTGCTGACCTTTTGGCCCGCTGCCCCTCTCTCTCTGCTGCAGACCTACCACCTGGAACTCCAGATGCTTTCGCCCAACTGTTGACCTGCCCCTACTGCGACCGGGGTTACAAACGCTTGACTTCCCTGAAGGAACACATCAAGTACCGGCACGAGAAAAACGAGGAGAACTTCGCCTGCCCTCTGTGTAGCTACACGTTTGGTTACCGCACTCAGCTGGAGAGACATATGGCCACACACAAGCCAGGACGAGATCAGGTGAGCCGCACTTCCTCTCTCGCTCTCTCGCTCTCTCTCGCTCTACATCTAATGTGCTGTATTTCCTCTGAGAAAAGATATCATTTTGATTGGCAATCATTATTAATTTTTCATGGCATTTTGAAGATGCAGATCTTTTAATGGTTATAGCCTTAATTGAGGTCTAAATGGTTTTTTGATGGCCTGCTCTGATATGATTCCGCAGTCTTATATTCACGATCGAATGACTATGTTAATTTCCAATTTAGAAATTGTATCCGCTCTTTAGGTTTTCTTTTTTATGTTCTTTAAGAATCAGTTTCTCCGCAGTGACAGAGTAACACATCATTATTTCCATGTGCGTAAATGATAAATGTAAGTCAGGCACTCAGCGTTTTATCTCTTAACAATCTGTTGCAGCATTATTTACACACATTATACGAGTTGTTGTGGCTGTTGTGTGAATATAAGATGCGTTCCCCTGTGTAATCAGGTAGATACGCTGCGTTTATTCTAGCAGATAAAGCAGGTCTATGTAAAACAATGTGATATGACTCTCCAGAGACTGAGCTTCTTTAAACTTATCTTCACGACTCAAAGCGTAGTTTGACATCAGACTGGCTCCTGTAATCATCTGAGATGAGGTACAGCAGCTCTTTTATCTCGCAGACATGACGTTCTTACTAGAACAGAATGATTTGATACACGACGAGCTGCCAACTTCCTCACCTGATGCCACGGGCCGCTCAAAACATGAACAGATGGCCCATTCTGCACCCGTGACCTCTCTAATCCACAAATTACTTCCTATTTGTTGGTCTTTGTTTGTGTGCTTCATCTTGAAAGACTTTCCTGTTAAAAATCTGCTGTTGTCTGAAAATCTGAAAGCCGTTGAAATCAGTCCGTGATGTTCAGGAGATACAGTAGAATGCTCTACATGTGTGCAAGAGGCTGGTGCGCCAATAAAGCTGAGGACAATAACATGCAAATACCCAATCAAATGCTCCGCCCACATCATGCTTGACACACTTAGCGCGAGAGCATCACACCGGGTGGAAAAATCCCTCTCCTCTCGCTGCTGCCAGTCACAATTAGACCGACGGAGTGACTGTATCATATCGAGGGCGACGGCAGGACTAAAACCTGCCTCCATCCTCAGAGGGAAGGTGGGGGGCGTAAAGCAGCTGTTGCTGTTTGTTTATGCGACTCAGCAACATATGAGCGAATGGTGGGGTCCCTCCCCGCCGTGGGCCGCACGGCTCCCCGCTTGATGTTTGAAGGTTGCCGCTGTTTGAACAATCCTCCCTGTGTCCTGTGCTTTATGCCATCTGTCTCCAGCGGAATGCGGGCCTCTCTCTCCCCACCAGTTGTCGGAGCCGATCATGGGCGGCACTCACAGGCCTTTTGTGTTCCTCTGCCCGTTCGACATACTCACCTCCCACTCTGAATTAATTGTGCTCGCCTGGTGCGCTCTATGCTTCTCCGCACTGACGCCCGTATTGTTGTTGTTGTTATTGTTATTATATTTTGATTTTCGAGGCTCTGCTTTGAATTGCAAATGCGAGGGGTGCAGCGCTCATGTTCTACCTTTGAACAGCAAATGAAGTGCCTGCCTACAAGCCGCATTCACGCATTATTAAAGAGACGTTTGAAGCCTTTAAACAGTCTACAAATTTGCGTCCAATTATGAAATTGCAACATTTATGTGAGCCCACCTTTTTGCGTAATGAACGCTTTGCTCAGGTATCTGAAGGATGTGTTGGTTAAATATGCAAGATTTATTTGGAACGATTATGCTAAATTAGATGAAGTGGATCTTTTCTGCCTCCCTAATGAGGAAAAAAGTCTTGAAAATAGGATTCTTTTTGTTCTTTTTTTCCCGCTGCCAATGCAGCGTTTCTGGCTCTAGAGTCAGGAAATGAAAAGGTATGAGATCCTCTGTTATCGCTGCTCAAATGCACCCAACCAAAGCAAGATGATGCTTTACAGCAGGAGCCATTTGGCCCATCATGAAATTATTCACTGAAATCTTGCCTGTTGTGTGTTTGTGCAAGAGAAGCTCATGTGAATATTTTCTCATCCGCAGCACCAGATTCTCAACCAGGGTTCTGGCAACCGCAAGTTCAAATGCACTGAATGTGGCAAGGCCTTCAAATACAAACACCATCTAAAGGAGCACCTGCGGATACACAGTGGTACGTCCTTTTCTTTCTTTCATTAGCCATTTGCCTTAGTTAAGAATGTTCTTGATTCTACATCAGAATAAATTGGTTCTGCCAGCCAACTCTTCATGAGAAGTTTTATTAGATGACAAGAGGGTACATACTTTGAAAAAAATTCAATCTCTCACTTGATGTGATCGAATGTCTTTGTCTTTCTTCACTGTAGGTGAGAAGCCATATGAATGTCCAAACTGTAAGAAAAGATTCTCGCACTCCGGGTCCTACAGCTCACACATAAGCAGCAAGAAATGCATCGGACTGATCGCCATCAACGGCAGGGTGAGGAACAACCTGAAGACGGGCTCATCTCCAACCTCTGCATCTTCCTCCCCCACGAACACTGCCATTTCGCAGCTACGACACAAACTGGAGAATGGCAAGCCGCTGAGCCTGCAAGACCAGTCCAACCACCTCAACATCAAATCTGAACCACTGGACTTCAACGACTATAAGCTGATGATGGCCTCTCATGGCTACGGTACGGGCAGCCCTTTCCTGAATGGTGGTGTTAGGGGAGGCAGCCCACTGGGTTTTCATAACTCCCAGAGTCCCCTTCAGCACCTGGGCATGGGTATGGAGGCACAAATGCTGGGATACCCCTCACTGGGAAACAACCTGAGCGAGGTACAGAAGGTTCTGCAGATCGTGGACAACACAGTTTGTCGGCAAAAGATGGACTGCAAGCCAGAGGAGATCTCCAAGTTGAAGGCGTACATGAAGGAGTTGGGTTCCCACATAGAGGAACAGAAGCAAGGACTCACCTCTCCTGGTGGACCCCAGAACTCTCTTCCACTCATCAGCCACAACGGCGCCACCAAGAGCATCATAGACTACACGCTTGAGAAGGTCAACGAAGCCAAAGCCTGCCTTCAGAGCTTGACTACGGACTCTAAGAGGCAAATTAGCAATATCAAGAAAGAGAAGGCAAATCATATGCTAGATATAGGTTTAGAGGACAAAACGCATGAGAATAATAATCTAATGTTTACACCGTTTTCCTGCCAATATTGCAAAGAGACCTTTCCCGGTCCCATTCCCCTGCACCAGCACGAGCGTTACCTTTGCAAGATGAATGAGGAGATAAAGGCAGTGCTTCAGCCTGCTCAGAACACCACGACCAACAAAGCCGGCTTTTTTGCTGAGAAACACGGCCTTTTGCACCCCTCCGTCATCCCTGATAAGGGCGTCAACGGCCCGATCAGTCCCTACAAGGACCACATGTCAGTGCTGAAAGCTTATTTCGCCATGAACACGGAGCCCAACTCAGAAGAACTACTGAAAATCTCCATAGCGGTCGGCCTTCCACAGGAGTTCGTGAAAGAGTGGTTTGAGCAAAGGAAAGTCTTTCAGTACGCTAATTCCAGGACTCCTCCTTTAGACAGGAACCATGTGGAGTCCGGTCATCCTCACACCCCCACTAAAGACTCTTTAGGAATTCGGTCTCCAATGTCCCTGGTCAAAGGTACTGACCGTATCACGTCCCCTTCCATCCCTGAGCTTCATAACAGCATTAACAACTGCGACACCCCACTCAGGCTCTCCAAAAACTCCCAGTTCTCCAACCACAAGCAGCTGGGGGATAAGCTGGACCACTCCAGAAGCAACACCCCATCTCCTCTTAACTTATCGTCTGCCTCCTCCAAAAACTCCCACACTAGCTCTTACACACCCAACAGCTTCACCTCTGAGGACCTGCAGGCCGAACCTCTTGACCTCTCGTTGCCAAAGCTCATGAAGGAGCCAAAGCACATCTTGACTGTGAAAAGCCGACCCAAGCTCAGCAGCACCCCTACCGACCATAACCACGTGGTGACACCCCGTGAGCATGCAGACGAGCCGCTCAACTTGGCTTATCTCTCCAAGAAGGAGTTTGGCAGCCCCAATGCGAACAGCAATCTGGACAAAAGCTCGAGCCCCTTGTTTGGTCTGAACCCCTTCGCTGCCAAACCCCTGTACACCTCCTTGCCGCCCCAAAGCGCTTTTCCGCCCCCTACGTTCATGCCGCCAGTCCAAGCCAGTCTCCCGGGGCTGAGACCCTACCCCAGCCTCGACCAGATAAGCTTCTTGCCGCACATGGCCTACACATACGCGGCAGGAGCGGCCAGCTTTGCCGAGATGCAGCAGAGGAGAAAATACCAGCGGAAGCCAGGGTTCCAGGTAAATAACGGCCTTGCTCTTTCATAAACCCTCAGGCCTCGTGTTTCTTTTTTCTCGCCCTCTGGTGAGTGGCGCTCGGCTTCATTCAGACACTAATTAAAAGCCACTCAGAGAGAGAGAGGGGAGCTCACCTCACGCCCAGCGGCAGATGAGGCAGCGAGAGAGAGCCGCGGTTTCTGCGGTAGACGTCGATGCCTCTAGTGCCGTACGCCGGCTCTTTTAGTGGTGATGGTTACGTTGCCAGCCCTCGAGTGGCTCGTTCAAGACACGGAGAGCAGGAAACGTCAAAGAGGCAGGTGTTCGGAGCACTAGCGTAGATGCGCCTGTGGCACCGCTGCTCTTTTTCACGTTTCAGGTGTGAGACAAATTAGAGACATAGAGAGTCAGTGAACCTAAGACATATCTCTTTATTCGTACCCCCTTTTTTCATTTTGCTCCTTTTCCTCCTCCATATTTCTACAGCAAGAAAAGCTCAAATGAGTTTGAGCATAAAGATTAATAATGCACACTCCCCATGTTCATTACAGCTCAGCGCTGAGGGCTGTTTAACATCGGGGAAACCATTCTGATAAAAAAGTATTAATAATGTTTCCTATTCTAAGTTATTAAATTAGATTTTAAAAATACAGCTAAGGGCATTTAGCTCAAATTGATTGCGGAACGATAGTGCAGAGCTTTTTAAAAGAGAGTGCGTGGAAGTATTGTCAGTCCAGAGCCGGCTGTCCTTAATGAGGGCATCGTCGCTGCAGTTTTGGCCATTTTGAGCCCCTCTCGATTTAATCATTACCGTTTGAAATTAGAGGACTGTGGCAATATTCCCTACTAAGACGCTCTTCTTATTATTAGCTTCTAATGTAATAATATTTTTTCCCCATTAATTTAAGTTTAAGCCTATCGGGGTAATCTCTGCTCAGATAAATACTGCGCTAACACCCTTTCATGTATGAAATTAAACCAAATTTGAATGCAAATATATGGAATAAGGTGTGATTAAGAAGAGAGAAAGGCCTCATTTGCAATATCCTGCCTTTACATGTTTTTTTTTTCAGGTCACAAACATTTTAATGTTTAATTCTTAAGACTACTACTCCAGTTTTAGCTGAGAAATGCATATCGTATTCATATTTAAATATGAAATATTAATCACTTTATGCAAAAAATGTATATAAAAGATAATGAAATGCATAAATAGATTAGACTTACAAGCAAGTTCTGTCATTTGCAATTTATTTGATTTTGGTGTATAACAGATTCTCAAAAAAAAAAAAAAAATCAGTAAAAATACAAATAAATGATCATGTTGTATATTATATTATATTAGTTTTTCATGTTTGTTGTATTCTAATGCGTTTCATGCACTGTGTGATGAAGTGAAGGCGCTGATGATCGCTGTCTCTTTCCAGAGCGAGCTTCTCGACGGGCCGGCAGATTATCTGAGCAGTCTAGATGATATGGCCGACCCTGAGGCCTGTCTGTCCAGGAAGAAGATTAAGAAAACAGAAAGTGGTATGTACGCGTGTGACCTTTGCGACAAAACATTCCAGAAGAGCAGTTCCCTCCTCAGACACAAATATGAACACACAGGTATATATACTGTTCTAGACACCATCATTTAATAACTGTCTGTCTAACTCCAGAATATTCACGCTGCTTCTTGCTTTCTTTCTTTCGCTCTGTCTTTTTTTCCTCTACCTTAATCATGTTTTATTATTTTTCCCTTTTTAAGTAAAAACTAACATGTTTCTCTCCTGTTGACAGTCAGTGAGAGTATTTGTAAATGTAGTTAATGTGGCAAAACATGACACTGACTTTGCACTAAATTAAAATCATTTAAAAAACATCACATAAAAAAAAAATATATATACCGTTAGAAAAAAACAAACAAAGAAAGAAAAAGCTGGACTGAATAATCTCTGGAATTGAAGCGGGTTGAATGTCTGGGAGTCGAGGAGAGCGCAAACCTTTGACATTTTCCCTGTCAGCCGAGGCTACATTCACATTCGCTGTTACTTTGACACACTTTCTGGATGAACGGGAAAAACGGCATTCCAAATGTGGAATAAATTGGCAGCGTTTCTGCAAAATGACTTCAATGTGAGCATTTTGGCCATTTAAATTTTTTTTACGTCAGTCTAACTTGACAATTATATAATTGTGTGCTTGATTTACACTTGACATCAATACAATAATTGCAAATGTGTGTACCATTACACAATAATATATTTGTTTAAATATATATTTTGCATTAGCTCTATAAATCGTCACACTTGCTTTGAACAGAGGCAGTAAAAATAGAATAGAAAAATGCAAATGCAGAGAAATATTTAAATGGAAAGAGATAATAAGAAAATTGTGAAATTTGTTGAAGAAATACAGGTTTGTGCAGCGGATCCGGTGTGAATGTAGCCTGACATCACGTCTACATCCAAAGTGACTGACGGCCATCTGTTTTCATTTGTTTGTTTTTTTTCAAATTTAAATTCATTTCAACAGAAATCCAAATTTATAAAAACTGATTTTGCATAGTTTATCGTAAAATTATTATACAGATTGTTTGTGCATTTACATATAAAACTGCTTATGGTTTAAAATACCACTTCACACACACCAGCTTTTCAAATAAAATCATTTGAAGTTTTTTCCGATTTTTCCGATCTCTTCAGAACACAAACAGATTCATTGATTCGGTGATCTGGATTTGATCGATCGTGACGTTCAGCTCACGTTCGCTGTAGACCTGGTGTCACAGTCACACTGTTCCAGAGAGCGGCCAGTGCGAATAAAAGAGAGGAATATGAGTGCATTAGAGGAGGAGAGCAACTGCACACACACACACACACACACACACACACACACACACACAGTTTCTTTCTCTTGCATCACCGTTTACAGTCAGTCTGGAAGGACATGGGAATGAATCCATTGACGTGAATACATCTGTTTCCTCTCTCTCTCTCTCTCTCTCTCTCTCTCTCTCTGCGAGTGGGTGATCATGTTTTACGGCGATGCGTTCCTGTGCTGTTTGCGGTCAGCTCTTGTCCAGCTGCATGTGTCGCAGTGCAAATGTGAGGTTCAGACTGGGCGATGAACATAAAACAATTACACTGCAGTATTCTCCTGCCTTCGACGATACTCAATGTGCTTTTCTATATTTAAGTGTTTGCTCTTTCTTTTGATTTCAATCTCAGGAAAAATAAGAGTAAATTTTAAATGCCAAACTTCATTTTCAATTATATCCATTAATATAACAATTCATAGGAATAAAATAATAAACTATTTAAATATATGAAAAATGCCAAGGGAGTGTTTCTGAATCAATTCATTTAAATGAATTACAATTCAAAGAAATAATGTATATTTCATATATTTAAACAAATTTAATGTTAAAATAGGAAGTGCTTTAAAATATTCACAATGTTGCTTCATTTTATATCGCCTGCAAAAAAATGACGTTTTCCTTCGAATTAAGATATTATTAGCAGATATTTGTTCTTGTTTTAAGAATCTTTATTTCTTTTTTCTCTCAATATCGTGTCATAAATCTATCTTGATTTATTAATATTTGTGCTGGAAAACAAGACTAGATCATATTTTTCAATTTTCACATTGTTTCAGCAGATCTGCTGCTTTTTTATTATTTTGCCTGTATTTGGTTTAACGCTGCAAAAAATTAAATTAAAATAAATAAATCACCATCAAATTTAAATTCACTCATAATGATTAACACGATTCTATGACTTTATTTTAGCAATTCCTCAAAATATGATCCAATCAGTTCTTCACATTCTGAAATCAACACATTCATTTGAAAAATGACTAAGTCTAGATTTCAGAAAACAATTATCAAAATTAAAACAAGAACAATTATTCGCCAATGAGGACAGAAAAATAATTCCCTTTAAAATCAGTTTATTTTTCTGACCCACTCACAGATATTTTTTTTTCTTTAAAAAAAGCACAAAGTCACACCGTTTTTTTTTTCCCTTCAGAAAACAAGATTTAATATCCAAAGTCTGAAATGCTGATCTTTTTTTGCAGTTCACAAATACTCAACGTATCATCATGACGGGTTCAGACGCTCACCGCTTCCTGTGTCAGAATTACTGTTTTTATTTGCCCCTTCAGTTAATTTTCTGTGGCATTTTTCCCAGTTTCTAACCGGACAAACACACAGAGCGTAGTGCGTGTTGACAGTGAATCGATTATTAACAATAAAAAAATACGAATCGCTATGGATGTTATTTTTTTACAGTCGAGTCGAACATAAAACACAAATGTAGCTGTAAATGATGGAGCACGCAAACATTCAGCTAGAATACGTTTATTATGTCCGCAAATCTGAACACAGCGGCCTAGAAATGACGAAACACATCAGATATTACATAAAACTCCAGCGATCAGATTTTTTTTGTCGCTTTGCTCTCAGCCTCGACCGCCGTGTCTCCCTCGCTCTTCTCCTCTTTCCTTCTCGCCGCAGCTCTCTCTCTCTTCTCATGACATCAGGCCGACACGCCAAAGATAGAAGAGTTCCGCAGCAGGAAAGCGCGTTTGTTTGTTTGTTCCAGCTCTGTGTTTGTTTGGTTTGCGCTGGTTTATTTATGCCGCGGTGTCGTAGCGGCCCTGCGCCGCTTCGCTTGTGCGAGGGAACGTTTCAGAGTAAATACACAGAGACGGCGGCGAGAAGAGAAGGCAAACATTCAGAACACTGAACTGCATCGGATTATTTTGGCTTGTTTTTCATGTGGGCCGTTTATTTGATGTTTGTTTGGGTCAGCGCGGGGATGTGTGTGCCGCTCGCTCACGCCGCGTGTTCTGTCGTTGTGTGTCTCCGCAGGTAAACGGCCGCACCAGTGCCAGATCTGCAAGAAAGCCTTCAAACACAAACACCACCTGATCGAACACAGCCGCCTGCACTCCGGAGAAAAGCCCTACCAGTGCGACAAATGCGGCAAGCGCTTCTCGCACTCGGGCTCGTACTCGCAGCACATGAACCACAGGTACTCGTACTGCAAGAGGGAGGCCGAGGAGCGGGAGGCGGCCGAGCGCGAAGCCCGGGAAAAGGGTCACCTGGAGCCCACGGAGCTGCTGCTGAACCGGGCCTACCTGCAGGGCATCGCTCCGCCCGGGTACCCGGAGCACCCGGAGAGAGAGCCCATCCTCCGGGACGGCCTGAACGGCAGCATCCGGGAGCGTCTCAAGGAGGTGGAGGGAGCCTTCGTGAAGATGGGCCGGCGGGACGACGAGTTCGAGGAGGAGGAAGAGGAGAGCGAAAACAAAAGCATGGACACGGACGCCGACACCATGAGGGACGAGGAGGAGAACGGCGAGCACTCCATGGACGAGAGCTCCGTGGACGGCAAGACCGAGTCCAAGTCGGATCACGAGGACGGCGTGTAGGGGGACGGGTGTGTACGAAGCTGCATTATGCAAACACGAAGAAAAAAAAAGGAAAATAAAATAAATGAAGTTTTAAAAAGTGTACAGTATTAAGGCCTAAAATATGTGTGGTGCTACCATCCTAAAATCATGTGTTCCATAGTATTTATAGCACAAACTAGTAACTTGTACAAAAATTGCACTCTGCTTCTATAATCACTACGAGAAGGATGAAATTATTTGCCGATGTATATTTATACAGTGTTAAACAAGCGGTTTCTGCCCTCGCCACACACACTTTTAGGCCTGCTCACCTGATCCATGTGAAGGACCGTGACAGTATTCCGTTTGTGGGAGTCTTAAAGAGACTGTGTGGAGAGAGAACGGAGGGACGAAGCCTTCGGAAGGTTGTTGCCTTATATGCAAACCTGTTAATCAGCGCGTTTCAAAAGTGCCAACCCCGTTCAGTGTCAGAGGAACGAATCCGACGCTCGCTCCGTTCGCACAGCAGCTCTTTCGTTTACAACGACCTTTGTGCAATTTCGTTCTCAGTATTACACCAAACCGGTTTGCAATGACAGAATTGCATCCTTTTATTTGTAGGTTTAAATAACATCTTATTTATGTGGCCCATTTTGTATCTCCTGATTTTATTTATTTCATACTGTACAGTACAGTATTATAGTTCTTCAATAAATAGATCTATTTTAGTAAAATGGAACCTGGAGTTGATGAGAGCATTTATTGTGTTTTAAAACATGAATTGTGAAATGCAAATTTTCTTTCTTTTTTCTTTTCTTTGTTTGTTTGTTTGTTTGTTTGTTTCTGTTCTTTTATTTTCCAGTTACTGGAAATTCCAAAATTTGGGAACTTTTGATACAATCTTGTGAGAACACTGTATTTTCAACTGCGAAACAGAAAAGAGATCCACTCTCACGTGTTTTCTGAAGTGGGACAGAGACAGTTGAAACTAATGTATGATATCATGACTGAAAACACACCAATCTTTCCTGAAATGTCTTTGTAAGAGTATTATGGACTTTTAAATTTGTAATTTCTCTTGGAAATGACCATGCTCAAATAAAAGTAGCCAAATTAAAGAACTTTTCAAGAACGAGTGTGAGTGAGTGTGAGCAGATGGATTCGTCTGTTTTTGTTTTAGAGGACGACGTTATCGTCTCCGTCTTTGACTTGGTGAGCGCGGCGGAAATTTCACCTTTCAAAGGTGATTCGCAGGCTCCGTCATTAGATATTCCTGCAACTTCACAGCCGATGAAGGCCGGGCAGGTTTTCAATGAACTCTTCAAATAAAGAGCAGAGAACCTGTCGAACAAAGAGAGAGAGAGAGAGAGAGAGAGAGACAGCTTAAAGAGTCTTGAGCGTTCCTACAGCATATGCATATGAAAGAACAGATCAAACACACACACACACACACACACACACACACACGCGCGCGCGCTGAAGACGATCCATATCTCTCTCCCGACCGCACCTGATCAATCTAGCTTGCAAATGACAAAAAAGGACTGAAAACTCTGCCGAAGATGAAGATGCCACATCAGAACGGCTTTCATCTCTTCAGTTTTTCTCTTTCTGCTCTTTATTGACTGTTTTACAATGTTGCCAAAAGCTTGAGGTTTAAACAAAGAGAACCGAGCGGATTTAAACTGTGGTTAATTAAAATATTGATAACAATACACGTTAAAAAATGACATGCATAAATCAGAATGGGGCTAATTGTCAGTTTTCAGTGAATATGTATATATATATATTTTTTGAAAATCAATGTAAACACACATGAATTTAAACAAAAGTCTTGGCTGTAAAAAAAAAAAAATATGCTCGATATTTCCAGAATTATAATTGAAAATGTGCTTTAAAACAATATGCAGTAATAAGACTCGACAGCTCGGCAGTCTCCCACATACAGTATATTTGCATTAAACTATATAATTAGGATAAAAAAAGAAGCTTTTGTGCCTCAGGTTAGAGTTCAGTCTGACAAATCTGACAGTCATTGTGTGTTTCCATAATAATTCTCATGTGTTCATTATAATTCAATGATTCACAAGAAAAAGGTCATAAGGTCAAAAGTATCCACTTATATTTGTTTTTTACTGATTACACTTTTTTCACTTGTGTGTTTTCAGCCGTTATTTTCACGTTTGATGTCTGTATAATATTCACTTCACATTCACGTGATGACGCAGCAGTGACACACACACACACACACACACACACACACACACACACATATTTTAATCATTCAGTGAGTGACGACCTTTGGCCCTTACCCATATATATTTATTTTTTGAATATTTATTTTTGCCTTTATTTCAATTAGCCAGAATTTAAACTCAGGTCATGCACATCAGAGCTGTTGCCTCTGACAACATTTACCTATAATTTTAAATGACTATTTATGTCATTGTGTTATTTATTAATGACAACACGGATTGAGAGCGGCTGATGAGAGAGGTGAAAACATAATTCATGCATCACAGTGTTAATAAATAGAGCTATTACAAATGAAAGGCCTTCATAATTCTGTGAATCACTCAAATATAACGACCCTGAACAGTCACACAGCCGCTCTGCTGTTGTTACAGTGTGTGTGTGTGTGTGTGTGTGTGTTGGCGGCTGTGTTGGTATGTTTGGAGTTTGTGCCGTCTGATGATTCACTGCTGCTCTTTCAGCGACTGTACGGAGCGGCAGACAGCGCTGTCTCTCTCTCGGTCTGTCTCTCTCATGAGCTCATATTGCTGTTGGCTCGCTCGTTCCTTCAAACATCTTTCTCCTGCACGGCTTAAATCTTCCATTGCGAAAACAAACGCCACTCTCACAGATACTATAACAGCTCACACACACACACACACACGTCGCTGTACTGTACACACATTTACACTGACAACATATTGCCATCCTATCTGTATCAGTCAATATTAATGATTCATTTTACATATTCCAAATTCTTTAAATGATAATATGAGCTCATTTTCTTTCAATAATAATTATGCTGTATATAAAAAAAGGTTTCAAAAGAAACGTTATTTTCATTTGGTAATTTATATGTGAAGTAATCTATTACACATACGGTAGCGCTGTGCAATAAGGTTCAATTTGTTAACAAAATAAATTTGTCAAATCGTTAGTCATCATGAACTGACAGTAAAAAACACTGTTTTAAAGCATTTAATGATCTAGGTTAATATTAATTTAAAAATACTATTGGTTGTTGTTAATTCATATTTGTTCAAAACATATTTTTACAACCTGTGTTTTATTCAGTGTCAAACGTTGAATTCTATATACATGGAAATCACACCTACGTTCATATATCACTGTAAAGTTATTGTCCTCATAACTGTGTGCATAAAAGCCAATATATAGCCAACGGAAAAATATTAAACACACATTTGGTTCACATTTAGGTTTATATTGACTATATATTTGATTCATTCATTTAAACTGATTCAAAATAAACACACACTGTCCATCAGAAGTTTGATCATTTGAAATGTTTAACATTAAAAGTCTTCATGTGTGTTTTAGTGATGACATCATTGCCATATTTCTGTTTCATAGTTTTCATGACTTTACTGTAATGTAGAAAATATAGTCATAATAAAGTGTACAACTATAATATTATATACATATATATACATTTATTTTACAAGTTTCATAAAGAGTGTTTTAAAATAATTATGACACTTTATTTAACAGTCAAAAATTATGATTTAACCTCAAGTTTTGCTGGACTCATACTTTTGACCTAACTCAATTATTCATGTCTTCCATATGCTGTGTGTGTGTGTGTGTGTGTGTGAGAGTGTGTGAGTGTGTGTGTGAGAGAGTGTGTGAGTGTGTGTGTGTGTGTGAGAGTGTGTGAGTGTGTGTGTGTGTGTGTGTGTGTGTGTGAGAGTGTGTGAGTGTGTGTGTGTGTGTGTGTGTGTGTTTGTGATTTATGAGGACACAAATGTGTATAATGTCATGGGTATGGCACTGGTATTACAACTTAAATGTGAAATACGAGGACATTTCATGAGTCCTCATCTCAAATAGCTTTAAAAACATACTAAACAATGTTTTTTTGAAAATGTAAATAGCAGAACATTTTGTGTGATGGGTAGGTTTAGGTGTAGGGGTAGTGTAGGGGGACAGAATGTTCAGTTTGTACAGTAGAAAAACCATTACGCCTATGGAATGACCCCATAAACCATGAAAACACAACATGAGTGTGTGTGTGTGTGCAGGGCCTGGCACTCACAAAGAGAGACGGTTCAATGTCGTACAGTCAGACAGATGAGCAGCGAGAGGCCAACAGCTGCTCCGCCCAAAGAGAACACACACACACACACACACACACACACACACACACTCACACACACACACACACTCACACACACACTCACACACACACACTTAGTACACAAATCATATAAACTACAAATGACCAGCAGCTTAATCCACACAATCTAAACAAATTAATAATGACACAAAATGCAAATATATAAACACAAAAATAAACAAATCTAAAACAGACTCTGTGTAGCTGAAGTGGTTTTGCTGGTGTGATTTTTGTGAAAGGTCCAGAATCGTGTGTAATATCACATGTTGTGTGTTTGTGTTAGCACTGTTGAGCTGAAGTGGAGTGCAGACTTTTATTTTAACTGATGTGTATATTTAATCAATCAGTCAGTCAATCAATCTGTTTGAAAAGTTAATCTTAGGTGATTTTTATTTTTTGTATATTTTAACCCAAGTAACTTTTTAACCTTTATTTATTAACACACACTAGCATGAACACATTCACATCTGCTTTAACACACACACACACACACACACACACACACCTACAGTAAAAGCCTATTTTGGCTATTCGTTTAAAAAGAGGAGAAAGGTAATTATAGGTTTTGCCAGCACGTTTTATGGAGCCTTTGATATGCAGAAACACAGATTTGAGCGGCAGGCAGCAGGTTGTGTGAGTGTGTGTGAGTGTGTGTGAGTGTGTGTGAGTGTGTGTGAGTGTGTGCGAGTGTGTGTGAGTGTGTGTGTGCAGCTGAGTGCTGATTAGATGCCTGATCAGGGCTCTGACTGCAGGGTCTCAGCTGGGGACCAGGAACATCCTTCATTACGCGTTTCCAGGGGAGTGGAATTGTGCTCGCGTGGCAGCCTGTAGCAGGGGTTATAATCATATCTGTTTAGATTAGCGGTCAGTTATCCTGACACAGATCCTCCTCCCCTTCATAGCGTGTTCATATACCCTGACAAACAGTCAAAGCAGCGAAACTCACTTCGGCCCAGGACAGAGCCCTGATGCACACCGTCCCGCTGCACGCGCTAATACAGCTGCTACGCTCATGTGACTCCACAGCTGTCTGTCAGGATAAATATGCAACAGTTTAACAGTCAGTAATTTAGATTTAACGTCCTCATACTTACTCTTTAACTTGTTCAGGGTTTATAGGCTGACTCTGAAGCACTGCTGCCAATTCACTCGCATAAACGTGCGTGTGTGTGTGTGTGTGTTATACGAGCAGACTGTTTGTAATAGACTCGCCACCATTGCCCCTCGCAGTCCAATAATTGCACGTTCTGGACTCAAAATGCAAAGCCGAACGCGATCAGACCTGTTCCAGGGATATGGAAACCTATGCCTTTTTTTTCATCTTTCCTTCTATATGTAATTTTTTTAAGGCAAGCATTCACACACAGCCTTTGGGGATTAGGCCTAATGACAGAAGTTAATTATATTAAGTGTAATTTTTAAAAACAGTTCATGAACTGCAAATTATAGTTAAGAGCCCCTTTAATGCTCTTTGTGTTAATTACATGTCTTAATATTGCATAAAAAATAAAGGATCCAAGGAAAAAAGAGGTGGAGAGAAAAACAATTTGTGAGTACATTAGTTTCATTCATCACTGTTTAAAACGGCCTCTTTTAGTGAGAGACATTATTGAGCTTTTATAGTGAGACTAAAATCACAGTTTTCATACCTGAGGAGTGCATGAAATCATATGAAAATGCAATCACAGTAATTCACAGTAATTTTACACTTTCTGCACAATAAAGGTGCAGAGCCAGTTCATGATTATTTGCATGATTATTTTCATAAGCACAATCTGATGTGAATTTTCTTAATTTGATTTGAAGTGTTAGACCACCGCAAACACGAACTGTGACTTTCTTTTTTAGTATTATTATTTCATTTTTTTTGCCTTACTTTTGATAGGACGGTTTGTGGAGAAACATTAATGTTAATGTATGTTCCTCGTATTGTAAATGATTTTTCAGCATGATATTTTAAAAGTGTTCAAAATCTGAAATGACTTTCCTTGTCAGCGGACGTCATCAATCCCTCTCATGCTTTTCATCCCTCTGAATATTCTGTAAAACGAGAATATTTTTGTGCAAACAGAACACTATTAATAATTGCATGACATCAGAGTCAGTGTTTGATGTCAGAAACGTGCCACACTTCCTTCACGTCTCGTCCGCTCAGCCCGAAACATCCGCAGCAGATATTCGCTCAGCCGCCGTTATTTGACTCGTATGGTAGCAAAACTGCACGTTTCTGCCGTTCGTGTGAAACAGAAACTGACACTACAAGTCTAGGAGTTCATTAGCCTTCTCATAATTATCCTCCAGGCTCTTTGGAGAGATTTCCTTTTTTTTTTCTGATCGGTTATGAAGTTCAGCTCTTGAGAGGCAAAGAGACTCTTGACTCGCTCAATTGAAATAAAAGAGAGAGAAAAAGGTCCTGGCCATTTTGTTGCTTTGAAACCTTAATCTAGAAAAATTCAACTTTCCTTTATCCTTTAATACCAGATCAAAGAGCGGAGAGTGAACCGATTCAAACCCGTCCATTATGGAGGAAACAGCAGAAGGGCTTTGAGAAAGTGTGAAACGTCCTCACACAAAAGAAAAGGTTTGGAGGCTCAATTACTCACTTATTCACCGGCCTAATTTTATGCGCGCTTCATTTGCATGTCATTTTTGAGGGCGAGGCAGAAATTTCGCCTGGTAATTACCCTGCAAATACATTAACGACCCCGAGAGCCACGCATCCATCTACGTGTGGCCGCTCGTGTGGCGGCGGCCAGCGGTCAGGATGCCGTGATCTTTTTGATGTTGTTTTTTTTTGCCTTTTGGAATTGCTGCAATCAGTCGAAAGATTTGCGATATGTTAAAAAGACTCGGCGTTTACCTCCTGGTGAGCGCGACTTCAAATGCCTCGCTTTAAGACCCAACTCACCGTCTCCGGTATGGCCTCCATCTTTGAAGACCTGTGTGAAGAAATGTGACGGTTCAGATCTGGACCGAGTCCAGGACGGTCGTGTCTCTGCCTTGACATTTCAGACGGTTTCTCGAGGAAATGTTTGTTTGCGCTCGTTTAATTATTTCATTTCAGTGCAAACGGCGATTTGGCGAGAAGCCGCGTATCGATTATGAAAGAAGGCAGGGTGATTAAAACAGCCGAATTGGTGTGTGAAAATGAAAAAAATAAATAAATAAATAAACAGGAGGAAAGAGAGAGGAAAAAACCAGCAGCTTTTCCTCAGGAGTCAGAGACCACCCTCGGCTCGCTCACTTGTAATCATCTCAGAATTTGCTCAGAAACACTTGCGAACTTGTGTGGGAGTTGTTTTTACTTCATTAAAAGCAGAGTCTAGAGCCCACGAGATCTCTCACGCTGCAGAAACCAACCCTCACCGCGAGAAAAACAACCGGGAAAAATACAACCACGTCCTGGAATTCTTTTAGAAGTTGACGGAATGCGAATCCTGGGAGGAATGGCTGCCGAGGGAGGCTGCTGATTGGTTATTTGTGTTTGGAGGACAGACTTTGATTGGTGGTTCACAGCTTTGTGTCTCACCTTTATAGGCATCTCAATACTGACAGAGAGAATCATGGGAAATTTTCACACATTTAACCTCATTCATTTAAACATATATTGAAAAAAGCTTAATTCATTAATTATTGTGACCTCTGATCAGTCTTTAGCTACTTTGCATTGAACATAGTTGGCAACACCGCACTCACTGATTTAAACATGCGACTTGAGATCATGTGACAAATGTAGTGAAGTCATGTGACAGTAAAGCCTTTATTTGTCCCACAGTGAACTGACAAAGATCGTAGCGCGCCGCTGTTGATCACAGTCTGGCCTGCTCCTGTCACTGTATAATGCTTCAGCACAAAGATAGAATTCCATTATCAATATAGTCTCAATCAGGAAGAATAGACACAATATGGATTATGGATCAGAACAACAAGGAGACATACGAACAGAAAATATGAAAATGTTATTCTGCAACGGAATCGACTGAATGCAAACCCAAAACCTGCAGGTATTTCACTGAAGCTCATGCTGCTGCTGGTGTTTAAACATATACTTTCAAACTAAATTGTGTTTTCCAGTATTGTATATAAACTGCATGGATTTGTACGCTTGGAAAGTGTCGACGAATTGAGTCTAAATGTACTTGATGAGTGTCTCTGACACATGACTGAAAATATGAGTGACTGAATGTTGTTATTAGCCTCTGAATCCATCCATCCATCCATCCATCCACCCATCCTCCCATCCACCCACCCTAATCCATCCATCCATCCGTTCATCTATCCATCCATCCATCCATCCATCCACCGATCCATCCATCCATCCTCCCATCCATCCTCCCATCCATCCATCCATCCATCCTCCCATCCATCCATCCATCCATCCTCCCATCCATCCATCCATCCATCCATCCTCCCATCCATCCATCCATCCATCCTCCCATCCATCCATCCATCCTCCCATCCATCCATCCATCCATCCATCCATCCTCCCATCCATCCATCCATCCATCCATCCTCCCATCCATCCATCCATCCATCCATCCATCCATCCATCCATCCATCCATCCTCCCATCCATCCATCCATCCTCCCATCCATCCTCCCATCCATCCATCCATCCATCCATCCTCCCATCCATCCATCCATCCATCCATCCTCCCATCCATCCATCCATCCTCCCATGCACCCTCCCTAATCCATCCATCCATCCGTTCATCTATCCATCCATCCATCCATCCTCCCATCCATCCATCCTCCCATCCATCCTCCCATCCATCCATCCATCCATCCATCCATCCATCCATCCTCCCATCCATCCATCCTCCCATCCATCCATCCTCCCATCCATCCATCCATCCATCCTCCCATCCATCCATCCATCCATCCTCCCATCCATCCTTCCATCCATCCATCCATCCTCCCATCCATCCATCCATCCTCCCATCCATCCATTCATCCACCCATCCATCCATCCATCCATTAATCCATCCATTCATCCACCCATCCATCCATCCATCCATTAATCCAA
The DNA here is from genome assembly GCA_038088235.1 of Zacco platypus. Taxonomy (NCBI): domain Eukaryota; kingdom Metazoa; phylum Chordata; class Actinopteri; order Cypriniformes; family Xenocyprididae; genus Zacco; species Zacco platypus. The sequence continues at coordinate 359,591 of CM076074.1, forward strand.
CCACCCACCCACCTATTCATCCATCCACCCACCCTGATCCATCCATTCATCCACCCATCCATCCATACATTAATCCATTCATCCACCCATTCATCCATCCCCCCACCCACCCATTCATCTATCCACCCACCCTAATCCATTCATTCATCCATCCATCCAGATAGACAGACCAAAATTGTCCTTAAAATTTAACATTGAAATTGATCAATATTACCTGTTAACGGCATAGAGTGAATAGTAAAAATAAACAAAAGCAAAAGTGATTTACTAGTTTATCAGAGCAAACCTGAAACCCTTCTTGTGGAAATCCACTGAACTAGAGGAATTCTTTTACGAGGCAAAACTGGATCTTGAGCAGATCTCCTACTAGATCAGACTAAACATTGATCAGTGTTTAAACCTCTCAAACACTGTTTCTAGTGTCTAGTTTCTTGTGAAACTTTTGTACCTGATTAAATGGGTCAGGTCAAATGTGATTTGACTGGACATTTGATGATGACGACGACGATGATGATTTACTTGTTGACCTCAACATTGGTCAGTCTTTCTCCTTGAGATGGTCACGGGTGACTCAAATGTTCATGCCCAGAGGGACAACCAGTCAAAGTCACAGTATTCTTACGGGTGGCAGGTCACTTCCAGTGTGGCCGAAGGGAAGCTCTAGTCTTGCATCCATATGTGCCTTTATGAGGTTTATCTGGTCATGTGCTGTTAGAGCAAACCTGACATGACCTGACACGATGTCTCGCTGCACCTGACCAATGGGCATGTCTGATCCGTGTTACATGTCTCATGATTACACTCCATGACCCGTCTGACATCCGTAAGACCTTCGTAAACCCACAAACTGCCAGCGTAAGATCATCCTGTCGAGTCGAAGTACAGCCCGACCCATGACGCGTGCCAACCTAGGATGATGAGAGAATTTAATGTCCTGCGACATGAATATGGATTCAGAAAGTGTTTAGAGCAGATTAAAATTTCCTTTCATTTTTATTTTCTTTGATCCATCTTAATCTGGTTGGAATATTACTTCTCAAGGTTCTTAGGTTGTGTCCCATCTGTGACGATATGCATTTTAATCTACTGTGAAATCTAATAAGATCAAAACTTATGAAACTGTCTTTTGACGGCATCTCAAGCATCTTCTCGATCAGAGGTCGCTGAGGTCTGGCAGATTACTGTATTATTCAGAAGATGAATGCTTTAAAAAAAAAAACAATCACTCCTGATCTGTTGAACCTTCATTAAAAACGGATCACTTTGTCATTTCAGTGAAAAACAGCAGCAGGAATAAAGATCTAGTTTGTCTTGATGAAATGAAGATTAAGATGAATAATTTGTATTGTTTTGACTGTAATACAGTCGCCTATATGTTAATTTACTGCAGCGTTTGTGCAGCTGTAGATCAGTATATCAAAGTGTTTGAGGCGCTTTATTCTGAGTTTTGCCTTGATTTCTGTCAAATGTGTTCGAGAATCAATATGAAACCGATGATTGAATACATATAGGCTAAACACAATTAAACGTGCAAATATATGCAAGGAAGAAGACCGTTCAGGATTCAGATCCTGTGCCATGATGTCATTATCACTGTCAGTTACATCATGCTGGAATTGGATCAATGTAAATGAATAGGAAATTTTAATCTGGCATTTCTTAACAAGCAAATACATTTCAGTAAAGAACATTTTGAGAGAAATGTACTTAATTGTCATAAATAATGCCTCAATGCATTAAAAATTCCTTACATGTTTTAATGAGAATCACTCTAGAATTAACTTCTCACAGTACAACCAGTGAAAGCTCTCGGAAACACAGAACACAGACGGTTCGGTTCATTAGTTTTGGCTGATGGAGTTATCTGGTGAAGTAAGTCAGTCTAATAGTCCTGAGAATAGCAGACTTTGAAAAGATGCTGTTAATTTGTATATTCTCTCTCGTCTCCGATGGGAAGACGCCGAGGACTTCAGAATTCCAGTCAGAGTACGGAGCGTTCAAACCGCGGTGCCCGAATCCACTTGAAGAGCCACTCACGCCTTTAATATGTAAATGAAAGGTATGCAAAGATCTGATGCTTTTATTAAAGAAATCTGCCCCGAGGCTCGCGGCCGCCCCACTGCTGCGAAACGCAGTTACACGCTGAAATAAACAGTTGTTAAAAAGGATCACATGAGTTTGTATCTGGGAAGATGAAAAGCTAATTGACATGAATAATTTATCGTGATGCGATATTTTATATAAATGAAATAGGAGAGAGAGTGAAAGCAAATATTTCACATATTAGCAGGACCGACGAATATTCATAAGAAATGATCCGGGTGTATTTCTGCTGCGCTTTAATCTGCTGTCTGAAGGTCAATGAACTACATTCACCGGTTGACACACGGCGAACTTTCAAGAGCTATTAGAGATCCATAAATGATTCAAGCACAGAGCCGTAACACACCGCTGAATAAAATTGTCTCATTTACCTTCATAAAGGTCTTTGAGTGCTTCTATTATACCTACACACACACACACACACACACACTGATGGAGGTGAGGATTGACTGATTTAGTCGTCTACGTCTTTAAAGACCAGAGAGATAAAATCACATCAGTGAGTAGCTGAGAAAATGATTAGTTTTATCAAATGTGATTTGACAAGATGTGAGGAATGATAAAATAATCTTTATTCAGGTCTCAGCCGGTTGTTGTCAGAGCCACTTTATATCTGAGATCTGAAGTAATTTTTGCTGTTTCATAATTAATGGCATGTAGAGTTTCTGGAGCTCAGTCAGTCGATCGTGGCGCTGGCAACGACAAGGTCGTGGGTTTGATTCCTAGATTAAATATATAGTTTGTCTGCAATGTAAGTTTCTGTGGGTAAAAGATGCACGAGTGTAAATGTACATTGTGAATTGTCATTATTTGGTTATTCTTGAATTTTTGTCATAAAGAAAATATGCCAAAAACATTTAAACGTATTTTAATCCACCATGAACTACCCTACAATCTGATTGGTTGACAGGAATGTTTTTCCAGGATCATCAACACTGTTCACTCCAGCTGTTCGTCACGACAGATCTAGGGCGTACTTTAGTGATCTAAGAGCACTTAGTGCGTGTCCAAATCTACTTTTGATAGTTTGAAGATGGTAGAAATGGTTGTCATCATGACGCTTCTGTGTGTTGAACCTACAACCTTTAAGTTGCCAGCCAACTGCTTCACCCATTTCCACTGTTGAGCTGAAATTTGCTATTTCGCAATATACAGCAAGTACTGTAGAGTTTGGATCGTCATTCCCTTGTTTTTTCTCTTCACTTTTTATTCTCAAATAATTGACTACAGGTTCAGCGCCTGAAACCTGTGGTTTAGCACTCATGGGAATCTTTCCTGGGATTTGAACCTACACCCTTTAAGTTACCAGCCAACCACGTCACCCATTTCCACTGTTGAGCTGAAGTTTGTACCACATCATGATCAGCATGTAGAGTTAGATTTGTTCAGAGTTTGCAGTTGCGCTCATGGATTGAGTCACCATGCACACATCCAGACTCCAGAGCATTAGGCTGATGTCAGGAGGAAATGACACGTCTAAATTGACCATCAGAAGTGTCCATCTCAGATGAAGGAGTCTATTCTTCTCCAGGAGCGATGGCTTGGACAAAGGCGACTCTTATGGGGCTGAACTTTTGACAGCTCTGCTCCGCTTCTCCAGATGCTTTGGTGGCGGCGTTGCAGTGGGTGAATTCCTCACATTTCTGTGTGTTGCTGCACTGACGTTCCTCTGTAAGTGTGTCTTTGTTCAGGCCCTCCTCAACCCCAGACCCTTGCCCTGCAATGCTTCTAAAACTATTCACCTCCATCCCCCTCGTGAATGACGCGTCTTTGCGCTTTTGATGGATGAGGGTCTCCTCTTCACCCACGGTGTGGTTTGGAAACCGGAGTTGGATGGTGTCATTATGCATCACATCGCTCAGGGAATGTGTCATCCTGTAGGCGACCACCGTGTTGAACTCTAATGGAGTCCTGCACGAAATCGGGGATCGCTTGCAAACGTAGAGCGTGTTTGTTGACATGGGCGTTTGGGGAATCCTTGCAATTCACCATGACGTGATTCCAGAAGTCTCAGGCCACCAGAAACTGACCAACTCCGGTCCGTGGAGACGTGGAGAATCTCACTGGACTTGGAAATGGATTCTTATTTAAACGTCTGCAGTCTCTGGACTGGAACACCATTAGAGAATGGAGAACATTAACACTCGCATAATTAATTCTTCTTTCTTTTTTTTTTCTTTTTTCTCAGAAAAGACATTTTAATTCTGAGTGACTATCAAATTATCCAAGTGTAAGATATTTTAGGAAAGACAGCAGTGGTGTTTTTGAGCTAACCTACTCTCGTTCTGGATCCTGGGGTGTTTATGGCAAACTCCTCTCTGCAATATTTCAGAAATCATTCATTTGGCATTTTTGTTGCTTTATCCGCCACGGTTTACACTGACCGCAGCGATCCAGCTCTAAAAACAACAAAAAAACATTATTACAGTATCTCAATGTAACACTTTTAAAAGTGTGGCTGTAAGTGAGATTTTAGAGGAATATAATGAGTGAAAAGCAATTCAATTTGAGTCTGATCATCAACAATTAAATGACTTCATGAGACTTGCATAACACCGACTGCATATAGACTGATTTCATGGTGCTTTTCTGGATGTTTTTGTATGGAAAAGAGCTGCATGAAGATTCTTTGCAAATTCTCCTTGTTTTTCTTCCACAGAAAAAAAAAATAGCTCAGTTTGGAGGAGAGCAAGAAAACACAAAGTTCCGTTGGTGTCATATATTGCAAAACTCCTCGGTTCAACGCTTTTGGCCGTGTTGCAAGTTTTGCAATCGTTTATTACGGCTTTTCTTTTCCGTTTATCCAAGTCATTTATAAAATGTTTTTGTGGCTCCGTTTTAATTTTCCCGTGTCTGGCTGCATAGCATTCCATTAACGTGCAGTAATTCGTAAATATGAACGTGTGTCTGGTGACGAGGTTCTCAGCTAAACAGAAGTGATCGCGTGTGACAGGAAGGAGCCTCAGTCATTCACCCGGCCCTTATCCCATCAAATGCTTTTCACATCAAGACAATATTGGAGCCGAGCGCTGCGAGCACGCCGAGGTCTGTGAGCTAATGCAGGGTGAAGCCATGCCATCTCCCCCCTGAGCTCTTTGTGTCCCGTGCCCACCGTGGCACCGTATGGGTCCCGTACGGGCTTTCGCAGATGCACGCCCCATCCTCGGAGAAAAGGAGGTGCCGTGGTTTCGTCTGTGTGTAGACATGGATAATTCAGGGCTGATCTCTCGGCGCTGCGGTAATGAGGGTGATTTAAAGAATGTTCGCACATCTCCGAGTGCTGATAAATGTTATTATTCATGCACAGGTGCTGCTGCGAGCAGCCTCTGAATGATAATTAAGATAATCTGTCTCTTTCTTCCCACTCGCCTTTCACACGAATCACTTTGTTCTGCACTTTCTCCGCTCTCAATAGCAGGCGCTGCGGCGGCCCGTCTCTGGCCCGTTCTATTGTCTCGTGCCTTTTCCAGCACAAAACCTCACCAAACAACTGGGACTAAACGTAGATTTCCCTCGAGCTCTTCCTCTGTAGAGTACGTGCCGAGCTGAATTCAAGTCAAATGAAGAAAGTGAGCAGTCCTGCGGGACCGACACCGCCACGTCTTGTGTACATAGCGCTGGGATACGTTCGGATCGCTTGTCCTGCGTGTGTATCTCATTTTACTGTACATTAGTCAGAAATTTCAGAGATTTCAGAGCAGAAACTGCTCAAGCAGTAGAACACAGCGCTTGCAACGCCAATGTCATGGTTTGATTCTCGGGGAACGCGTGAACTGGTAAAATGTGTACCTTGAAAGCGATGGAAAAAATGCAGAAATGTGACTGTAAACATTTTCTGGTTGGATCGCAGATCAGATCATTTTCTCATGCAAGATTTGATTATAAATACTTCAGTTCATATGGAGATCTCTGCTGGACTTGATTGTTGAGATCATTTCTGAAACTTTAGAAGAGATTCCTCAGGATAACAACCTCCATTTAATTTCATTGCATTCTTAAAGAAACGACTGAGATATTAATAAGATCTCATTTGTGATTTTGCTTTCCTGTGGGTTCAGATCTACAAACGAACCGACGTCCTTGCTGCTTACACACACAAAACACACAAAAGAGCAAAAGCTAATTGCATGTGTCTGTCTAGAACCATTTTGTCCAATGCTTGAGTGCATTTAGCATTAACTAACACTAGTGTGTGTGTGTGTGTTAAGCTCGAAAGGTTAGAGTATGTGAAGGGTTTGTGTGTAATTACCTGAAGTACAAAGGCTCTTCCCAGAGGCCCAGCGAATGGAAGTGTCTACTGTCAAACACCCTCATTAGAAAGCAGCTCCATATCATTAATCTAAATGAAAACTCTCCTGCAGACCTCAGCTGAACAGGTTTGTAAACAATTAAGTTAAACCTAAATAGACCTGTCAAAGTTTAACAGGGTTCATAGGTTCTCGGGAAAGCTTGGAGAGCGAGACAGCCACTCTTTCCCTGTAAGAAGGTTTCTTTATGTGCGGTTCACGGGAAATTAAGAGCGTTTCCAGACCAGATTTCTTCTTGCAGTCCATTTGGCTTGCTAGATTGGCTGTTTCTCTGTTATTCGGAGTGCAGAACACCTCCCTGTGCTCCTCATTCAGATGTTTTGTGCATTTTTATGGAACAATTCGGAGGCTTTTGCAGTCTAGCTTCGGTGAAATTGCTCAAAGCATCAATGTAAGCAGGACACTTTGACCTGAAGAACTTCTGTGATCTGTGAAATCTGTGGTCCACCATCCGAAACCTTGTTTTTGTGTTTGCCGTGCGAGCGGTGACGATGCGGTTGTGTTTAAGTGCGACTACAGCTGTGTCATCTCAACACGACGCCTGTTTACAGGAGCCGCTCGACAGCAGACGGACGCAGTTAATCCGCTCTGCTTTTGTGTGCAAATGAGTTGTTTTGTTTATCTTTGGTTAAGTTTGATTTGCTGTGTCTGTGTGCTGATGTTGAGTTGAGTAACCGTGTGTTCTCTGCTCTCAAGTGGGGAACATGAGCGCCGGGAAAAGCTTTTCTCCAGCTGGTTTTCATGTTCCCAAACCTACAGCAGACCGGATAAACTGACGACGCTGCAGTGAGTTAGACACTTACGAACACCATTGAATCTAATGCATCTATCTCGACTTTGTGTATTGTTACACTCTCAAATGTGTCAGAATACAATTTGATTTTCCATTTGAGTAGTAAACACATGAATATTAATCATCAAACATGCTACTATTGGCTGGAGTTGTGTTGCTTCGTTCAGTATTTCGATTTCAGTGTAAAACGCTTGAAACCAGTCGTTTTGCACTAATAGAAAAAGATGTATGAGTAAAAAAACGTTTCATTCAAGATATCACAAACGTTTAAAGGGTTCTGTGTTGAGACAGTCTTCTCAGTACGTCTGTTCTTGTGTAGCTCACTATGACTGTAACTTTCCTCAGTAAAACCCAGATTTTTCCTTCTGAAAGCGGTAAATGACATATATTTAAAGCATACCTTCTGGCTACCGTATGCCCTGAAATGTCTTTAATAAGGATGAAAGAGCTACTAGTAAAGCTCAGCTTTTAAATTAGGAATGACCCACTGCAGTACTGACTTTACGAAGGTTACAATTAAACACACATATCCATCTTTTCTGATGTCTGCTGTTAAAATCCTGATTATAGCAGCGTCAGATTCATCCAATCCCAGTAAAACTCCACAGATTCTGTTGGTGGATCATATATGATCCTCAGTGTCCTGATGGTGGAACGGCGTCTCATTCTGTTCACGGGTCAAGTGCACTGCACAGCGTTCAATACAGTATTCAAATAGAGAAATTCATCTGGGTTGTGCGTGTGTGTTTTGGAGATTAATAACAGAATAACAGCGACAGAAGCTTTTCTTTACTCTTGTGTGTCGTGCTTCAGATTAAACATGTGGAAAGTGGTGATCATTATCTCAGTGTGGTGTGGTGAGTACGTCTGTGTGTGATTTAGGCGACACTGAGAAGTTTACTGAATTGAGTGCTGGAGCTGAGCTGTGCCAGGTGTGTGTGTGTGTGTGTGTGTGTGTGTGTGTGTGTGCGCGCTGGGGCTTTAATGCAGGGAAACCCACTTCACCTACTGACAGCCTAACCACAAACCTCAGAATCAAAAACAGGCAGAGGAACGTTCATCAAGAAAAACTTTCAGGTTGCTTTGACAAAGATTGCCTGAAAGTAAAAAAAAAAAAAGAAAAGTTTTACATTTACATTATAGATGAACTATAGATGGATTATAGATGTATTATGAATGAATGGATTATGGATGGATGGATTAATGTATGGATGGATGGATTATAGATGAATGGTTTATAGATGATGTATTATGATGGATGGATTAATTTATGGACGGATGGATGGATGGATTATGGATGAATGGATTATAGATGGGTGGATGGATGGATTATAGATGGGTGGATGAATGGATTATAGATGGGTGGATGAATGGATGGATTGCAGATGAGTGGATGAATTATAGATGGATTATAGATGAATGGTTTATAGATGGATGTATTATGAAGGATGGATTAATTTATAGACGTATGGATGGATGGATGATTATGGATGAATGGTTTATAGATGGGTGGATGGATGGATTATAGATGTATGTATGAATGGATGGATTGCAGATGAGTGGATGGATTATAGATGAATGGATGATTATAGATGGATTATAGATGAATGGTTTATAGATGGATGTATTATGAAGGGTGGATTAATTTATAGATGTTTGGATGATGGATGGATTATAGATGAATGGATTATAGATGGGTGGATGGATTATAGATGGATGGATTAATGTATGGACGTATGGATGGATGGATTAATGTATGGATGGATGGATTATAGATGAATGGTTTATAGATGGATGTATTATGATGGATGGATTAATTTATGGATGTATGGATGGATGGATGGATTATGGATGAATGGATGGATGGATGGATTATGGATGAATGGATTACAGATGGGTGGATGGATTATAGATGGATGGATGGATGGATGGATGGATTATGGATGAATAGATTACAGACGGGTGGGTGGATTATAGATGGATGGATGGATGGATGGATTATGGATGAATGGATTACAGATAGGTGGATGGATGGATTATAGATGGATGGATGGATGGATGGATGGATTATGGATGAATGGATTACAGATGGGTGGATGGATGAATTATAGATGAATGGATGGATGGATGGATTATGGATGAATGGATTACAGATGGGTGGATGGATGGATTATAGATGGATGGATGGATGGATGGATTATGGATGAATGGATTACAGATGGGTGGATGGATGGATTATAGATGAATGGATGGATGGATGGATTATGGATGAATGGATTACAGATGGGTGGATGGATGGATTATAGATGGATGGATGGATGGATTATGGATGAATGGATTACAGATGGGTGAATGGATGGATTATAGATGGATGGATGGATGGATGGATTATGGATGAATGGATTACAGATGGGTGGATGGATGGATTATAGATGGATGGATGGATGGATGGATTATGGATGAATGGATTACAGATGGGTGGATGGATGGATTATAGATGAATGGATGGATGGATGGATTATGGATGAATGGATTACAGATGGGTGGATGGATGGATTATAGATGGATGGATGGATGGATGGATGGATTATGGATGAATGGATTACAGATGGGTGGATGGATGGATTATAGATGAATGGATGGATGGATGGATTATGGATGAATGGATTACAGATGGGTGAATGGATGGATTATAGATGGATGGATGGATCATAGATTTTAAATTCTGTTCCTGATTTCCACCCGGTAGGTACAGTCACCGTTTGTTGATTTCCACATCAAAATATCTCCCGTCTCATCAACACGTCTCTGATCTGAAGTCAGTGAGATGTGGGTGTGTGCTGAGTTTCCATCCAAAACACAGGAGTTTCAAAAGCCCTAATCAGGATCATTTTCAAAGGCTCCAGAACAGAGAAATGTCTTTGTTTCTGAGTGAAATGTGGGCTTCTCCAAACGTCTCTGTGCACAGGATGTCCCTGAGACTCTTCTTGGCAGCGCTGGGTAAAAATAGGGGGGTTTCATCTGGTTTAACTCAGGCATCTGCACTGGTTTGGGAGGCTCTTTTGTTCTGGAGTTTTGATTGAAACTTAGAAAGTGCAGGAAATGCAAAGACTCCTGGATGGGACGATGTGCGCTGACGTGATTGGATCGCCGGTGCAGACTCATGGGCTCGACCACATGAAAGGGCCGCAGATGGAGGGCTGTTCTGGTGCCGTTCAGGAGACACACCCGCTTCGAAAACTCATAGGTTCAGTCTCCATGTCGCCAGCTGCAAGATGCCTTTTATTAATGGCTCTCATAATCATTTTCGGGCCTGGTTTTATTCTCTTGCGTTTGTTCTTCAATTGTCTGTCTTCAGCTACATCCGTTTTTGATGAGAAAACGTGTAACCCCCCTGAACATCATAACCCTTTTTTTCATCGAGAAACCATTTAAATGCTAAATACAGACACTTATTACTTTACCAGCACAGAGAAGTTTGGTTGCTTTGCTCGCTGTTTGTGAAGTTATCACCGCGAGCCACATATTTGTGGACTTTAACCTTGTATAGACTTAAATTGGGTTAAAGCACCATCAGATCTGATCTCTGAGGTCATTCATCAGCGGCGAGGAACTGTCTCGGATGCAGACGTTTGTCCTTAAATCACAGCTGCGTTTGAAACGTCTCGTGGTTGAAGTGTTGAAGATATTAGTCATCATTAAAGTTAACCTGATCTTTGACTAATTTACTTAATAGTTTAGAAATGAAAACAGCTCTGAAATAAGGTTACAGTGCTTCTAGTTGTTCTGTGAGATGCGTCATGGCTCGATATTTACTGTAGTGACACCGGAGACTCGAGACTGATTTCAATAGTTTGATATTAGGATGTTGCTGTGTGCATATATAAAAATACTATAGTAAAACATTATTTGGTTAACTGTAAGTTACCTTATCATATACAATAAAAAACTAAATGGTTTAACATGGCATTATGTGTAATTTTACTTCAAAAATCTGTCAAAAAGGTCTGTTTTTTACAAGTAAAAACACATTTTACAGTGGAAAACAGTGAAAGGTCATTCCCAGTCCCTGTGTGACACATCACATATGATTAGACTTTATATAAATTGGTTGTTTCTTGTCATTTTTGTTATGTGTTATTGACATTGCATGTGAAGCACTACATTTTCTCTTTAAATATTTCTGTTAAAATTTATTGCCTTATTTTAGCGTCTTACATGTTAGCCTGATGGTGTATTTGAGTATCGGTATAAGTTTTACGGCCAGGTTTTCTGAAGTGCCAGCTGTATTTTTATGTTGGTTATCTATAAATTTTTACAATAAAAAGCAGATTTTGGTAGTTAAAGAAGATTGGTATTATTTCACTTAATGAAGTATATGATCATAAGTTATAAATTATACAGGCACAAATATGTAATTGCACAATACCTGAAATATTGTTGCTGTATCAGTAAATTTCTCGCAAGCATAGCTTCCAGTTTTATTTTTTTACAGTAAAATTATCCACATTTTTTTATTTTTATATATGCTTTATGCTATTTTACACACCTTTTTTTCTGTATTTTATGTATGAAACAGAAGTTGCACTCATGTTTTCTTCTCTATAGTGTCATATATCAGAGTGAAACGCTTCTCAAACAAGAACAAATGTAGGCGGGGCTTGATTGTGTCTGTGGGGAATTGACCCTTGGCAAACAGTTTGATTGACAGGCGATCTGACCAATCATAACCCCGAATCCTCCATTTTGTCGTCAAAGCGGTCAGGGGAGTTAGTAGATGAACGTCAGTGAACTTGAATCACGTCTTGAAACAACATTCCTTCTGATGTTCATTCATGTTTATTTGATGCTATAAATGAACTAGTATGAAGAGATGATCGCTTCACGAGGAGCTACATCTGTCACCACACATTAAACACACACTAGACGCTATTTATTGATTAAACTTCTATAAAAAATTACTATATATTAAATATGAAACTGTTTCACACATTGTCAGTGTCTCTTTGCTCCTCTATGTATTTTTCACTGCGTGAGAACATGATGTGTGGCGTGAGAGCGGACACAGCAACAGTGGGCGGGTTTTGCGAAGGGTCAATTGATTGGATGGTGGTGGTTTGCTATTGGTGGATCTCGTGTGAGTGACAGGTTGCCCCGCCCTCATCATCAGAGAATTGAAGAGATTCTGATTCAAGATTATGAGGAACATGAATTTAACACAATAATGATTTATAATAAACACTGCAATATTCTATAAAAAAAAAGAGAGAGAGAATGATCCATTTTGATTTTGGCTTTTTGATTCCTTTAAACAATATACATTTTGGTTTTCTGTTCTCCAACAAGTATTGATGCAAAACTGATTTGGTGAAATTTTTCGGAAACAAGGAGTCTCCCTCATGAAGTCTCTACAACGCCTTGTAACGCTCACTGGGTTTTGGAAGCGAGCCTGTGTGTTTTAACGGGAAACTCTCTCCGCCCTCCTCTGGCTCTGCTCTGGAAATCCTCCTGATTTAACTGTAATGATTTTCTTTCAAACCACGGTTTTGTCTGACTTCCAGCCGTCGATTGACTCATCTTGAGCCCAGTAAAGCCACTGTCACTTCATATTCAGCCTTCCGTAATATTGGAATAACAAACAGCAAACGCACGGCACAAAGACACTCTAATGAAAATGCTATAATTGACTGTGTTGTGGGACTTTATCATTAGTTGGGGCTTGATTCGGAGGCATAATCTGCTTTTGCTGGTGCCAGCCTCTGTACTAGCGGGTGAACGTGCTAATAAAGTAGCGAGCGCTAATGCACTTGTAATGGTCGTGTTTGAAAGCTGGAAGCTTTATCATTGTGTTGCACGAGAGCCAACAAATCTAAAACCTTTAACAAGAAATAATTAGGATCTATTTAAACTATGCGACGCTGACCATATTCTTAAGACGCGGCTAAGCTTGTTAACCACCGCGGATACAATTAAAGGCTTTAAGCCTGCTAAACTTAACCAAGAGTTTTATTACCTGAAAACTGATGATCGCTGGGCGTCTGTCGCCCGCAAAGTTTCCATCACGATGACTTCCATCAGTGACGTTGACAGATGCCGCTGCATTATAGAAACGTGTAACAGATCGTTAGTCAATGTACATTCAAATAGATAGAAACGTCAGGAAACTTTGATTCATATATTTTCAGACGTATTCATATCTACATGGACTAGTGATCTGCTCAGCATTAGGCGGCTAATATTTGTTAATGGCTTATTAATGAAAGTTATGAAGTGTTATGCAAGTTCTTTGCATAATGGCACACATTTTAAAGAATCTAATTATGAAACAGATCGTTACGACTCTCAATTCTGATTGGAAGCCGCTGTGAAACGCTGATAAACACAAACACACTGTATTGATGTGGTGAACAGCTACAGTTACAGTAATGAAGTGTATTAATTGGTGAAAGAATTGCTCATTACATATAAATGTAATTTATTGGACACTGGTGTACTTTATCATATCAGTTTCATAAAAGCAGTGATGGTTAGCAGCGTTTTAAGGAGAAGATTTATTGCTTTATTTTGAAATGGCATTAAATGTTTTGTTCTGTATGTTCATTATTACCTTTAGAAAGTGGAATGCATTAAGACAGAGTTTCCACAACCATCAATTTTAAACGAATCTGCAACGATTATAATGCACTTTTACGAAAACATACAAAGCAATGTGCATTATGAACTTAAAAACTTCAAGTAAAGTGTTTTATAAAAGCAATAATGTACGGCAGGCTGTGGATTACAGCGGTTTTAGCCGAGTTTGGAGTGACTGTTGTGTTATTTTGTGTGATGTTTGTTTTCTGCAGTGGATCTGTGACTTTAACTCTTCGGCAGACAGCGTGTGTTCGTCCCGTACAGACAGACAGAAGCTAAAATTAGTTCAGTCTGCGTATTGTGACGTGTTCCGCCGCACTCTTTAATTTCTTCAGAGTTTAACATTAAAAATCAGGTCAACCTTTAAGATTTATGCGCAGAAGAAATTAATGGTATGCTATTTTTACGCTGAAGATCGACTGTTAATTTGATATGACCTCAGTCAAAGGCGCTGAAACAACAAACTCTCTACTTCCAAAGACAAACGCGGGTCCCCAGCGCCAGTGAACGGATCTGACGGCCGGGTTCTTATCTACACACACACACACACACACACACACACTCTTACACACACACACACACACACACACTCTTACACACACACACACACACACACACACACACACTCTTACACACACACACACACACACACACACACACTCTTACACACACACACACACACACACTCTTACACACACACACACACACTCTTACACACACACACACACACACACACTCTTACACACACACACACACACACACACACACACTCTTACACACACACTCTTACACACACACACTCTTACACACTCTTACACACACACACACACACTCTTACACACACTCACTCTTACACACACACACACACTCTTACACACACACACACACACGCACACACTCTTACACACACACTCACACACACACACACACACTCTTACACACACACACACACACACACACACACACTCTTACACACACACACACACACACACTCTTACACACACACACACACACTCTTACACACACACACACACACACACACTCTTACACACACACACACACACACACACACACACTCTTACACACACACTCTTACACACACACACTCTTACACACTCTTACACACACACACACACACTCTTACACACACACACACATTCTTACACACACACACACTTACACACACACCTATATCCTGCTGTCTGTTACATGGTACACATTCCTGCAGTTAATGGCGTTTGCAACAGCAAGGTCATGGGTTCAATTCCCAGGGATGGCATGAACTTGTATAGGTTGAATCCAATGCAATAAAAGCGTCTGCCAGTTTAGAAGAATCTCACTGACCGTCAGTGACCAGCAGTATATTCAGGGTTGCCAGGTCTGCGAAACAAAACTAGCACAATGACCAACCAAAATGATCCCAAATGACTATATCCCAGATCAAAACTCAAAACATGCCATTCCCACAGCCAACATACAGATGTTACAGTCACTCTCATGAAAACTGAAAACCACTACAGTGATCAAAAACACCCTTACAGTTTTATCATTGAGTGTAAAATACTTCAATAAAGCATTTCAAATATAATGTGTGTAAGATGTCAAACCTTTAACCCGCGGCAAC
The DNA here is from genome assembly GCA_038088235.1 of Zacco platypus. Taxonomy (NCBI): domain Eukaryota; kingdom Metazoa; phylum Chordata; class Actinopteri; order Cypriniformes; family Xenocyprididae; genus Zacco; species Zacco platypus. The sequence continues at coordinate 375,051 of CM076074.1, forward strand.
AGTTTCAAAGACTCAACCGTGAGTTTACGGCTTCATGACAACATGAGGGTGAATGAATGACTGTGTTAACACTAAGCCTTTATATATAATGCATTATAAAGTATTTTAATGCATTAATAATGCCTTAAAACCGCTTTGTGTGATCTCATGAATATCTTTACAATGAGGTTTCATTTGTTAACATTATTTAACATGAATAACAATTCTATATCATTTATTAATCTTAGCTTATGTTACGAACAAAACTGGTCAAAAATGCTTTTTTATCAAAAAAAGGTTGCATCTGTTAATTAGAGCACGGCGAACTAACATTAACGAAGGTTAATAAATGCTGGTGAACTACTGAGATCTTACTGTAAACGGATTCATTCATTCTTACACCTTTAGAAAGTGTAAAACATTAAAGCACAATTTCCACAACATCCAGTCACAGGGAATCTGCAGAGATTATAATCTTTGGTTACAATTCTGAAAATATCCAGTGCACTGCAACGTACATTATGAACACGTTATAATTTATTAAACATAAAAGCTTTAAGTAAAGTGTTTTTAATGAAGTGTTAACAAACACACGAGCTGGTCTGTGAGCGAGAGGCTCCTGCTCTCTCTTTCAAAGGGACGCACACTTTTGAGCGACTCCTTCAACAGATCAAAACGCCTCCGTCTGAAGCCTGGCGGCGGATGTCGAGCTCCCTGAGGAAGTCTCTCTCTCTCCAATAATTCCTCACGGTTTGATGTAGGTCACCTCAGCCTTGCTCTCCTCCCTCTTCATTCCAACCGAACAGCTTGACCTTTGCCCTTTGACTCTTGACCTGAGCGAGGCTCGTCCGGGTTTTCTGTGCGTATGGAGAGCTGTAATTACCTCAGATTTATGAGCGCTGAGCAGCACTATTTAGCCATATCTCTCGCTCTTAATCACCAAACATTTGTCCAGCGTATTCTTCTACATGTCATATATTGATACATATTTAATGAAAAGCCGTGTCTTCTCATTACAGCCGTACGTGGCGTTTCTTTCAGAAGAAGAGCGGATGAGAGTGTTTGCCGTGAGAGACAAACACAGAAATATTGTCTCTGTATTATCTGCAGATTCCATGTTGTATGTTATGAACTCAAAAATATGTATTATTATTATTATTTTTTTAATAGTTACATTATATATACAGTACTGTGCAAAAGTTTTAGGCAGGTGTGAAAAAATGCTGTAAAGTAAGAATGCTTTCAAAAATAGACATGTTAATAGTTTATATTTATCAATTAACAAAATGCAAAGTGAGTGAACAGAAGAAAAATCTACATCAAATCAATATTTGGTGTGACCACCCTTTGCCTTCAAAACAGCATCAATTCTTCTAGGTACACTTGCACACAGTTTTTGAAGGAACTCGGCAGGTAGGTTGGCCCAAACATCTTGGAGAACTAACCACAGTTCCTCTGTGGATTTAGGCAGCCTCAGTTGCTTCTCTCTCTTCATGTAATCCCAGACAGACTCGATGATGTTGAGATCAGGGCTCTGTGGGGGCCATACCATCACTTCCAGGACTCCTTGTTCTTCTTTACACTGAAGATAGTTCTTAATGACTTTCGCTGTATGTTTGGGGTCGTTGTCATGCTGCAGAATAAATTTGGGGCCAATCAGATGCCTCCCTGATGGTATTGCATGATGGATAAGTATCTGCCTGTACTTCTCAGCATTGAGGATACCATTAATTCTGACCAAATCCCCAACTCCATTTGCAGAAATGCAGCCCCAAACTTGCAAGGAACCTCCACCATGCTTCACTGTTGCGTGCAGACACTCATTCGTGTACCGCTCTCCAGCCCTTCGGCGAACAAACTGCCTTCTGCTACAGCCAAATATTTCAAATTTTGACTCATCAGTCCAGAGCACCTGCTGCCATTTTTCTGCACCCCAGTTCCTGTGTTTTCGTGCATAGTTGAGTCGCTTGGCCTTGTTTCCACGTCGGAGGTATGGCTTTTTGGCCGCAAGTCTTCCATGAAGGCCACTTCTGACCAGACTTCTCCGGACAGTAGATGGGTGTACCAGGGTCCCACTGTTTTCTGCCAATTCTGAGCTAATGGCACTGCTCGACATCTTCCGATTGCGAAGGGAAGTAAGCATGATGTGTCTTTCATCTGCTGCAGTAAGTTTCCTTGGCCGACCACTGCGTCTACGGTCCTCAACGTTGCCTGTTTCTTTGTGCTTCTTCAAAAGAGCTTGGACAGCACATCTGGAAACCCCTGTCTGCCTTGAAATTTCTGCCTGGGAGAGACCTTGCTGATGCAGTATAACTACCTTGTGTCTTGTTGCTGTGCTCAGTCTTGCCATGGTGTATGACTTTTGACAGTAAACTGTCTTCAGCAACCTCACCTTGTTAGCTGAGTTTGGCTGTTCCTCACCCAGTTTTATTCCTCCTACACAGCTGTTTCTGTTTCAGTTAATGATTGTGTTTCAACCTACATATTGAATTGATGATCATTAGCACCTGTTTGGTATAATTGTTTAATCATACACCTAACTATATGCCTACAAAATCCCTGACTTTGTGCAAGTTTACCTTGAAGAATTGATGCTGTTTTGAAGGTAAAGGGTGGTCACACCAAATATGGATTTGATTTAGATTTTTCTTCTGTTCACTCACTTTGCATTTTGTTAATTGATAAATATAATCTATTACCAAGTTTATTTTTGAAAGCATTCTTACTTTACAGCATTTTTTCACACCTGCCTAAAACTTTTGCACAGTACTATATATATATATATATATATATATATATATATATATATATATATATATATAATTTATTTATTTGTTTTTTTTTTCATATTGGTTCTTTAGATTGTCATTCCCGAATTGCAATTTAAACACAGTAATATAAATCATACACATTTTTATTTTTGCTCAAATTAGCATAAGTTAAACAAAACAGATGGTACTTTTCACATTACAGGAATGAGAATTTTCACAAAAAACATTTATACACTAAAAAATAGCTGTCAAAAACATTTACACATTAAAATACCGTTTTCAAAAATGACAACTAAAGCTACCCAGAACGTTTCAACGTAAAACAGTATTTTACTGTGTAAATGTGTGTTTTTATGGCAATTTTTTTTAGTGTATATGCAAAATACAATAATATAATATTGTTGCAATTTTGATAACATGTATAACATTTATTGTTGCTGTTAATAATAATAATAATAATAATAATTTCCCGAGGGTGAAATGTGACATGATATTCTTGACGTTCCGCGGTTCGGTCAGTCAGAACCACATCCGTCTGCACAACAAGGCAGAATATTTACAGTAATGAATGAACAGAAGTGAATTAATGACGGCGGTCTGAACGCGTCAGCTCTGTTCTCCTGTTTGCTGAAGATTCCTTACTGGAGGCCAGCTAATTATTCACAATAATGCTTAATTAATATGCACAAAAGACGTGTGCTCCACAAAAAATGTTGTTGATGATTTTTAATTTTCCAAATGATCTTCATCAGTGCGCTGTTAATTATTTGACCATTTTAGGAAGTGGCAGCCCTTTCACTGCACTGTGGAGAAAAGACAAGGACAGAATTGATTATTAATGCACGACAATAAACCAGACAAATCAAGCACGCAACCTTATCTGAGCCGCAGCTATTGTCGGAAAATTGTTTGTCTGAAAATATTTGGTTGCCAGATTTCTTTAAACAAGCGATTCTACAGTGACACGAGCTCATTAATAGTTGAATAATAATTCTGATTGGACGTCTTATTGAGACGGCGAATCTGAGTCCGGGATCATGGCGGTTTCTCCCAGAATCCCTTGCCGCGTGAATACAGGGCTTTTAATCAGCCGGCCGCAGGTTTAAAGCTCACCTCGCTCTGAATCTTCATTCCCGAGTCTTTAGCTCTGATTGTGAAAGCCTGAGCTGACCGGCTTTAGAAGATTTCCCTCCACCTTCCCGTTCACTCTCTAAACGCTGATCCTATTGAGTTCCCAGAATCCTCAGTCCTGACCACAGCAGAAACAGAGCAAGAGCGGATACTATAAATACACCGACGGAGAGGAAGGAGCTGTTCGGAGTCGGATGGGCTCGACTTTTTCACACATCGGCTGAAACTCACAGCACAAGAATCCTTCAGTTAGTTTCAGTCCAGTGAACATGTTAAATGTTTAGTGTGTTATTTCTGGTTGTGCGGATGAATGAAGCATCGAAACGTTTCCATAATTGAAGCAGAAACATTTTGAATATTGATTTGTTACTAAGTTATAGATATAAAAAAAAAAGTTCTGCCATACACTGTAAAAAAATCTGCTGCCTTAAATTTTTAAGTACAATGAACTTTAATGTTTAAGTAATTTCAACTTAAACTGGTTTTAACAGTTAGTTGAATCTTATATAACTTAAGAAAACTTATTTTGGGGATATAAAAAGCGATGTAAAAACATGTTGTCATAACTTATTGATCATATCATTTTTTAGTGTACAGCATCGACTCATTCGTATATATTCTGACAGTTTTACATTTTTCAAACATATTTTCTCGGTTGTTGATAATTAGTCATTTATAATTGATAACTGAAAAGAAGTATTCCCCCATTTTTATAATGTGTTAAATTATTATTATTTCCCTGATTCAACATGTATATATGGGGTTTGATGTGGACTGGTGCTGTTGGGTTTTCTCTCCTGCATCTTGGAGGCAGATGTTCCCTCTCTTTAAGGTTAGGATGAAGTCTCGCTTGGCTGCAGTCGGTGTGGAGGCCAGACCACAGGCCTGCAGATCCAGGATTCGGCATGTCTCATCAAAGCTCCGTGCCAAGGCCTCGCTCCGCTCTCTGATTGGCCGCTGTCAGAAGGTTTGGCGCTCTCCGCCCTGCAGCAGTAATTTGCCTTGCAGGGATCACCACACTTTGATTAAAAAACATCGCTTCTGCTTTAATCCGTCCAGGCAAGCTGCTGAAATCTAGGTACGCAGAGAAACCCGGGATCAAACCACAGCACAGTACTGAATGTGTGGACGCGACCTGCGGACGTGTTGTTTTCTTCCTCGCTAAGGTCGGTAAATCAAAAACAGCGTCTCTTACTTTGAGAATAAAGCAGGAGATTGAGTGAAGGGTGTTTTCAGGTCTGAATCTGCACCCAAAAAACAAAACTTTTACACTGAACGCCACAGGCCTCGTGTGCGCTTGTTCGTTTTCACGTCTCCAGCAGGTCCTCGACATGAAGCGAGCTCTGCTTTATTCGTTTAATTGTCAGATGTCTTTAGCTGTTGCATTATATCTTCATGTTTTTTAGCATCACAAACATACTAGACCATATTATCAAAGTCTTGAGTTTAGATTTTCCTGCTTTAATGTTGATCATTTTCCTCATATTCTCCATTGTGCAGCTCCTCTATTCCCAGTCTGTCAGTAACGCTCTGTTTACTTCCTGTCTCTATGAAGCCCCTCCTTCTGAGAAGCACAATGTGCTCTGATTGGTCGGCTGGAGCGGTGTGTTGTGATTGGTGTTTGGGAAATGCCCCGCCCCTTACCATAACCGCCAGTTTCAACACACTACTAACTAACTCAACCAGGCCCCGCCCCTTTATTCTGCGCATGAATTATTTAAATGAGGAATATTGTGCAGAAAACTCAAGATGGAGAAACACTGATATAGAGAAGAACTCCCGCCTCAAACAGCAACATTACACACTAGAGAAAGATCCTCTTTAATTCATTTAAAAATTCTTTTAATGCAAGAATGATTCTATATGTCCCCTAATTTAGTTTTGAACTCTTGCTCTATTTAAATGTTGCTTTTTCAAATGTTTTGGAGTTGAAAACCGCGTGTTTCGCCATTAATGTATTTTCAAGATCACTGCCACTCCGCAAGTATGCCACATGGAATGAAGGAAGAAAAATAAAGATTTTCGTAAACATTTGTGAACTTCAGACTGACAGAAGATTATGTTCTCTGGGAAACACATTCACACACACTCTGATCTCAAACACACACATGAATATTCCCAGTCCGTTGTTGATTCAAACAGGTACATTTGGATGGAAACCTCGAGATGGATTTGAAAGTCATCAAATTATAAAGCCAGTGCAGATATGATGTTCTATCAAGCACAAAATATATTTTGCAGTTATTCAGTAGCAATATTCAGGAACGGGATTTTCAACATTTTCCATTTCCTTTCTCTCTCCCTCTCTTCTCAACAAGACGAACAGATGGAGAGAGAGAGAGAGAGAGAGTGATGCAAGCTTCTTGCCCAGAGTCCTTTGCAGCTCATTTTCAGATGGTAATTTGCCTTAACCAAAGCAAACTCAAAGAGTGTAAGTAAGTGATTATTTGCATGGCTGACACTCATGCAGCGGCCTGTGGCTCCCTGACAACTCTCTGTCCAGTCTCGGAGAAAAACAGAAACGCTTTGAGCAACCGGAGGTGAAAATGTGAGGTGATTTTCAATGCTGCTCTCTTTGAAGTCTGTTTGTATTTAGACACATGCATAAAACACAGAAGCAGCCTCTGCACAGGCAATCTTTAACCCTCATTTACATCATTTCATCATACACAGCGAGAGAAGCGTGCGGGGCTGAACAAATGTTGATCAAATCATCATACTGAAGAAGAAAAATTCAAATTCTCGCATCTTTTTGTGGGAATGTGTGGAACACGCAGGCCTTTCTTGGGAAATGGTGGCATTTGAGTCGGAAAGTCTCAAGGAAATGTCACACTAAGTCTGTCATTTAATGTATAATTGTAAGTATGATGTATAATATATTATTTGTATAAATTCTAGTGCTATTGCTATTGGGGGGGGGGGCATTTTTAATTGATCTTTTTTGAGGGGTGAGGATTGGATTTTATATATATATATATATATATTTTTTTTTTTGTGACAGATCAATAAATAAATGAATAATAACCTCATGACATTTTTCCTAAAAACATGTTTTGTGCCAACTGTGCTGCATTAAAAACGTTCCAAGGCTAAAAGTGCAGCATCCTGTATTATATTAATAGTAATTTGTGAGACAAAGCAAAAATATTTAAATAAATAAATAAAATAAAGACATGAACAATTGTGCAAAAATATGTTTAAATAATGTATATCTGTGGGTGCGGACAAATATCAATACAGCAACATTTCAGATTATCTTTGAGAAAGAATTTGGAAACATTTTCAGACTAACAAAAAAAGTCACTCACAATTGTGTGTGTGTGTGTGTGTGTGTGTGTGTGTTTCCAACTCATCATTCTTAACAGAATCAGTAACGATGAACAATGTGATCAATGAATGTTTAAAGTGAATTAAAGCAGCTTTGGCTTTAGCTCTGCTGCTCGGCACAAAGAGTTTTTCCGGTTGGGCCGAACAATACGCCACTCTCTCTCGTCTGTCTGACATGGCCATTTATCAATCAGCGGCGGCCACATTGACAAGTGCTAATTTAATAGAGACTGACCTGGCTGACAGGAAACCCCACGGACTCACAATACAAAGCCATTCATCAGCCACGGCTCGACTGCGGCGCTCTGTGTGTCTTTCTCTCGCAGGACGATCACAGGCGGGTTCAGGAAGCTGCTGTTTCACATCTGCAGGAAAGTTGACTGATACTGGGAAAGGTCATGAACTCAGAGCCAGTGGACCACTCTCCATCAGTGATGCACAACTCACACTAGACACCGAGTAAAAAGAATGAGTGAGTGAGTGAGTGAGTGTGAGTGAGTGAGTGTGTGTGTGTGTGTGTGTGTGTGTGTGTGTGAGAGTGAGTGAGTGAGTGTGTGTGTGTGTGTGTGTGTGTGAGAGAGTGAGTGAGGATGATTGAGTGAGTGAGTTAGTGTGAGGGAGTGAGTATGAGTGAGTGAGTTAGTATAAGTGAGTGAGTATGAGTGAGTTAGTATGAGTGAATGAGTTAGTATGAGTGAGTTAGTGAGTGAGCAAGTGTGAGTGAGTGAGTTAGTGAGTATGAGTGAGTTAGTATAAGTGAGTGAGTGAGTATGAGTGAGTGAGTTAGTATAAGTGAGTGAGTATGAGTGAGTGAGTTAGTATAAGTGAGTGAGTGAGTATGAGTGAGTGAGTTAGTATAAGTGAGTGAGTATGAGTGAGTGAGTTAGTATAAGTGAGTGAGTGAATGAGTGAGTGAGTATGAGTGAATGAGTTAGTATGAGTGAGTGTGTAAGTATGAGTGAGTTAGTGAGTGAGCAAGTGTGAGTGAGTGAGTTAGTGAGTATGAGTGAGTGAGTTAGTATGAGTGAGTTAGTGAGTGAGCAAGTGTGAGTGAGTGAGTTAGTGAGTATGAGTGAGTTACTGAGTGAGTGAGTGAGTGAGTGAGTGTGTGAGAGTGTATGTATGTGTGTGAGTGTGTGTTCACGAGGGAGTGAGTGAGTGAGTGAGTGTAAAGATATATAACTCTGGCTAGTAAATACACAGTATACTGCAGTGTAAGTACAGCTGTATTGTATATGGTGTGATGCAGTAAAACAGCAGCACACGTGATGCAAAAATCACAGAATCCTCCAGTGGAGCAGGAAACAGCAGCAGTGTCTGTGTGTCCTCACATACATCTCCAAAGTGTGGTAGATTCAAAGGGACATAAGCAAAGGGTTATGACCAGCACACATCGGATTGTCAGGACAGACTTACGGAAGCTTTGATCATGGACAACTACAGACTGAAGAAGTCAAAGGATTCTTCCTTTTGCCAGAGGCGATTTGGTACAGAGAGAGAGAGAGGCATACGGAAACCCTCATGAGTGAAAAGAAGAGACGCTTTCACTGAAGGCCCGGAGAACAGAGGGCTGATTCCCCGAGCCGCCCGCAAATCAGCTCTCCACGGGAGAGACGGAGGGAGAGGATGGAAACAGACAGACAGGAGCTGAAAGGAGAGTGTGCGATCTGCGCCCGTGCGCCACATCAAGCGCCGCTGCGGCTTTGAACCAATCAGAGCGCAGGATGCGGCGGCCCCATCAATTCCCACAGTATGGGCGGCATGAAGGTACACAAAGGTGCTGTCACGCATTTGATGCTATTAAAGAGAGGAATAATTTACGGCAACGAGAAAGAAAGAGACGGAGGCTGAGAAAAGAAACACAATACCTATTCTTAAATGGAGAGCTTTCAAATTCAGTTTTTATGAGGCGTGTTGAAGGAATATATAACTTTGCCAATATGAAGCAGAGTTTTCAATCCAAAAAATAGGGCTGAAAAATAAGACGGATGGATGATTGCTTTTTTATTCAGAGTATTGTGTAATAATGAATTGTGCACAATTTTAAGAAAATAAATTTTAAGCTCTATTTGGACAGAAAGTCATTTTGTTTGTAAATGAGATTAAAGTAATGAGATTTGACAGCTGTGATGGAGGGAACATTTTCAGAAAACAGCTCAAACGAAACTGCAGAGGTCACGGGACACAGTGTAAAAGTTATGGATCAGTTTTATGTTGCTGAAAATTACTACCAGAAGACCAGTGAGAACTCTCGGTAACACTTTATTTTGATAGTTCATACTCATTATTTACATAGTTAATATCTCATCATCCTCTAGTCGTTATTCACATCTCTGTCAGTATCAAGGCAACGACTGATGCTTTTGTATCACATTTTCCAAAGATCTCCGTCTTCAGTCCCGCAGCGGAGAATGAAACCATATCCGTACCGGTGTTGCACCGAATGCCAAATCATTCCCCCCCAGTGTTGGTAGGGTCAGGATTACGGGTGCGGTTAGGATTAAGCGATCAGACCGTCTTCATTGAGGGGGGGAATAATTTGGCAGGGAGTCAAATTTCAGCACAACACCAGCAACGAGAACGGATCGGCCCGACGGAGCCAAAGCAGATGAAGTAACTTTACAACTACATGTCAACTTACACTACTAACCCTAACACTAACAATCTACTCACACTGTATTGAGAGTTAGTTGACGTGTAGTTGCAAAGTTACTAGAACATCCAAAGTAGAACATCGAAATAAAGTGTAAACAAACATTCCTCAGAATTCCTCCTTGAATGATAATTTTGGGATTTTGGAATACTTTAGTATTGGGAACACATTCAAAACTATTAACTATGACTTTCCCCTCAATAAACTCCTAATTTACTGCTTATTAATAATTAGTAAGGCAGTTGTTAAGTTTAGGTATTGGTTAGGATTAAGAATGAGGTCATGCAGAGTAAGGCTTAATAAGTACTAATAAACAGTCAATATCTGAGTAATATGCACGCTAATAAGCAACTAGTTAAAAGACCCTAAAATAAAGTGTTCCCGGGATTTGTTTAATAACAAACCTTTTTTCTTCTTGCTTGATTTAGTTTTGTGTTACTCAAACACGCTTAGTCTAAGATAGAGGTCTAAATCGAGTCCTACTGTTCGAATCACAACCAAAGCGACTAAAAACACACCCAACGCTCAATTATATATATATTTAAAGTAACTTCCCAGATCACTTCACGTAATGGCAGAACTTTTTTCTCTCCGAGTTCTAGAGGCGATGATGTTTTCATGAACACGAGGGAAGAGTATCGGCGTGATATGAGGCTCTCGGTCCCTCGACACGCTAGACTTAAATTTAAAAGAAACTCTTTTATGACGAGAACAACAGCAACGACAAAAAATAAAATAAACATGTTGTAATATTTGAAGGAAATGGCAGTTATATTAGAAAAAAAGAGGAGCAAATGAAGTCTAAATTAAAGACACAAAGAAAGGCAGAAAAAGCGCGAGGGTTTGATGTGTGAGTGATGATGGTGAAGGTTATTGTGAGAGTTCAGAGACGGCAGTGATATTACTGCTGCAAACACCCTCAACGCTCACTTACGAAAACTGTGTACACAGTGAAAAATTTAGCATGTTATGCATATTTTATCATACTGTGCTTTTCCTCTCGAGACCCACATGAACACGATCAGAGATTATGATGGGATTTTGTCTGTCCAAGGTCTCTCTCTTTACTTAGAAAAGAAGGAACGTTCCGGGTTCAATACAAGCCTATCAGCAACCACAGGAATCCTTTTAAATCAACCCTGCAAACGAAATGTAAAGCTTGTCTTTTGTTAAAGTGCTCCAACTATTATTTTAAAGGCTCCTAATTTGGTTTTTGGAGTATCTAAATATTGGTTTACATACATCCAATGTCAAAAAAAAACAAAACATAATATACATTGTACATTACCTAACTTCTCAAAGTGTCTGAAAACTGTTCAAATCAAGGATTGAGTCTCTCTAAACCCCGCCTTTCTGAGAGCCAGCCCTGCTCTGATTGGTCAGACGGCCCATTCTGTTGTGATTGGTCGACCGCTTACAGCGCATGTCAGAAACTAAACACCCATTATCATGTCTGAATTTCAGCTCTTCCTCGGGATTTGATGATAAGAGTCCTGAGCACTTCGAAATGCAAAATGGTTAGTCGCATGTTTGCACTTTTCAGCCTGGTTTCACAGACAGGGCTTAGATTAAGCCAGGATTGAGCCTTAGTTTAAATAGGACATTTTAAGTAGCACTAGAAAAAAAAAAACATTACTGGTGTTCATCTTCAGACAAAACAATGTCTCCAACTTATTTTAAGACATGTCAGTGCAAGCTACTTTAGTTAAAACAGCTCCAACATGCATTTTAGTCTGGGACTATCTTAAACCTGGTCTGTGGAACCGGAGGGAATTGTTTGGATTTTGTGGCTGTACATTTGAAACAGTATTTTTCAACGGACATCAATGCTGTTTGCTCTCAGATTACCGGCCTGAGCTCAACCAGTCTAACTGGACTGACACCGGGTCACAGTGAAGATCTGTTCAGGTTTGAGGTGATGGAGCGGAATCTGTGTGTCTGTGTATGAAGCTGTCGGCTAAAATCAATGAGCGTTTTGATTGGTTGCAGCTCAGGGACGATGTCAGATTATTACCAATAAAGAGAATTAGATCAAATGATTTTTGACTTTGAAATTCATCTTGAATCCAATCAGAGATAAAGTCATCAGTGAAATTGCTGTTGATTAATAAATGAGATATTTGGTGGCATTCGTCCTAAGTGCCTCGCTCGGCTGCGAACGATCTGTTTTATTACTCAGTCAAACCTACTGATTTCATTTTCAAATGACTATTGAGTGAAAGTCTCGGTGGAGCGAGTCGACAGCACCATCAGTAATACCTTTCTGCACGTGTCCCGTCTCGAACAGCGCCGACGCTTCCGCGGAGAGACATCCATCTCTTGATCCGCTTTAAAAATGTGTCCTCTCACAACGGTGTGTGTGTGGACATTATGGGGACCAAACGTCTCCAGAAAGCATCACTGAGTGACAGGAAGTGACTGTTGTCACCTGCACATCCATTAAGTGTTTCGCTGTCCGTGCTTCTCGTTAATTGCGTGATCCATTTGTGTTCTGTGTTTGGGTTGGAGATCTTCATTTGCATGTCTGCGTTTCTCCGTGGTTTGTTAGGAAAAAGCGAACATTTTCTCCTCAAACACAACTAATTAGAGTCGGACAGACGCCTCAGCCCTGCGTGACTCGGCCGGGATGTAAATCGTCGTTTCTGCCGTTTCATCAGAAACCTCTCCAATTAAGCGCAACTTATAGACGTCTTTTTTAAGTGCGTGAGGTGCCGTGATGAGCGACGGGTCCGATTCCTTGAGTGGAAACTCTGTTTGTGGAAAAAGTGTCATTTTAACCTTCTGGTATAAAATAATTGGGAGGAGGAACAGAAAAGTTTGCTTTTGTGGCCTTTCCCAGCCACCCACTCATCTCTCGCTAAAACACGTCCTCGACGAAACCCGTTTGATGATGAGCTCCAGTCATTACCTGGTCTGGACGGCCCCCTCCAGAGATGACTTTGAACGACTATCTCCAAGGCCTAATTAGAAACACGGCCGTCCTTTTGTCAGCGCTCACCTAGAGCTGCGGAAATCAGCTCGCGCATGTTAAAAAGCTGCGACCGTCTCACTTTGTCACGACCTTTAGCTGAATTACAGCGTCGAGTATGAATGACGCGGCGACGCGCGGAACGGTAACAGACGCTCGCGCGGCGCGTTCTCAAAGACGATTCTGGAAAGGCTATTTTCTGCCGCTCAGCATGAGCCCAGTAAACATTACAATCCATCAGAGAGAGCGGGAAAAAAAGAGGGTTTGTTTTCACACTTAAAGGAGAGTGTTCTTAACTTAATCACCACCTTGTTTCGCTACATTTGCATATATTTGCATATTAATTGGACTACAGATTAAAATTGGTTTTGTAATTTTAATTAAGTGTCCACAAAGGTATATGATTAGAACTGTTTAAAATACAGGCTGACAGAGCGAGCAGGAGAGGCGCGCGGCCCGTCCTCTTCCGTGGAGGTGGATTACTTTCAGGGAATGCCTGTTTTATGATAGTTATTTTTAATCTTTACTAGATTATGCAGCTAAAGTGGCTGGGTGGGGGCGAGAGGGAGGAGCGGACGGGCTATCAAAATCATTCTCGTTTTTCAGCGCTCGTTTGCCGTTCTGTTGATTTGCCGTACTCGACAAAAGTCCTTTGTAGCATTTCCTGATTGCAAATTAAGAGGCCAGCTCTAAGTATAAAGAACCGAATTTTGATTTAGTGCATAAGTAACCAAATTATGCAAATGTGTTTATAAGTGCAGTAAAGCATTGAGGAATAAACAGCCGCGCTGTCCTTGCCGGTTTACCTTGAGAAACCTTCTTCTGTTAAAGAACCCTTGAAATCAAAATATGACGTTTGGGCTTTTTAGTTCATGGCTGGATTTGAGCTCTTCTATATGGTTAGTGTTCTCGTAAACATTCGACAGAGATACGCGTGTAAACTGTACGACCGTCATCTTCTGGGAGCTGACAGGGAACGTTCCGGCAAGGTTCTCTCACGTAATAAAACGTAATTATCTGCTTTTTAATAATCTCCTCAAAACGTTACCGATGCATCGTTGATGGAGTGTTTTTCCTGAAACTTTTTAGTTTTTTAAAAACGTTCAGAGAACATTCAAAAGCAACGTTCCCATAATGTTTGAAGAACGACAGAATTAAATGTTTCCTTAGCGTTCGTAAAACCAATACAAGACGTTGAGAGAACATTCAGAAATAACATTTTTAGAACTTAAAGAGAACATTAGTAAAACGTTCTAAGAACGTATTCTTGTCCGCTTGTCATTGGACAAAAACATCTGCTAAATGAATAAATTAATGCTTAGCTGACAATACAATAAGCAAAATACTACACAGTACGAGGATTAGGCAAAAATAGTGTTAAACATTATTCGTTCGTGAATTTCTAGGACATTTATATGTATTTACAGTATTTTAAGTTATTGCAAAGCATTATGGAATTGCTTTCTCCATGAACTCCGTGAATGCTTTTGTGCATGAATTTTGCCTAAAGATGAAACCTTGAAGGTCCTTCAGGAACAAACTTCACATTTACAGTAACATGGATGACCCCTTAAAATACAGCCTACATAGTCAGCTCACGAGGCTTTGGGTCAGAGTGTTTGTTGTTGTTTATTTCTGAGACACACGGAGACAGACTGACCGGTCCACTAAGTAGGACACCAGCTCTGTTTATTAGAGTAGAAGATTGCCTTTTCATGATAGACTTTTATACTGTGACTTCATCTGTCATTCTAGATGAGTTGATAAAAATATCAATGCTTTTCGTCTCAACACGAGTTCAACAGCATTAAAGGGTTAATTCACCCAAAAATGAAATCATGAATTCCTCTTCCTCATGTCGTTCCACAACCAGAAGACCTTCGTTCATCTTCAGAACACAAACTGAGAGGATTTCATCAAGGTCTAGAAAGGAACTAAAGAACTAAAGGTTCAAGAGATCAGAACACTTTCTGTGCACAAAAACAACACAAAAATAATCACTTTATTCTATTTTACTGAAAAAAAAAAAAAAAAACTTTGGTAGAGTATTAAGTACAACACACACAGAATAATCACGCACAATAGACATCTAAGTCATAATTGGTCTTTTTCCAGGAGCTAGGAGAATGTATGGAAAACCCAAATGTGCTGTTTACCGGTGCTGAGGTCATCGAGACTCTGAAACCTCCAGCCAAAGATCTCCACCTTCAAAGAGTGGAAGAGACTTTCTCCATCTGAACGGTTCTCGCATGTCAGAGGCTCCATTTTCTGATGCAATTACACTAAAGTCAGACAATCACGCAGGAGAATTTAGATGAAATACAATATTACTGTACAGCTTCTTTGGTGTGGTCAGGGAAGTTTTTGGAAAGACATTTGGAAACATTTTTCTCATAAAACACTTAGCTATTTAAGCGATAGGATTGAGTTTCTGAACACAGATTTCACCTCGCCGTCCACGAGCGGCTCAATCACTTCATGTTAACGGTTGTGCTTCTTTCTATCCGTCTGTGATGATGGATTCCTCAGACCGTCTGCTGGGAAGAGCATACGGTAACGTGTGTGTTTTATATTTCTCTCTGCCTTCTTCAAATTGCATCTTCTTGAATTACTAAGCTGTCCTAATAGGTCCAACCTGTGCCGCGCGGAGCCGAGCGTCTCCTGGCGTGTCCGTGCGCCGAGAATACAGACTCGCCGTGATGTGAAGTTACACGCAATTCCAAGATCTCTGCCTCACGTTCATCTCAGCTCTTCAGAGGTTTCAGTTCTCCTGCTACTGACTTCAGCTTCTCTGTCTCAATCTCTCGCGCTTGAGTTTCTTCTCTCTAATTGACCAAAGCTGAGGATGTCAGGATCACTGTTTCTCTGCCATGAGCATTTCTGTCTCATTAAAACCCTCCGCTGAAGCTGATGAGATGCAATGCAAGGAGCTGAAATTTCTTCATTGATTCTGTCTGTAATCTCGCTGAGAGGAACTATAAAGCTAGACTTTTTGCTCTATTACTTCCCTTTGTTAACGTCAGAATGAAAAATACGGTTAAACTTTAGATATTCTACTAACTGTAATGTCAGATGACTCAGTATTAGTAGACTCGGGGTTCGGGTTAGCAGAATAAGTTGACATGTAGATGCAAAGTTACTTATAGTCAGTAGATTGTGTGATGGAGTCTACTGAAACTGACCAGTCCTGACCGTACGGTGCAGTTAATAACACACAGTGAGGGAAGAAAGTCTTTTTGCTGTGGATTTTCTCCCTGCATGACTGCTTCTCCTCCTGGATGTCAGGGATGAGAGTGTAAAACATCTCCTACAGACTCAACCTTCCTGTAGCGATTAACCTGAAAGCGTGCGCTCACACAGACGCGGATCTGAGCTGACAGGAGAGAGACAGACGCAGGGCCATTGTGTGTCTGTATAGGTGCAGGTGATGGATATTTCTCCACTTTATGCTGAGCTATTATCATAAATAAAACGCTCCATAAGCACAACCTTTTGCTCGCTAATGGAATTTGTCAACATGAAAGAGTCGTATTGTTCCCACGGCTTCTCCGTTCAGCGGTCCGGTGCCAAATCCTTCGCCCGTCTCCTGCCAGCGTTTCGCGTTAACACCAGGAGCTCTGGGAATCGCACGCCATAATGAAATTACCTCGGCGCAAACAAATAAGGTCAGAGACTCAAGGAGACGCGCATTAGAACCCGATTCCGCTAATTAAACGGCAGGTTCATCTGCGTATCTGCAAAAGGAGCATATGAGCACATCCCAGCAATCATTTGTATGGATAATTCTCTTTTTGTCGGTCATGTGAATGCAGGGGTGTCCAGTGCCCAGATCACACCTGAACGGCCATTCATGGATGACCGGAGCATCCGGTCAGTCATTCTTCACCTTCCTTTTGGCCCTTAGGATTTATGAATATTTAAATAAATGTATAATATGTAATGCATATTTATATTAAAACAAATTTATAAAATTAATTTGAATATAAACAAACTAAATAGATTTAAATACATATATACTACAATATATATAATATACAATATTAAATGTATATATTTAGACAAAATAATACATTTAATACACATTTAATTTTATTTATTTTTTTTAAACAAACACATTTAATATATAACAATTAATACACATTTATATGTAAAACAATACATTTAAATAATATTTTAATATAAAATAAATATATTTATCATGTTTAATGCACATATTTCTTTAACATATTATGCATAATACTATATATATATATATATATATAAATAACATTCAATATACATATTTAAGTTAAAATATTGCAATTTAAATAAATTGATTTAATATATGAAATTGAATTAATTAATTAATTAAAATTTATTTGAATATAAAAATATTTAAGTACATACATTTAATGTATAATATTTAACATACACATTTACATTAAAATATTGCATTTAATATCAAATTAATTTAATATAAAATATTTAAATATGTATATTCAAAATCCAATGTTTATATTAAAATAATATAATAGTTTCTGTTGCACGTTTATTGACTGGTCCAGCATCATCTGTGACGTCACAGAGAAACTTTGAGCTCTGAAAGTCACGGGATGTTTCATCCACATCAACCGGCTTCCGTGTGATTCTTGTCAATCTCCAGGCCTGCAGTGTGATCTACACCACACACTTTCCGCAGTTTGTTCGCTGAATTTCACATGTTTTAATGGAGGTAATTGTTTTAATGGGAATCTCATGCCTGGAGCCTCTCCGTCCCAAAACGGCTGTTTAACCGCAACCTTATCAGACACAATTAGCTCTACCTTTACATTTCTTTCTGCCGCTCTCACGCATGTTATTACTTCGGCTGCTGTGGCCGCTCTTTTATAATTATTGACCATGACTTATTGTAATTAGTTTATTTAAGCTGAATAGAGAGGAAGGTGGAGGAGCGGCGCCTGAGGCGGTTCTGCTCTCGCACCGCGGTTCCTCCGCCGTCTTTATCAGCACCTGCCCGATCGCACCATGACAGCTCGTGTTGACAGAATAAATGCTTCGTCAGCAGAAGTACTTTGTTTTTTTCCGGTTATTGTGTTATTACACGGCTGACATTCAGCAAGAAGACAAAGTCCCGCAGCGAGGGGTATCAATAAATCTGACAGACGGCTCTGAAGACCACCTTTGTGCCGTGATAACAGCCTCAGAGGGACGCGGCCCGCGCAAATCATATTTCAGCTCAGATCTCGACATCCGCATGAACTCCAGTTGCTTTCGGGGCCAGTAATGAAACATCCGTCTTCCGGCTTTTATCCGTCCAAAAGTTCAGACTCTGTCATTATTTACTCACGTTCCGAACCTGAAAGTCTCCTGTGGATCAGCAGCAGCGGTCGGAGCTGTGTGAGCCGGAGACCTGCGTCTGAGTTCAGTTCAATCACACACAGTCTCGGCTCTTCTGTTGTTCGAGGACTTTCGAGGAGTGTGTAACCTATGGAAACAACTGCATTTTGAATGTTGGCTGAATCGTGGCAAAGAAATGAGGTTTTGTGTGAGTTTGCAGCGACTGAACATCTGTGGACCTGAGCGTTCTCTTTTCATATTTAATAAATATATGTCACATGTGGACGCTCAGGTCTGTGTTTGCGCTCAGCATCGAGGAGCTTTGGATCAGAGCGAGTTTCTCCTCAAACTCTGACACTAATGACACATAAACGGCTCGGAGACCATCATCTTATGGGATAAGTGTGTGTGTGTGTGTTATTGAGTGCAGAGCTTTTCGTTCGCTCTTAAAAATAAAAAAGTGATTCAGCAGAGAGGCTGTTCTTATCAAGAACCTTCTTTCACTGGACGTTCTGGAGTTGCTTCTGCTCCGTATCGGCGCTTTGCTTTCTCCCTTTACATCATTGATGGTTTTCTACAAATCTAGGGAATAAAAAGTTATTTGCATAGGTTAATTTCCATGTTAAAATATATTTCAAGCGCTCCTGTTGTGCTTTTTCAGACGTGACCTTCATGTAACGTGTAATGAAGCTGTTTGTGAATGTAAAGGTCTGGAAAGATTCAAAGACAAATAGAGTTTTTGTCTCCTAAAAGAAAGAAGTGATTCTGAACTGAAATGAGTCGTTAGTAATTCAGTCCTACGTAGCTAATTTGCATAATGCCAGCCATTGGCTGAACAGCGTCTCTTAGCCCCGCCCCTCAGTCACTGTGTTTGTGTCTGAGACCGGAAGAGTTCGTGTCGTTCGTGTCGAGAAGACTCTGTTTTCTGCTGCCGAAGAGATTGAGACGGTAAAACCGACGCCATTGTTACTGTTCGAATCAGATATGATAATGAGCGTTTGGTTTCTGACCAATCAGAGCAGTGCAGCTCTCAGAGAGGAGGGGCTTAGAGAGAGCGAATCTTCGAACGAAGCGTTTCAGACTCTGAGAGAAAAGAGCTGATGGATATTATGAGGAAATCAAATTCTGATTGTTCTGCGGATTGTTCTTCTGTCACCAAAACAAATTCCTTGTAGATGTAAAAATACGTGACAATAAAGCTCTTTCTGATTCTAAATCTCAGAAAAGTGCAATATTTTTTAATGATATACATTATTTGAGCGGTAAAGATTTGTCCGTTTAGTTGTTTATGGAGGATGAACTTCTGGTGTGTGTTATAGATGATTCTGTGATGCATATAAAATGTTTTTTATTGATTGTTGCATCGCATCCCTTCCTGATGTCCTTCTATCGTGTGAAATTTAAAGCATTGTTAACACGTGTTGTGTTTTGCTGTGTGTATCCATTAGAAGTGCTAACTAATCTGGTAATTATATATATATATATATATATATATATATAATTCTTAATTTTTATAGCTTCTACTATGGCATCGGTCTCTAAAACTTATTTTTGTTCCATCTTAAAGCTTTATTTTAGTGTACAGCTCTAAACTCTGAGATCTGTTTGTTTTTATATCTGAGATGGAAAACATTAGGATAATAATCAGATGAGAGGAACGGTCAGAGGTCAGAGGTCAGAGGTCAGGAGGTCAGTTGTTCTGTTAATGAACGTGGGTCAGAAGCAAAACAAAACAAAACAAAAAAATCAAAGAAATCTATTTTTATTCCACAATCTGATATAAAGTTGTTCTTTCATTTAAAAATAAAGGCCAAATTGCGTCATAAAATATTTAACCTCGGGATAAGTGCGCGAGCGGTGCGATCCTCGGAACAGACGCGTCAGATATATGGGCATTCCAGGTATCCATAAAAAGGGAATATTCAAATGAGGGAACATTAGAATATTAAATCTTGATTTATTTATGCGAGTGCCATTAGGGGTTATCATCTGGATCAGCAAACAATTTTTCAGGGGTTGAGATTTTTATGTAGTAGCAGACACATTTAGCACCCAAAACATCCTGGCCGATTTCCACCCATAAAAATGGCATCCGATATTATAATGCAAATCCCTTATGGGAAAATACCTGCGCGATGCCTGCATATAAATGATGTGGCATTGTACCTCTCTCGCTCTCTCTCACCTTATTACCGAATTACGGAGCGCTGCGAGAGAGGGGTGAGGGGGAAAGGTGATGATGGATTCTTTGTGGATGACACGGAAAAGCATTATGAAGCCCCCGTTTGTCAGGCCAACATTAAGGGCTAATTTTGAAAATCTAGCGTGCAGTCAATTTCCTCCGGCCCGAGGGTGAAAGGTAGCGCGGTGACAGGAGGGCTAATTTCACCCTCCTTATTTACCTCTATGCATCATTTCTGAGCGCTGCGCTGACACCTCGACGCCCGCTTTAAAAATGACACCACTGCCACCACACGCCCGGATATTAACGACGACACGCCGAGTGTGTGTGTGTGTGTGTGTGTGTGTGCATCGAGAAGAAAAAGGTAAACCTGGCAAATCTATCATTTTAATAACAGCAAGCAAGGTTAATGTAGTTTACCTTACACAGGGGGTGTATAAAGGGCCGTAATCTAGCAGCCAAAACGCCTCGATGCGATTTTAAACAGACACGCTCTGCCCTGCGACACACACGGCTGCTCTGATGGCTGTTTGTTGTGTAGCGCGCAGCAGAAAAATCAAAGTCTTAATGCTATTGTGTGCCCGTAACCATCTGTCAAAGCCACACGGAGATGAGAGCGAGATTACCCAGAATAAACAGGAATGCCGGAGCGTCGGTGAGACCCTGGGGCGAAAAGACAAGACGAAGAAGCGAAGAGGGAGGGAGACGCTTCACGAAGGGACATCAAAGCCATTGTGATTCGAGGACCGTCGGTGTTCGTGACGCCGCCAATCTAACACACAGACGCCATGATGACCGCGACGATGATGATGATGATGATGATGATGGCGAAAGGGTAAGAAACTTCTCCCTCGGAGACTCCGGCGGCGTCAGAGAGGCGTTCGGCAGATCCCGAGGCCGCGGGTGCGAGCGGTTCCCGAGGCGGCGAAGCTGTGTAAATTTACCGTGAAGTCTCTGGAAGTGCCATTCAAGTGGGAGATTTTCCCTTTAAACCCTCGTTCGGAGAGGACGCAAACCAACAAACTGCAGCTGCCGCGGAGAGAACAACACGACGATCTCTCGGAAAACTCCTCTCAGATATTCTTCTCTAATTAACCCGATTCCACGCGCTGCTTCTGGAGGTCGTTTAAACACTTTAATGAGATTAATGAAATCACCAGAGCCGTTATAAACCTGGATGTTCGGTGTTGAGCGTTCAGCTCAGATTCTGTCATCCAGAAGTCGAACCTGAGAGACGAAATCATTCTCGTATTTTGCTTTCGTCGCTTCCAGAACGAATGTCTAAACATTCTTACATCAAGACACATTCACTGGAGAAGCAAATTCTGAAAAATAGAGTAAAAATGTAATAAACTATGAAATATCCTTTGCTGAGAAGCCAATTCCAGAACGCAGCGCTGTAAAAAAATCCATTCAAGGTGGTGAAAGAAATATTCAACTAATACGAAGAGATATCAGAGCGGCTCAAATGAACGTGTCCTGGTGGATACAAACGTTAAAATCAAAAATAAAAGTCATGTTTTTAAAAATCATGACATTATTATTAGTAGTGTTTGTGTCTTAAGACACGGTCTTTTTAGGGTTCAATATTGACTCTTTCACCCAGTATTCGGTGTGCTGTGGATCATTTGGCTAGAAACACACTTTCACCAGAAACTCAAACACAAGCGTGTGGCCAGTGACAGCGACAGCCTCAGCCATTCCATCCATTCTCACTGCATGATGAGTCGTGGTTCGAAAGCACAAAATCAAGCTTGTGTTGTTAGATTTATTTGCATTTTTCTACTTGTGTAGAGTGTGTTGAAGTACTGCATCATTAGATCAGCAACGTGCAAATGTCAAAGTCGAAAGCGCTTTGTGTGCAGAATGATGCACTTCTGAGGTTCATTTGAGTTGGGATGTTGAACACTCCTCGTGTGTGTGTGTGTGTGTGTGTGTGTGTGTGTGTGTGCGCGTGTGTGTGTGAGTGTGTTCATGATGTCAGTGTGTGAGTGTGTGTGTGTTCATGATGTCAGTGTGTGTGTGTGTGTGTGAGTGTGTGTGTTCATGATGTCAGTGTGTGAGTGTGTGTGTGTGTGTGTGTTCATGATGTCAGTGTGTGAGTGTGTGTGTGTGTGTGTGTTCATGATGTCAGTGTGTGAGTGTGTGTGTGTGTGTGTGTGTTCATGATGTCAGTGTGTGAGTGTGTGTGTGTTCATGATGTCAGTGTGTGAGTGAGTGAGTGAGTGAGTGTGTGTGTGTGAGTGTGCATGTGCGTGTGTGTGTGCGTGTGTGTGTGTGTGTGTGTGTGTGTTCATGATGTCAGTGTGTGAGTGTGTGTGTGTTCATGATGTCAGTGTGTGAGTGTGTGTGTGTGTGTGTGTGTGTTCATGATGTCAGTGTGTGAGTGTGTGTGTGTGTGTGTGTTCATGATGTCAGTGTGTGAGTGTGTGTGTGTGTGTGTGTGTTCATGATGTCAGTGTGTGAGTGTGTGTGTGTGTGTGTGTGTTCATGATGTCAGTGTGTGAGTGTGTGTGTGTGTGTGTTCATGATGTCAGTGTGTGTGTGTGTGTGTGTGTTCATGATGTCAGTGTGTGTGTGTGTGTGTTCATGATGTCAGTGTGTGAGTGTGTGTGTGTGTTCATGATGTCAGTGTGTGAGTGTGTGTGTGTGTTCATGATGTCAGTGTGTGAGTGTGTGTGTGTGTTCATTATGTCAGTGTGTGTGTGTGTGTGTGTTCATGATGTCAGTGTGTGAGTCTGTGTGTGTGTTCATGATGTCAGTGTGTGTGTGAGTGTGTGTGTGTTCATGATGTCAGTGTGTGTGTGTGAGTGTGTGTGTGTGTTCATGATGTCAGTGTGTGTGTGTGTGTGTGTGTGTGTGTGTTCATGATGTCAGTGTGTGAGTGTGTGAGTGTGTGTGTGTGTGTGTGTGTGTGTGTTCATGATGTCAGTGTGTGAGTGTGTGTGTGTGTTCATGATGTCAGTGTGTGTGTGTGTGTGTTCATGATGTCAGTGTGTGTGTGTGTGTGTGTGTGTGTGTTCATGATGTCAGTGTGTGAGGGACAGCGCGTGCCCCGTTTGCTGCTCGACTCCTGTCAGGCTGAAAGCACTTCCTGTGTCGCTGCTCTCTCAGGTCATGTTTGAACTAAATAACCATCAGTCAAACTCGTGGCCTCTCCGCTCCCGCTCTCCGAGAACAACACCTCTTCTCCTCTGATCCGTCCGTCACCGCACACGTCCAGGACTCTGACGTACAGTGTGTGAGAACGAAAGTCTGTTTCATGTTCTGTTGCGTTTATCACAAAATCCTGCTTTTAAACTGCTGATGAATTGTGCTTTATTATCACCATATCTACACTATATTTTGAAGTTGTTATATTCTGCGTGAACATAGTCAGTAAGTTTTAGTCCAATGCAGTAACATTAACTATCTTATTTGGGGAAAAGAAAATCCAATACGGGTCAAAATGATTGGAACACAACAAAAGTTCCAGTAATACACTTATGGAAGTAAATGGACGAGGCAATAAACAATAAAACACACTGTTACAAACTCAAAGGCCATGTGTGAACTTCTGACTAATGAGATCAAATCATTCCAGCAGAGAACTTCCTGTTATGAGCCACACACGCTCGATTAAAGGAGCATTTCACTTAAAATAAAACTTCGGTCCTCCTCATATTGCTCTAAATGTATTTTTAACATGTCAAGGTCATGGGTTCGATTCCCAGAGAAAACATGAAGTGATCAAATGTGTTCCAGTGTTAACATCATTGACAAATCATTTGCATCACTATTTTTGTTCACATTTTTCACAGACGAAAACTGAATAAAAACCAGCTTTGAATGACGAAAATCGATTGACATTTAAAACTGGTTGAAAATGTTTGGGAAGAGATCCGGTCGGAATGACGTCCCGGCCGCTGACCTGCCCGGCTTGTTGCATGTGAGAAGAGCAGATATATGGATAGATCTGAAAAGCGTGATGACACGAGAGAAATCTGATCTGATCACACACACGAACACATCTACGAGTACAGAGACGAGCTCTTTCTCATCTTTCGCACCTGAACGGACAAATTCACACGTCAAAATGTCCGTTTTGGAGAGTATTCGTGTAACAGTCTAAAGAAAACATCCACAGCTGAGAGAATATCGGATCAGTGCATTCGCTCTTAAAGTGACA
Organism: Zacco platypus; assembly: GCA_038088235.1. NCBI lineage: Eukaryota > Metazoa > Chordata > Actinopteri > Cypriniformes > Xenocyprididae > Zacco > Zacco platypus. The sequence continues at coordinate 399,546 of CM076074.1, forward strand.
GCAGCCTAATAAAACTTCTGTGCCCTTAATATTAATCACACAACAACAGAAAACCGTTCTGCTCTTTAATAGCTTTAATAAGGATTCAATTTATTCATATAAATATGACTGCTTGAAAGAATAATGTTGTATGCAAGTTATTATAAAGAATGCATCATTCAGTGAAGAAGTCCTTGAGTTCCTCTGTGGGAGAAGTGCTTTATTTCATTTTAAGGTAATATTTTGTAATGTGTCACAGCGGTTAAATCTGTGTCTGTATCGCAAGTTCAGATTTTAGTGTCATATTTATGTTTTATCGGGTTTTGGGAATTTCTTACTCATTAGATTCCAGTCGACTAAAACTAAAACAATTTAGATGACTAAAATATTACTAAAACAAAATATGCTGTGAAAATGAACACGACTTTGGATAAAACAATCAGCAAAATGCATAAATTAAGAATATCACTGACTAACTTTATTTATCTAATGTTCCACCTTCATCACATCAGCACAAAAACACCAGAGAGGAAAGGCTGAATGAACACATTTTCGTGAACCAAAATCGACCAAATTCGTATCTTGAAATTATCCGGAGCACATTCATTTCTCCAGCACAGGTCACATGTTAAGAAAATCACTTCCTGACCTCGTCTGTTCATCTTACGTCTAATATTAGCGCAAAGACGCTTCACACGCAGGAATCACATCAGCCGCACCAACAGAAGAAGTTCATCCTGGAAAAGTTCAATTCAGACACTTTACAGCTCAAATAATTAACAGTTTTCACAAAAACGCAAGCCTGACATTGAAACCTCTGGAACTGTATTTTCATTTGTTTTTACAAACTAAGGAACGTGTTAAAACGATTATTGCCGTAATCAACATTATTCCACGAGTGCGGCCGATGGAGTTGTAGTGGAGTTGAACTCCGTCTGAGCGCTCAGTGCCACGGCGGCCCTTTAATGAGCTGTCCAGATCTGCTTATTAAACTCACGCTATATGATATTCCATTGTAAATAATGGTTGAGTGTGGAAACACACCTCTTGGGTAAAACATAAAGCAGAATATTTAATCGTACTCCTGAAAATGAAAGGACACATATTAAATGCGTTTTAATGAGTTTGTAGGTTTGCGCGCCATAATTACCGCATTATTTGTCTGCGGCTTCTGACACATCGTCCTCACGGGGAGACGTCCGGAGACGGACCGCGGGACTGAGACAGGAGGGAGAGGAGGTGAAGCCTGAGCCGCCGGTGATGGGGAGACGGCTTCGGTTACCTTGACGACACATTTATTTATGGTTGGCTGAGATGACATGTGGTAATGTTCCATACCTGCTGACGGGGGGGTGATGGGGGGTCTCCTGTTTCAGCCTCAGTTGACAATTAAGACCTGGGTGACTGTAGCCGGGGGTTAATACTGCTCATTAAAAGAACTAGGTCATTAGCAGGGAATCAGGGCTCTTAAGGCAGCACAAGGATTGGGGGGAGTGTGTGTGTGTGTGTGTGTGTGTGTGTGTGCAGAGTCAAATCTGCATCTCCATGAACACGACTCTTACATTAATTAACCTCCCTTTTCCTGGTTGAGGAAAAAAATCTGTTATCATATATTCACATGGCTGTACACCAATTAATTGCAAAGAAAAAAGAAGGCAGTTTACCGTCATCCCAGCGGTCGCCCTGTCTGCCTGCGCAGGAGATCCATTATTCCAGGGAAGGAGAGGAGACGTGGAAAAAAAGGGAGCGAAAGAAAAAAGTCTAATGTGTATGATGAGTAAAATGAGGATCGGGGCCGAGTCAGGGGGGGAACGCGGGAATAAAAGCCTCGGAAATGAAAATAAATAATCTTGGCTAATACCTCACCTTAGGAGAGCAGGCGGGGCCGCAGCCAATCAGAGCGCTCTGGAAACACCTTCACCCACGTTACGCACACACACGCTCTGACCTTCAGTGCGGAGGCTTAGAGAAGACGCCGTGATCTGCGCGCACACACACTCGCGCGGCCCTCAGGAGACCAGAGGCCATGTTCCTCACCGAGAAACAACATCAGAGCATCAGACGCAGAGAGACGACGCCACATCTCTGGATGTCAGTGAGAGCTGAGCAGAGACCACACACACACACACACACACACACACACACACACACACTCACACACACACACACTCTCTCACTCACACACACACAAACACACACACACACACACACTCTCTCTCTCACTCACACACACACATTCTCTCTCACACACACACACACACACACTCACACACACACACTCTCTCACACACAAACACACACACTCTCTCACACACACACACACACACACTCTCTCTCTCTCACACACACACACACACACTCTCTCTCACACACACACACACACTCACACACACACACACTCTCTCTCACACTCTCACACACACACACACACACACACACACTCTCTCTCTCTCACACACACACACACACTCACACACACGTTGTGTTTTCATGGTTTATGGGGACATTCCATTGGCGTAATGGTTTTTCTACTGTACAAACTGTACATTCTGTCCCCCTACACTACCCCTACCCCTAAACCTACCCATCACACTAAATCTTCTGCTGTTTTACATTTTCAAAAAAGATAATTCTGTATGATTTATAAGCTTGTTTCCTCATGGAGACCAACAAAATGTCCCCACAAGATCAAAATTTACTAGTATTAGTATACCTTTGGGTCCCCATAATGTAGGGAATACCCACACACACACACACACACACACACACACTTAGATAACATCTAGACTAGATGCTGGTGTTGTTGAAGATCAGTCTTGATCTTGGTCCTAAGACCATTTTTTGAAGGTCTTGGTCTCAGACTCAAGATTTTATCTCAAGATCACTGCGAGGATTTCACCAAATGACCGGTGCATTGTCTGATTTATCTGTTAACATCATTACTGTGATTTGATGTAAAACTTGCAATCAATAACTTATTTCTAATGCGATTTCTTGTGTTACTGTGCTGCCGGGTTTGAAATCAATGCAGGATTTTCTCAAAAAAGTCAAAAGCCCAAAATGAATATTTTCTCATGAAAATGCCCACAAAATTCAACATATGACCGCAAAAAAGAACTTATATGAGATGTTTTTTTTAATATTATAACATAAGATTACACAATATCACAAGAGCTGTTTTCATGAAAATGAGCACAATTGCAAGAGTCATATTGACTTTAGACAAACGTTCAATAAACAAGGTAATATTCGGTGACTTACAAGCTTTTGTTATTTCATCAACGAAAACAGTTCCAAACAAATCCACCGCAGAATGGCATTTCTGAGCAACACGCCGCAGTGTTTCTTCAGCTGCTTTGAACAAATGGGTTGAGTGAATGATTCAGTGACTCACTCATTGAGTGTTCTGATTTCAGTTTCATATCTAAAAGTAGGTCTTTCATTTTATTGTTCCATCATATATCTACATTCAAAATGTTATTTTTAAAACATCAATCACATTAGTAATGCAGGTGTAATTATACTAAAGCCTCCTCTACAACATAAAGATGATTTTATTGTTAGTGATTTGATTGGTAACAGCTCTTGTGTCTTATTAGTTTAATTGTATTAATTGTTTAAATATAAGTAATATCTCTTTAGATGCATCTGAGGAGAGCTAATCTGAAGCGTTAAATCAGAGATTATATTTGTAAAAAGGGTGTTTGACGTCAGGATCTGAGCAGACGGACACACTTTTCCTAACCCAAACACTGCAGGCTTTTGGAAATCTGAGTATTCTTGCAGATCGTCATTGTAAATGAAAGGATTTGGACGACGACTGGAGATCTTTTATATGTAAATGACATTAATTAGGTGTCGCCTTCAATGTGGAGAACTTAAACCATCTAGCAAGTTCAAGATCATTTGTGATTTATAGATTTCACATCTGAACGAATCACACGTACACACATCTGAGAAATGAACACAAGATCAGATTGTTTTTACGCAAACTTTTATAAAGGCCCTGGTCTTGTCTCGACTCGGTCCACAACACTACAAACACAATGAACACAAACATTTCACCGGACTGAACAGAAACAATCTAAACTAGGTGTTAAAGAAATCCACTGCATTGACTTTTTGTTTAACACTGGATTCACTTTTTGTTGTGCAGAAACACTGGAAAAAAACTGCATTGCACTAAAGCTGAAGAAAAACATCTTCACTGAAACCCTGAAAGCTCTGGACTTCTGTTGGGTGTTAAAGAGAAGGAGAAATCCACCGCAGGGAGCAGCAACATGCTCTTTATTAAAATCATTTCCCTGGACTTTATGGTACAGTGCTGCTGTTATTCCAGATCGGGTTCTTTCTGTGCGTGTGTTTGGTTCTGCAGTTTGTTTAGAGCATTCTCCTTCATTTGAATCCTTTCTCTCTCTCTGTTCGAGTGTGATGATGTTTAAGTCATTTTACTGAACCCGGGGCAAATACGCCAGCTCTCGCCTCACACGCGTCATTTCCTCGAGCTCGACACATTTGTGTTTCTCTCTGGGCAACAACAGCGTCACAACGGTCGAGTGTTTCTGTGCAGTGGCCGGATCAGTGTTTTCGTCTCTTTCACTCCTGTTTGTAATTTGACTCTTTGACCTTCTGAATCAGATCAAAGCTCAGCCGTCTGTCCAACTGCGCCGTCTCACTCTCTGCTCCAGTTCCTCTCTGTCGCCTGACCTTGCTTAGGGAGAGATAATTGGCTTCTTCCGATTAAAATTCAGCAAACCACGCCAAAGAAATATTTTTCCCCCTTATTTATAACGTCTGTTCTTCCAGATGAGTTTCCGCGGCCGTGTCATTGTGTGAGGACGCACCTCTGAATGACTCTTGACGGATCGGTTATAATGTTTAGCAGTGATGATTCAGTGGAGGGAGTTTAAGGTACAGAAGTGACTAGATTTGATCACAGTAACGGTAAACCTTCTTCAAACACACAATAATATTTGCCTCCTAGTTCTTCTCCGTTCTCTTCCAGGAGCTTTATAGATTTAAGCACTGATTTTTCATCCAGACGGAGCGATCCAAACTTAAATGACATACTACGTCAGATAGGCTCATTTTTTCATGCATATTTAATGTGTTATCAGTTTCCTGAGGTAAGAGCCAAATCGAGACAGTCTTCGCTTTCTAAGGACTGTGGAAAGTATCTGAGGGTTTTTCTTCTTTCATCTGTTTAGTTAATGCTTGATTAAGACCGACAGATCCCCTGATCATGCTTTATTTCTGTCGTATTGTTTTTTACGAGTACAAATATGATGAAATTCTCTCCAAAACTGAAGTAATATTCTACTGTAGTCCACTTTTACCTCACAGGAACTTGAAGTGTGTTGGTGAATTTTGTTTACTCTCTGTATAATGAATAAAAACTCTGCAACTATCTGTGGAATAATCACAGGCTGCTGTAACTCGACTGTAATAACCCGAGCTCTGAGTGTGTGTGTGTTTAACAAGCTACAGGAGAGACTAAAATAAGGGATTTGCTCAATTAAGCAATAGCGAGTGAGCTGAGAGACACCTGTGCGTACAGGAAGCTGCTTCTCTCTCTCTCTCTCCGTGTGTGTTTGCAGAAATCACGCCTGATTACCTTCACGAGTGCCGTCTCTTCCCCTACCTGTGCTGCTCACTGACACACGCTCACAAACACCTCATTAACTCATCACTGTCTGAGAAACAACACACGCGTGTTTACAGACTGTGTGACTGCTCTAATGCGGGCAGAAAAACACAGATCAGGGTTTGTCAGGACATCAGACTAGATTAGAGGAGGCTGAGAGTGTCAGAAATCACCTCTTTAATGAACAAACGATATTCGTCCCACTGGAAATCATTCACCTTTAGGACGGGCCGTGGTGATAAATTGCAGTGGGGTATTTTGGTTCAGCTCTTGCATTTTAAATAGCCCATTTGGGGTATTTTTGTCACTTTTGGTGGCATTGTACCTCTGAGGTTTAACTTTGGTCTTCAGATTTACATTTATGCATTTGGCAAAGCATCTCACATGTATGTGATCAGTTCATCGAACCCATGACCTTGGGGTTCATAGAGCCATCCATCACTGTGAACAACTCAAAACTCAAAACCTTGCAAAAGCTCGGCATTTTAGACCTTCCTTTAGTGAAAATTTGAATGGAAACAAAACAATTCATACATTGTATAAATTGATAATATTTAAAACTCACGTGACAACCTGCCCCAACTTTCAGTTCAAATCTAACTTCACTTTATATTGTGACGCATAATGTTTGAAATGCATGTCAGTGTGGCTTAATCATTAATAAAACAATAATAACAGGACATGTGACAACTAGCCCCAACTAGTCCCCAACTCACCACTAAAAGGAGTTTGATAATATGACAAATGCATTTAAAATGATTAATTACTATTGCAGAAAATGATGTACGACCCGACTGAATGATGATTCTTGTGCACAGCCGGCAGAAAAAGAGACACGCTCTAAAGTTGGTAAACCATCGAATTTAAACTTATTAAATGGCAGAAATCCAGAAAGATGAGTAGGAAACCTCTCAATGGAGCACAAAATACAAAATAAAGGAAAACTCCAGAAGAGAGAGCTGGAGAAAACATAATATAACATGGTTCAATTGTCAGTTTTTCATTGTAGAGGTTCGTAAAGCAGCTGGAGACATGAAAACATGAACAGAAGAGAAATGATTTAAAACAACTTCACTGTGATCAAAGGCCGACTCATATAATCTACATCTCTAAAATAGGAGATTTTAACTTTGTCTCCAATATATTAACTAAAGATGGACATCTTCTACATAGTGGGAATGACCCATTAAATCTGTTTTTCAGTCATTATCAGGTCTAAAGTTCTTCTGGCATCAACCTTTCCTCCACGTCTTCCTTCACAGCTCCTGTCACGAGCGATGAAGACTCCCACGCCTTCGGATGTTTTTTGAATGTCTACTAGAAGAAAGTTGGAGTGCCGTGCATCCTCTTAAGACCAAGTGTCTGTGTGAAGTCAGAAAACATCAATGGTGAGTTCAAGAATTTTCAGGACTGTGAAGTCAAAAGCCGCTCCTAGTACGGCAGCGACGGCGCGTCCAATCAAAAGACTCGAATTCTATTTGTTTCGTTTCAAGGGATCGTGATGAAGGTCTTTTTCAAGACGTCATTGAAGTGGACGGATCGGGGAACGCGCGCTTTCATGACAATGTCTTCGGCGGGACTCTTCCATGTGAGCAGGTACGCAGAGTCTCACGCGCCGAGTCTGTTTCAAATGTGGAGCGAGAGGGAGCGAGTGCTCTCAAAAGCAGAATCTTAGAGGAGATTGAAATAATGGCTCTCAGCTTTTAAAGGGAAGAGCTCATTTTAGGTTAATACGGTAAGCCTGTTGGACCCAATTACTGAAGGTGCTTTTCCATTGTCATCTGGTATTTCTCCTTGAGCAGATTAGCCGTCAGCACAAAAACTCACAGTATCCAGGATTTGGTTCTTTTCTCTGATCTGGCTAAAATGAAGCACTTTCCAGAGAAAAGAGGAGCAAAGCGACCCAGTGCAGTGCTCTCATTAGAGTTTGAGCAGCTATGCTTCCTTGCACCTATTTTTATGTGCATTATGTTGCATGAAGAAATGGAGGCGGATGCCAGGACGTGTACATTCTAAAAATGTGCATAAAAAACGTATGCGTTCAATTCTGGTGGATAATTCTTTTATCCGATAAGAAGATGTGCAAAAACTACGATGGAAACACATTTACCAAATAAATCCCTCAATGCACAACAACAAACGCTTGTGACTCTGCCTCAGCACAGGATGTGATTGGATAACGGGACTAACGAGTGGACCAATCACATCGCAGCGTCTCAAATGTTGGTTTGGTGGTTCTGAAACGCCCGAGTCAAAGTTTGTGCTTGATTTAATTTCCTGACGATTCTGTTCTCTTGAACACGAGATGAAACGCTGCTTTATTCGTAAATGTTTTATGCAATATTCCAATTTTGCCCATAATCTAAACGCACAACTTCGCGTGAAAACACAGCTAGTGTAGTGACTGAATCCCAGCATCGCGGATTACTGGATTATTTTGTGTTGCAAACTACAGTCTGATTTCTACACGAGCGCTTCTCGACTAGTTTTGTTTCAAGATGCAGATTGTACACGACATCAACACAGTATCAAAAACAAACACTAATGCACCGTGTAACGGTTCAATGAGTACGGGAAGAAGGAGGCGGGAACCGGCGAACGTTAAACGTAACTTTAATCAAATAAATAAATAAACAATAAAACGAAAGTAAAAGGGCGGCAGTTCCTCACGGCGACTGCCGCCCACACAAACAAAATAAAACACAACATAAAATCCAGGCCTGGTCCTCTCTCGTCCTTCACTGTCGTCGCTCCTCTTTTATGCTTCCGGAGCTCCTCCGTGAGAGACACGAGACCGGTGTAGCGCGCAGGTTACGCTCATTATCACTCGCGTCACCGGCCTCGCGCCGTTCCCTCACGGCTCTCGCCCGCCCTGCTCGTCACACACTGAAAAGTGTTTATTATTGCTTTCTAAACGTCTCTTGACTTCTGATGGTTTAGTTTGGTTCAGCCGGTTTGATCCTCTGACTGTCAGTGAATCCAAACACTCTGATCTAAAGAACAGTTTTCCAGTTTTTGTCATTTTTCTTCAAATGTGTGATGATGACTCAACCTGCCCATGTTGGCATCCGTGTAATCTGACTAGATTCTACATGGATGACCTTTGACATCAAAAACTAAAGATACTAAAGTGTTTTCGCCTCCCTTGCATGTTATTATTAGTATTTAGCATGGTTTTTTTCCCTGCTTGCATCCGACTAGTTGAGGATCTAAAACATCAGAAAAGCCGTTTGAGTGATGAGACTGATGTTGGTCCAATTCTTTGAGATATAAATGAGTCCCATTTGTGGTCTCGAAAGATCCGCACCTTTCCTGGCAGGTTCCCTCCAATCGCCATTCCACAATTCCCTCTCTCCTCGGCCCGTCTATCTCTCAGTTTTCCCCTGCGCTCAGCACTTCCTGCGAACCGTCACCTAGCTCCGACCGCAACACATTTCTCTTTGTTACCGTCTCTGCCGCGCTCTCCGCCCCTCCTTTCTCGACAAACTGCCTGGAGTGTGCATCGTTCACGGGTCATTACTTTTCAAAGAAATTTAAGCACGGAATGCCATTTAATTTTTCCGAATGTATTCCGTCATTAGAGATCTTAGCTGTCAGAGTGATACCATTTTTGGTGTGATGTGTTTGTTGCCTCATTTCTTTTAATTTTACCTCCATTAGCTTAATTCTTTTTTAATATTTTCATCTAACGAACTTTACAGTTCATTTTGTTTGAGTGTGTGCTAAGCGAGTTTTATGAAGCAGGCAGTTGGCTTTTCCCATTTGTGGGGCGGCAGCGAAGGCGCCCGGTGCTTCTGTCAGCTTATTTTTGGCACCTTAGCTTGCGGTTCTGCTTCTGTGCCTTGATTATACAAGCAAACAACTGCATGAAGTTCATTAAAAATAAGCAGCAGCTAATTAACCTGAACTTCAGACAAACCGCCACTGTCATCCAAGATCAGTTTGGACCATATTGAATTGTTAAAGATTCACACACACACACACACACACACACATGCGTTTGCAAACTCTTTGTCTTGATGTCTTTACTGAAGCCAGCGACGCAGCCGTGAACGCTCGCAGTGTGGGCAGCGCTGATTAGCTTAGCTGGGCGTGCTAGCGGCACTTTTCCCCCGCCGTGTTTATCTCTGCTGAGCTGATGGGCCGCTGCGGTGTAATGGTGTGTTCAAGCGTCTCGGCCTCATAAAGGTTGTTTTGTACCCTTCTGTTGAGAGGTATCGACATTTACATGCCGCATGTTTGACATTTCTCCCGGGCCTCGGCGTCCATCTCGACTCACCGAACGAGAGCGTGTATTTGATGTGGCCTTGACTCGCCAGTGAAGTCTATCTAAAACGCTCCTGTGTTTACCCAGAGGTCGAGAGATACTCCATTAGCGAAACCCTCAAGCCTTTTGTTCATGTAATTTGCTTAATTACTTCATATCAGCAGACATTGGAGATATGTTTCACCGTTCAGATCCTCGGGGAGCGTTCTGTCCGTATTTATTTTATTATCTATCTTTCGTTATCATATTTTAACCATTCTCCATCTCACGTGTCCGGCGGTATTAGAGAAAGAAAAATAACGGAGAGAAAGGAATTGGCTGGGAGTGAATTCAAATTTCCCCGAAAACATCGTGAGAGCGAGCAGGTGATAGAACACACACATAAACACACAGGAGAGAGGGAAATGGAGAAGGCCGTTGGGGAGACGGCAGCAGAGTCGAGCTATTGGATTACTGTCCCCAGTGATTCACTCCTCAACAATCTCTCTCTCTCTGGTTAATTACTGGGATTTGGGGTTGTTCCTCCATGGGGCTTGTGACTGTGTTTGTCTGCAGGGTGGGTTTAGGGAGGTCTCGACACCCTCCTCTCACTCCTATATGATCTCTGTCTCCGTTATGTTCCTTCGCAGACTGTTCGGGGTCACAGGGCCAAACTCAGACTGAATTCTCTTCACCTCGAGTCTCAGACATAAACACACGGACTGTTAACAAATAAAGTGTTATTAATAAATAAACAGTCCACCAGGAAGTTGTGTCTTAGGTTCCTGCTATAATAATGAGGAACTGCTAATTGTTGACCAAGTTCGTCAGGTTCATTAAAAACAAACAAAACAAAAAAAAGTCACACCAACTCAAATCATGCATATTCAAACACACCTCAACACACACAAAAAACACCAACCAATCAAAACACTACCCAGATCACTCCCATCCAAGTCACGCCCACATCAACACCCCTTAAGCCACACCCAGTCAAACTCAACTTAAACCCCAACCAATCAAAACACAACCAAGATCACACATAAACACTCATACAGCCACACACACTCCCGCAGTTCTCAAACCTCACACACACTCAAATCATACATATTCAGACTGACAAACCACATCCACAGAAAAACACCAGCCCCACCCACATAAACAGAAATCAAACCACACATTCCCCAAGCCCCACCCACATAAACAATCCTGAAGCCACACCCACTCAAAATACTACAAAGATCACACCCACTCAAGCCACACCCACTTAAAACTTCTCAAGCCACACCCACTCATATATTCTCTAGCACACCTTAAACCACACCAACATCATAACGCATCAAGCCACCCAATCAAAATACTACACAGATCACACCCATCCAAACCACACCCACATAAACACTACTCAAACCACACTCGCACAAAAACTCATCAAGCTACACCCAATTAAAACATGAGCCAAATCACACCCACACAAGCCACACCCTCATTTAAATACTGATCAAGCCACACCTATTTACACACCACTTAAAGCACACGCATCCAAAACTAAAAGTCAGCGGCACAACAGCATTTTCTCCAGCAGTGCTGCTTCTATTTCCAGGCCGTGATGAGGATGAATCTTACAGTGAGGTGTCAGAAGCACAGATTTGTTTTGTGTTTTGTTTAATCTCAAGGTGCTTCACACAAACACTCAGTCACCGTGACACGCGTGGCATCTAAAGTAATGCGAGACGCCAATAAAGTAACGTTATTATGCGTTACAGCCCAGGTTGTAAATTATGATGAAATTTCACATCTCCTCCCGTTAATGCAGACGTATATTGAGATAATTCAAGACAGAATAAAAATGACTGTTATTATCTTCGAATAAAAGTTGGGCAGACGCTATGTGAGACATCTCATAATTATCAGGACCCTCATATCCATTTAACCGGCGCTGATATGAAGGAAAGCAGCCGCTGAATGACAGTGAGTTCATTTAGAAAGACCATCAGCTAAATGACACTCATGCGACGATCAGTAACCTGCCAGCGTGTCCCTGCGGAGGGATGACAGGTGCTCGCCTGGAACATTAAAGCACACGCTAGGACGCACGTGTGCTTAACAGGAGCGATATGATCGCACACTCTCGTGTGTAATGGCTCCTCGTTTTCAATGCATAATATCACTTAGCGCCATATCGATAATAATAGTGAGGTTTCAGAGCTGGTTTGGGGAGGCTCTCGCCATTATGAATTCTCAAATTCTACAATAATGGTGGATTTTCAGAGTCAATTTACAAGTTGTTCCACCGAGGACTGAGTGTTACGCTATTAGATGTTTCTGCAGCTACAGTGTTTGGTACTACAGGTGCTGGTCATGTAATTAGAATATCATCAAAAAGTTGATTTATTTCACTAATTCCATTCAATTCCAAGTGACACTTGTATATATTATATTCATTCATTGCACACAGACTGATATATTTCAAATGTTTATTTCTTTTAATTTTGATGATTATAACTAAGGAAAATCCCAAATTCAGTATCTCAGAAAATTAGAATATTACTTAAGACCAACACAAAGAAAGGATTTTTAGAAATCTTGGCCAACTGAGAAGTATGAGCATGTCCAGCACTCAATACTTAGTTGGAGCTCCTTTTGCCTGAATTCCTGCAGCGATGCGGCGTGGAGTCGGTCAGTCTGTGGCACTGCTCAGGTGTTATGAGAGCCCAGGCTGCTCTGATAGTGGCCTTCAGCTCTTCTGCATTGTTGGGTCTGGCATATCAAATCTTCCTCTTCACAATTAAGGTCAGGCGAGTTTGCAGGCCAATTAAGAACAGGGATACCATGGTCCTTAAACCAGGTACTGGTTGCTTTGGCACTGTGTGCAGGTGCCAAGTCCTGCTGGAAAATGAAATCTGCATCTCCATAAAGTTGCGTTGACCTTTGACCTCAGAAAACACAGTGGACCAACACCAGCAGATGACATGGCACCCCAAACCATCACTGACTGTGGAAACTTTACACTGGACCTCAAGCAACGTGGATTGTGTGCCTCTCCTCTCTTCCTCCAGACTCTGAGACCCTGATTTCCAAAGGAAATGCAAAATTTACTTTCATCAGAGAACATAACTTTGGAGCACTCAGCAGCAGTCCAGTCCTTTTTGTCTTTAGCCCAGGTGAGACGCTGGAGATGCTTCTGATGCTGTCTGTTGTTCAAGAGTGTCTTGACACAAGGAATGCGACAGCTGAAACCCACGTCATGCATACGTCTGTGCGTGGTGGCTCTTGAAGCACTGACTCCTGCAGTCCACTCTTGGTGAATCTCCCCCACATTTTTGAATGGGTTTTGTTTCACAATCCTCTCCAGGGTGCGGTTATCCCTATTGCTTGTACACTTTTTTCTACCACATCTTTTCCTTCCCTTCGCCTCTCTGTTTATGTGCTTGGACACAGAGCTCTGTGAACACCAGCCTCTTTTGCAATGACCTTTTTATGTCTTGCACTCCTTCTGCAAGGTGTCAATGGTCGTCTTTTGGACAACTGTCCAGTCAGCAGTCTTCCCCATGATTGTGTCCTACAGAACTAGACTGAGAGACCATTTAAAGGCCTTCACAGGTGTTTTGAGTTCATTATCTGATTCGAGTGTGGCACCAGGTGTCTTCAATATTGAACCTTTCCACAATATTCTAATTCTATTCTATTCTAATATTCTAATTCTAATTTTCGGAGATTTGAATTTGGGATTTTCCTTAGTAGTCAGTTATAATCATCAAAATTAAAAGAAATAAACATTTGAAATATATCAGTCTGTGTGTAATGAATGAATATAATATACATATAATATATAATATAAAAGTTTCACTTTTTCAATGGAATTGGTGAAATAAATCAACTTTTTGATTTTTTGATCAAATTTTATGACCAGCACCTGTACGCAAACGCTCAGTACTGAATAGGAACATGTCTGAGTTCTTTGTGAGGAGGTTATACAGTAATACACCAAAAGAAGCTACAAGTTAGTGTGATTTTAGCTTTATTTAATTTATATATTCATTTAAATTGACCAAATTCACCAAACAGAGAAGCTCAGCGGCGACCGTTCACTCCCATGAAGAATTGAATGTCATGCAATTGAGTTTTTCTACGATGTCAAACTGCTGGTATATTTTTAATGTATTTAAATATTTTGCAATAAAATTATATAATAACTTAAAATATATTGTTGTTATACTTTCAACTACAAACTGTAAAGTCAGTAGTTTTTTGTAATTTTGACAAAATGTAAAATTGCATGTTATAACAAGAGAAAACAGAGCTGAAGGAGCGTTCCATGTCATGTCAACTTGTAAAAAGCGTTCAGAGTGTCTTCTGTGTCTTCCTCACAGAGCTCGTCTTTACAACTTGTAAGCTAGGAGTTTTCTGAGAGCTCCTACTTGAAGCACATGATCACTGTACCACCCCGGCCCGGTGAGATTTAGAGGAAACAGGGACCCCCTCAGTCGGTCCCCGGTCCATTCACTATCGCTTTCCATGGGGGCTGAAAGTGTGGGGCCTAGTGTGGTTGTATCAGTTGCACCACCCTAAGGCCTGCCCTGGTACCACCAGTCCTTGGACATGAACAGATCCGAGCAGAACGTCACATATCATCTCAAAATTGATCAGAATCAGAATAATGTTCTCAGTTTCAGTGCTGACATAGTGGCTGCATTCCGCCTTTGTGGGATAAACGCTTTACAGAGCTGAAATAAAATAGCGTTCTTGTAGTTCAGCTGGTAGAGCATTGCGCTGGCAACGGCAGGGTTGTGGGTTCGATTCCCAGTGATCGCATATACGTCTAAAACATGATCTACACCTTTAACACACTGTTAGACGCCTGCTATAAAAGCATCCGCCAAGTGCACAAGCGTATGTTTCTCATCCTAATAGAGAAAAGCGAGAGTAAGACGTTTAAAAAAGACGCATCATTTGGAGGGCGTCTGACAGTACAGTATGACGCCATATAAACCCTAAACATGTTGTTTTAATAATACAACAACGTGTGCATTACAATAAGCAATTTTAATTCCATCTGCTAAGTATGACAACATTAGCATATCCATTTAATTAGCGGCGCGCGTTAAAGTCGTCCCGCGTTAATCACCTTCCTGAATGTGCCTCTGTCTCTCTCACGGCAACTTTCTCTTTTATTTTTATCTAACGAGATGTTTTTCTCTCTTCTGATGCAGAATAAAGGTGTTTGTTATGATGGTTATATTTCTGTTCTCAGTTCAGTAATCATCCGCGCCGTCTCTGCATGAACAGTGATTTCACTAAACAAAATCATCGGCTAAATCTATTCAAACACTCACATTAATGGGCTGGATTTGAATGGATTTTCATATTAAGGCTCATAGATTCTGTCAGCAATTTATTAATTGCAACAGAGGCATCATTGTTTGCCATTTTGACACCGGCTCAATTAGAGCACTATTTAGAGTTAATTAGATTATTCTGAAAGAAATGAGATTTATTGTCCGAAAAGAAACAACATGAAAGTTCATCTTACAAAAGAGCGGCAGTGATACTCGCAATAAAATCCCATTGCGTGCTCTTCATCTTTCTTTCTGTCTGTTTTGTCTCTCCCTCTCTCTCTCACACACACACACACACACACACACACACACACACTGAGTGCGTCTCTTATCTTTAGTATAAATGCATGTGAAATGAATACGGCTCTTGAAAATGGAAGCTGCTTCACTTCAGTAAATGTGTCTTTAGAGATGAATGACAATCTTATTTGATGCCTCTTTGGAGGAGTGGAAACTTCTCATTTAAGTATTTCATGTAGGAAAAAGTGAATGCAATGTTCTTTTTCTACATTTTTTTTTTGCATGTGTGCAATTCATGTTAAATAATAGCAGATGATTCTGGGTGACGTCACTGTACCTGAAAGCTACACATGTATTTCAGTACATTTGGATAGACACTGAAACAGTATCAGCATCTATAACACACGTGTGACAGAACGAAACCTTTATAATGAGGTAAATCTCTTTAATACCAACAGTTTATTTTATTAATCTCATTTGACTCTCACTGTACATCTAATAAAAAACAGCGGATGAAACAAATACTCAAGCTTCAATAGATTGACACATGTTTGCACATCTCTAAAGTGTTTTGGATGCTGATATTGTAGGTAATGTCCTACACACGTACGTGTGATTGAGCGAGATTTAATGAACACATACTAACAAGATCATGTGTAAACGTCTCTTTTGTGTAAACGGTGTGTCTTTGTGTCTGTGTAAAGTCTGATCTTGGTTAAACAGAGTCATGGTCTTCACCTCTCAATCCATTAACGGCAGAAGCTTCACCTGAACATCGGCGTCGCGCTGCCCTCCTGCAGTTTATTCAATAATACATGAGGACTCATGAATTATTCCTCCAGCTGGATTACAGGTTATTAGAACTAAGAGACATGCATGTTTTGCAGGGAATTAGTAATGTGTGTTTGGTTTAAAAGGGTAAAAAGAGCTTGTCCTGAAAGCAGCGAGCAATCAAACTTTGATGTGAAATATCACCGCAGGTCTCTCACTTCCTCTTTCAGCACGTAACATGTGCTCAGATCTCTTCTGGGTCCATCTGTGGAGTTTCAAACGGTTATTACTATGATAAACCCATGCATCTACTCACACTGTATTTCCTTACTTAAATTGTGCATTTTTTTATATGAGCCATTGGCTTTTTAACACATCACACCAAAATGTTAGTAACATTCTTACATCATTTGGGAAATTATTTTTCATGAGAAACTAGAATTATTAAACATAGCTACTGTAAAATATTTACAAGACACAGCCTATATTGTGTTTGATAAGACACATATAATTATAGTGTGTGTGTGTGTGTTAGGGGGTATATATTTTCACACACACACACACACACACACACACACACACACACACAACAGTTCTTTCTGGTTCTCGAATCTGATTGGCTGATAGCCGAGCAATATTCTAGTGACAACAGCAGCGTTTTGACATCACTTCGCTTGTCGTATTTTTTACAAATATTACACTTGTTGTACCACAAACTGTAGTTTTATCTGTAACTGTTTTTTTAGGCAAGAATGTAGTTATTTAGACCTGAAATATGTGACTCATATTTAATCATAGCGCCTATTTAACAAGTTTTCGCAGCTCCAGGCCGTCAGCGGTCGTTCAGAGCTCGTGTACCCGCCGAGAACAGCTTCATCTCGGCCAGTGCTTCGGGGATTTTCTGAGTCTTATAGTGGTTAAACATGAGATATAATTCATTTTGGGAACATAAAACAGGCAATCTTTGGTATTATTAATCTATTACTTGTTCCTGAGCTAATCGAATAGGGCTATGTTAAATTTAATAATTTAGTATTAAGGCTATATTTAACTTACATCCTGTACAGCACTGCGTTTGTATGTTTGTCTGAATTGTACAACTGTGCTAATTTCCTAATGGCCATTGTTGTTCATTTAAATATGAGTCAAAGTTACATTAATACGCCATTAGATGACCGCAAACTTGTGAACGAGTCAGTCGCAAGAGACTTTTTAAAGGACGTTGTTTTAGCGCTGAATTTTATGGAAAATACCCTTAACTATAAAAAGGACAAATACAAAGCTTACTTTCCTCAGCGGACATTCAAACGGATTTTTTTAATGGATATATTATGGACATCGACCTGAAGAATGAATGTTAAATCGGACACAGGTAATGCTCGCTCAGGCCATTTCTCTCTCTCTCTCATACTGTACAAAATACAATGAGTTTCAATGGAGCAACTCAACATTTCTTTGTTACTAGTTCTAAAATGACATTTTCTAATTAGTAACGGAGTCTCGGTCAAACGGTCAACTGTGGCAGAAGGAAGTAGTTCTGCACAAAAGAGGGTTTTTAAAGACACTCCACTGTTATTTCTTATTTCTCTACACACTGGTGCCGTCAAACTGTTGTATAAATGCAGTATCACACACTAGTCATGTGATATGGCTGTATATCAGCACTGCGATGACCTACGGCTACGAGTGTGATATTGCTCACACACACACACACACAATATATGACATATTGCTTTCAAACCACGTTCAAACGTATGAAACCGTTGTATCGAGTAAAGATAAACATTTCAGCTGTTGCTGCAGAATCTGTTGTTGGTGGCGTCCGGAGCAGCAGATCTCCACTGGCTTCGTCTCAGGACCTTACCGTGGCGACCAAAACGAATTTTAGGGGTCACGACCCAGTGGTTGAGAAGAGATTAATGATGTACTCCATGTTTCTGCTAACATTAAAACAGAACAACAATTCCCTCCAGTTATCTCTCAGTTCCTCAACACATCTGTGTCCACCCACAGAAGAATCGCAGGGAAGGCGCTTCATCTCTCCGCTGTGTGTCGGGTGGGTGTTTCTACTGTCTGTTAGTTACTCATTAGATTTCTCTCGCTCTTTCTCCATCAAATAAGTGACACACTTTTTCACAGGCCCCATTCGTCTCATCCAGAGCCATTCCTCATTTCTACACTTCTGTGTTTTTCATTTGGATTCTCACCGGCCACGAACCCAGAGGAGCCGGAGAAGTGCTCGCTGCCACCGAGAGAGGCTGTTTTACATTAAAAATGCTTTTGAGCTGAGGTAACATCATGCTTTAATAATGTACAACACCAGGCTGCACGGAGCAAAATACATTTTTAATTACTAAAGTGACTAATATCTAAGGTTCTGCTTTGAGGTTTTTGTTTCATTAAATATTCACGTGTTATTTTTTATTCAAACTCGTGCATCTGAGCCACACACCTGGAGATTTTCTGCACACACATTTACACTAAACACGCAACGCAACTCTGAGGACCGGCGACACAGATAAACACCGAGAGCTGCTCGAGGAGCTCCGCCGGCGCCGACTCTTCGCCATCCACGCTCCCCTGAAACCAGAAATCAGCAAAACACATGACAGGAAACCCTCAGCGGCGTGTTCTACCTCCCGATATCATGTTCACGTGAGCCGTGAGCCGCTCATCAAGGTGCCATTTCAGCTTAAAGATGTCTCGCTCAAACGTCTGAGCGGAGAAATGAAAGCGCTTCGTGTCTTGATGTTCTTATTACCTTGAAAGAGAACAAAGAGTCGTCTGTGAACCTGCAGCAGGTGAGGAAGATTAAACACGCTTAATCTCTAATATTAGCGTAAAGTGAATTCCTGGTTTTGAAGCGGACGGGATTAGACGTGGAAACTCTTGCTGAAGGGCAGATTAGAGCTGCTCTCATTTCGGCCTACATATGAATCCCAGACCCGGATCTGACACATTTCCACAGAAAACCCCCGAACCACTGGAGACCGGAGCCGTTCATGTTGCGTGTTTGTTCGAATGCTTGGTCTTAAAATATATACACATTAGATGACCTAATCATATGTAATCTGACTGAGAACATAGTTTAATTTTACATGCATTTACTTTCAATCCGTTCAAAATTTCATTCTGTGTTTTTCTGATTCAGTATCAATCCCATTACTGAAGGATTATTCGGCTGCAGGTGAACGTAGATATGGCACTATATTATAATTCTTGTGAAGTCATTAAATTTTGAACATTTTGGCTGCAGCTCTCAATCCTCACGTTCACACTGACACGGATGTGACGTGTGCACTGCATATTTAGGAGCAACTTCTCAGAATTGCCATTTTTTAATTGAAACTTTCCAGCACAAATATCTAAATATTCTTAAATCAAGATACATTCACTGGAGAAGCAAAATGACTGAAGATATTACGTCTTGTTTTATGAAAAACGTGTCAAAATTAAATTAGTTTTTGCTTAAAAATAAGAACAAATATCTGCCAATGGGGTCAGAAAAATAATCTTAATTCACAGGGAAAATATACAAACACACACACACACACACACACATATATATATATATATATATATATATATATATATATATGTATGTGTGTGTCTGTGCAAAAAAACTGCAAAATCTCCACCACCTTTCAAACAGGTTTTTATATATATATTCATATGTCAGTCATTCATTACATCATTAACACAATTTCTACAGTTTCCACAACTTTCCTCCGGTATTCAAGTCAAATCCTACTTTTAACATGGGAGAAATAATACTAAAAGTTTACAAAAAGTTTTGTTAGTGTTAGTTAATGTGCTAACTTATATTAACTAACAATAAGCAATAGATTCATTACAGTACTTATCTTACTGTAACTCTTAAAGGGCCCCTATAACAGCCCTTTCACAAGATATAATAAAAGTCTTTGGAAGAGAGTCTGTGAAGTTTGAGCTCAAAATCCTCCACAGATCATTTATTATCGCTTGTCAAATTTGCCTCTATTTGGGTGTGAGCAAAAACACGCCGTTTTTGTGTGTGTCCCTTTAAATGCAAATGAGCTGCTGCTCCAGAAGAGGGCGGAGCTTTAACAGCTCAACAACAACAAAGCTGGAGAATCTCACGCTGACAAAATGAGGAAAGTGTTCAAACTGATGGAGAGACTCAGGAAGAAGTTTCTGAACGGTTAGTGGATAAATTGATGTAGTTGCTGTGGAGTTGATCAACTCATCACTAGCATGTGTCGTCACGTTCATCTTTTCTCCTTGAATCGACCCTCGTTTGTGAAGCGGTCCGGCGTAAAATGACGCATCAACAACACTCGACTACAACAACTCTTCCTCTTCTCTAAAGCAGCACAACATGGCCCCGCCCCCTTTGATGTGTGTCCTCGGGGGCGGGGTTTATGTAAATTTTGGGGTTTGTGATGTCACCAACCCAGGAAGAAGCTCGTTGTAGTTCCTACCAGCCATTTGTTGTAGTCCTTAAAAAGTGATTTCTGTGAAAGAAAATCTCTCTTCATTGAACTTTGAGCGTCGTAACTTTGCAGATGTTGTTCTGCTCAAACAGCAACATTACACACTGACTGAAGTTAAAAAAGTCAAATCTTAAACAAGCACTACTTTAACTAACTCCAACACTTAATCTTTGTGAGAGTTAGTTATTAAAAACGCAGTCGCTCGTTGTTCGTTAATTAACAGATACAACTTTTGAATGTTGAAATAAACATTAATGAATGTCCATTCAGAATGTGCACAGCTGACACTCACAAACACCCGAATCCAAACTTCATATAATCACGCTGAAATAATGACTGCATTGAATTACAGTCTGTTTAAAGGCTCTCCAATTAACTGCTATAAATAACGATGTTTTGTATTTGAGGGCAGCGCCACGAATCCAGAACCAACACAAGAGCTTCTTTCTAAAGCTTCACCTCGCTGTCGTCCTGTAACGAGAGTGTGAAACGATGTTTACGGCCGTCCTTGAACTCCAGTCAGTGTCGTGTGATTTTCATTAAAGGTGACAAGAACATAAACGAGTCCAGATGAGTTTGAGTCTTGTTTAGAGACCACCAACTTCGTCAGTCTCTCGTTAATAACGAGGCAGCGTTCCAGCGAGAACCTCCGAGAGCGACTTTTCATCCGGGACACTTCCAATGTTGGATGTGATTTAGTCAATAAAATATGATTAAACAATTATTTATTCAATGCACTACTGACACTCGTGTTCATCGAGGACACATTAAACTGATCAAAAGTAGCCGTTTCCATTCACACAGTTCAGAAATTTACTGTGCAAAACTGGAATATCACATAAAGCATTTCTGAATAAAGCAGCGTTTCCATCTCAAGGGTTCAAGAGAACAAAATCGTCACTTCCTGGGAAATTTGGTGCAAAATATCGTAATAAAACTGCAATCGGGCTCTTTTTTCCTCCGTCATAACTGAGTCTCAGAGCGTCGGACGAAACACAAGAAATGCTTTTCACAATTAAAGCAAATGATTCTGATGACAGACTCAAACCAACATTTGAGAAGCTGCGATGCCATTGGTGCGCTGGTTAGTCCAGTTATCCAATCACAGCCTCTGCTGAGGTTGAGGGATTTATTCAGTAAATGTGTTTCCACTGTCGTTTATGCACTCGTCTTCTTATCAGATCACATTTATCCGCCTCAATTGAACATTCGCACATTTTTTTGGGAATTTATGCACATCTTGGCGTTTCCATCCAGCGTTATTTTATACAATATCCCAAAACTTGCAAAAAACTTTTGACAGTTAAGAGTTTTACAATATTACACTGTAAAGAATGCTGGGTCAAAAACAACCCAAGTTGGGTTGAGAATGAACAAACCCAGTGATTGTGTCATTTTGACCCAGCAGTTGGGTTAAATGTGCTGGGTAGTTTTATTTAACTCAACTATTGTTTAAAATGACTATATGTCTGGATTAAAATGAACCCAAAATATCTTGGAAAAGAAACATCAGACACATAATTACTAGAGGAAACAATAATAATCCAAAGATGAACATTTATTAATAAGCAATTTAATAAATGTTTGTTCATTATTAATAAACTTTCATTAATTAAACATATTAATAAATGCAATTTCCAGCCTACTTTGGTTTCATTTTAAGCAACAATACAGTCATTTTTAAACAATCACTGAGTTAAATAAAACTACCAACAGATTGATCAAACATTTAACTCAACTGCTGGGTCAAAACAACCCAATCACTGGGTTATTTTTAAACCAGCATTTTTTTAGTGTGCAAAAGGCCCATTATAACTTCAGGATGTATTTTAGGCAATAATTTCACATTCTAGTCAGTCATTATTTATTATTATTTTTCTTATGTTGATTGTATTTATTCTTTGGCTACAAAAACTTTTATATATATAATATTATTATTATTATTGTATTGTGCGTGAGAAAGATTCTCTCCAGTCTTAGAACAAGCTGAACTCCGTTAGGAAAGAAGCTTCAAAGTCGAATGGAAAGCAGATCCGTCCACAGGTATTTCCTTTGTTTAGCTGCAGAATCTTCTGCGGTTTGAGAGTCAATCAGGAGGAATCGCTTCCTCAAATTTATGATTACATTTATTTATTTAGCCATTTTTAAGAGCTTATATTTGGCCATATGTTTCATTCTTGTGGCAGCATGTTATGATTGAAGACAAATCAAGCTTTATTCAAAGAATTTCAGCATCGGGTTTCTGCTAAATTAAACCATGAAGG
>CM076074.1:430000-450000 GCA_038088235.1 Zacco platypus
GGCATAAAACACCTTCTTTCTTCATGCTAATTTATTCAAGTGCCAGGGGTTACGAACGTCTATTCAAATGTGATCACCTACAGTCATAATTGAGAGATTAAAATGCAAAAAGAGCGGCGTTTGGGATAAACGGAAGCGCGTGCGTCTGGCAGGTGCGAGTCACTTCACCTCAAACGCAGAAGCTTGTTTCTCCTCCAGTAACCCAGAGCTCTCAGATGCACTTCCACCAGAGGAGCCCCAAGACATGTGGAGGGTTCTCTTCAAAGCGGCTGGGATTATATCCGCGCGCACAGTGTCCTGAGGGAAACCTTTGAAGGAAACGTGGAGCCGTGACGCTGCCGGCCACCGCAGGACTGTTTTGTTTGTTTGTCTAAACCTATTTCACACAGACGGTTTGTCATCGAGCTGGTGGGTCTCGAGCTGACGCCGCGGACGAGAGAACCCACAACTATATCTGAAGAATCACAAACCCCGTCGCTTTAGACTCAATAGTGCACGTGAAATAACGTCAATGAGGAACAAAGGTCATGAGGTGTTTTATTCAGCAGAGATGCATTAAATTGATCAAAAGTGAAGTTTATAATGTTACAAAAGATTCTCTTTCAAATAAATGCTGAAATTTCTATTCATCAAAGAATTCTGAAGATTAAAATGTGTTCCACAAAAATATGATGTTTCTTCATAAATATTAAATCTTACTGTTTGATACCAATCTCTCATTTGAAAGCCAGATTTCTAGCACCTGTAAAACTGCATTCTTCCATCTTAAAAATATATCTAAATTGCGACATATGCTCTCAATGACGAATGCGGAACAGCTAGTTCATGTGTTTATGAACTCAAGACTAGATTACTGTAATGCTCTACTGGGTGGTTGCCCTGCTCGCTTGATAAACAAACTACAGCTGGTCCAAAACGCAGCTGCTAGAGTCCTTACTAGAACCAGGAAGTATGAACATATTAGTCCGGTTCTGTCAAAACTGCACTGGCTCCCTATTAAACATCGTATAGATTTTGAAATCTTGCTTATTACTTACAAAGCACTAAATGGCTTAGCTCCCCAGTATCTGAGTGAGCTCTTAACGCATTATAGTCCTTCGCGTCTATTACGATCTCAGAATTCTGGCCAGTTGTTCATACCTAGAATATCAAAATCAACCGCAGGCGGTAGATCCTTTTCCTATTTGGCACCTAAACTCTGGAACAATCTTCCTAGCATTGTTCAGGAAGCAGACACACTCTGTCAGTTTAAATCTAGACTAAAAACGCATCTATTTAACCTGGCATACACATGACGCACTATAAACTTTTGTCTTCATATCCGTTAAAGGATTGTTAGGCTGCATAGATCAGGTCAGCCGGAACCGGGAACACTTCCTATAACACCAGATGTACTCGTTACATCAGAAGAAGAATGGCGTCTACGCTAATTTTTTGTCTCTCTGCTTATCCCGAGGTTTTCCAATTAATGTGATTGGCTGGATCCGGGCCGTGTCCGGGTCGGACGGGGAACCAGCGTGGCCCTGTGGTGTCGGCGGAGACTGTGTGAACGAGCTCATCCTTTGTTAAGACCTTACCGACTCATCAGCCAGTGGCACATATCCCAACAAACCGTCCCATACCGGCGTGATCAAAAAGATCTTAAACTAGATGGAACTAGATTAAATATGTTGACTGTTGCGACTCCAAATGGGTTTAATGACCTGTAACTCTGCCTGAGTATCGGACAAGTGTTCACTGTTGGCCAGAGGAGAACTGACCCCGACTAAGCCTGGTTTCTCCCAAGGTTTTTTTCTCCATTTGTTGGAGTTTTGGTTCCTTGCCGAAAAAATGCCAGTTATTAATGTAAAGAAAAATTTGCATTGTAAAAAGCGCTATATAAGTAAAGGTGACTTGACTTGACTTACTGACCCTAAACTTTTGAACGGCAGGATGTGTTTATTTTGCACATTTTAAAAATGCAAACTTCGAGAAGGTCACTGGCATATCAAGTTACATCAATCAGTTTTAAGCCACAGAACTCTTATTGCGATCACGTGATCTTGAGCCGTGTTTGTGGCGTCTCTCATCACACATGATGTGCCGAAGCTCGTCCCGAGAGTTCCCGAGTCTGAGCTTCATTTCTCTGCCACTGAAGAGATGAGCTGTTTACCCAATAACACGTTTTATTCTGGGTTTTTGCTCTCAGAGCAGCGTTTGACTTCCATCAGCCACAATAAAGGATGAGACGGTCTCTGACCCGGAGAGAGCGGCCCGTGATTTCACCAGATGAGGAGTGACACGGGGTTCAGAGGTTAATTTGTGTAACAGCGGAATTTGCATACAAATGACAAATGACAGAATTTTCCTCGTCTCCCCCCACTCGCCAAACTTTCAATGTCAAACACATGAAGAGCGCCGCCGACTCCCGCTGCCTCTGCAGAAACGCCGCGTCCTCAGAAGTTGGGGCACCTTGTTTCACATTAATCTCGAGCGCAGGTCAGCGACTTCATTTGCTAAACTTTATCACTGTTTTTGTCCTGCTCTCGCTCTCTTTGTAGCGTTTTGAACAGTGTTCTCATTGCCTCTCTACAGACAGAGAGGATAAGCGTTTTAAAGACCACAAAGACTCTGTTCTTTTTGCTCTGAAGCCATAAATGAATTACTGTGGGTGGAAATATATCCAGCGCCGCAGAATTCAGCCTCTCTCAACACACCATAACTTCTTAAGAGATTTCCGCCCAAACCAGCTCTCCAGTTCTCCCTTGGTGTGATTGGATTGATTGTTTTTCTAATCCAGGGAAAATTACTCGCTAAAAGGGTCACATAATCACCGGGAAACGTGTGGCAGGCGAAACTCGAAGTGACTTTGTTCCTTCGTTCATATTTGTGTGCGCGTGTGAACTCACTTTTCTCATTTTCTGCTGTTTTATTGTCTCTCGGTTCTGCGGTGAAACGTTGAGCCGACGGGCCGTAAAAAGGAACGGATCAAGAACATCAGGGTTGGTTCTCCAGATGTTCACCTGCAGGATGAGAAAACATCGACCCACCAGAAGATCACTGCGGAAACACCTAGAACTTTTGATTAGAAATGTAACAAACTTTGAGAATCTCCATTTGACAATGTTCAGCATTCCAAAAGTGATGATGTAACTAAATTCCTTTCGATTTGCATATTGAACCGCGATTGGTCTTTTCTTTCTCGGTTATTCAACCATCAACACCTGCCTTTAGTGACTGTGATATTGTGTTCAAAACCACGAGATGGACCGTTGTTTATAGGTGTATTAACACTGCTGACGCAAATGCTCCATAAATTGAACGATCTCACCTCAGAATAACAAACCCTGATATTTGCAGCTTGACTGAATTACTTTGCTAAAATGAGCTGAAGCAACACAATTATTTTAACATCTTTTATGTCAAACTTAAATGTCAAATTTTGCGTTGTGACTACATGAATCATTTTTGTTGACATAACCAATCAGTGTATCTTTAGTGCCTTTCAATGGACTGTTTTAGAGTAAATGTTGAAATTAAGTGTAATTTTGTTTTGTTGTTTTTATAGAGAAAGTGTTTGTGTTTAATTTTAAAGTGTTTGTTTAGTTACGAGATTTAGAAGAGTTTCTCCTCATAACACGGGAAGTTATATCTATTAAGTTCAACAAAACATTAGTTTGTGTAATTGTACAGATCTTTCTTTCCTTTTTATTCTTAAACAGCACAATTTAATGCAACAAGAATTGCCCAAAATGCTTCACAATCACATAAGAACAAATACTCAGAGATATAAAATACATACAGACACAGTTGCTGTTCAGATCTGTCCCTTCATTTAATTAAGTTCATTGAACAAACTGTACTTTACAATAATGTCTCATTAGTTAACATCAACTAAAATAAACAACAGCATTTAATAATCTTCATTTCAACATTTACTAATAGTTTTTTTTAAGTCGATAGATGTATTTGTAAACATTAACGCACTGTGAACTAAAATGAACAAACTATGAACAATATGTATTTGGTTACACATTATTTTAAAATTACATTTGTAATTATACATTTAAGTCCTGAGTAATGATAGTCATGTTCCTACTGAAGGGTGAGGGTTTGGTTTAGGATTAATTGTATGCAATTATGCATAATTATTACTATAGTAAGTACATGTGATATGTAACAAGGACACCAAAATAACGTGTACAGTATTTTTATTAACATTAACAAAGACGATGTTATCAAGTGAGACCGAACAAACTTTATGAGTGTAAATTCACCGTAAGCTTGAACGCTGTTTGTCCGGCAGCAGAACTGAGACTCAATGCAGCAAATGAGCATCTATTATTGGATCAGCTTTGAAAGTTTGTGTCTGAGGCCTTTTCAGCATCCACTCGTCCCTTACCGTCCACCATAAACCCTTGAAGAAGCGTCACTAATCATCAGTTTTTAATTAAAGACGTTGAGAAACGTTCTTCTGCTGAGACAGAGTTTTATACGCTGCGGCTTGCGTGAGACGATAATACTGACTTCTCACTTTTGTAGGATTAGTTGGATTGATTTTTCAAGAGCGTTGGGAACAGAAGAAGAAAAGAGGACTATCATATTAGACTCTAAAGTGTTATTATGAAAAATAAATTATGATTGATTGGTGTGGTAAACATAACGGGCCCCTGGATAGCGTCCACTTCATTTCAGCAATCAGATCAACATAAATTTGGAATGTCTTTGTAAAAGCGCGATTCTTCTCTTACAAACACATGAACAAATCTCAGAGTAAAACTAGGAGAAGAATCTGTTGTTTGGATCTTTATGCAGAAACCCTTCATCCATGAGCAGTTATTGATCTTCTTGGCTTCTTTGATGGCAGATCTCACCTGTCTCGGATCATAAAAACTCAACACCCTCCCCTGACCTGCGGACAGAGATTACCGCGAGTAACTAACCCGAGTTAATGAGCTATAGGTGCTAATGCGAGAGGGGATCTGTCTAATTAACTCAGATCAAAGACAGGAGCGTAATCCCTAAACAAACCTGCCGATCGGAATACTCTATGAGACAGAGACTTCAAACAGGCCCGGGGAAAAAAGGCGAGCTGAACTTTTTTGACACCTTGTACTTTTTAATCATATGCATGCATTGATATTTCAGCATTCAGAGCGGCTGACAACCTGAAAACACTGGAACGTTGAGCAAAACAGGAGACTACAAACCTGAGTCAACTTATATGTCAACACTCATTTGCATAGCTTTATGATGGCAGACTAAAGCATACTTATTAAACATTGTAAAGGTTGATTTGGGCGAGTAGGAAAGCACCTAGCACCCACCGTTTCTTGGACACGGCTGAGACTCGGGTTGAGTTAGGCAGGTCAGGGAACAGTCCGGGTGAATTTCGTGGGATGGCACCACAAGGCGCCGTTCACTTGCAGAATGCGAGCTTCTGGAGAGCACATGAGTCTGAAGTAGGGAGTTTAGGTATAGCGGTGCAGAGCCAGTGGTTGTTCTGTAGAGAACATCAGAGCCTTGGATTTGATGCGAGCAGAAACTGGCAACCAGTGCAAGATTATGAAGAGAGATGTGACATGCCCTCTCTTCAGCTCATTAAAGACTCTCGCTGCTGAGGTTTGACCGTCCATGTTGGAAGGCCTTCCAAGAGAGCATTAGAATAGTCCAGTCTGGATAGAACAAGAGCCTGAACAAGGAGTTGTGTAGCGTACCTGATAGGAAGGGCTTCTAGGGTAGTCGTGACCTAGTGGTGAGGGAGTCTGGCTTGTAATCAGAAGGTTGCCGGTTCGATTCCCACACCGGCAGGAATTGAAAGTGGGGATTGTGAATGAACAGCACTCTCTCCACCTTCGATACCATGACTAAAGTGCCCTTGAGCAAGACACCTAACCCCTGATTGCTCCCCTTGTAAGTCGCTTTGGATAAAAGCTAAATGATGATAATATTGTATAAGGAAAATCTGCAGAAATCTGTTCTAGCAGTGTAAAGATGAACTGATCATTGATCTCTTATGGTTGATGAGCCTAGCTGAATGGAGAAGTCATGATGAAGTGTTGGGTCGGCCAAGAACATGAGCTCCATCTTCGCAAGGGTGAGTTGAAGGTGGTGGTCCTTCATCCAGCGAGATAGCAGTCGCCAAGATCCGGTTGTGTCTTCAGCACGGCAGTTATAGGAAAAACCATGTTTCTAATTGACAGATTCTAAAAGAGAAATGGTCCGAGCACTGAGCCCTGAGGCACCTCAGTAGCTAGATGGTGCGACTGGTCCTTCAGGGTGTTGTGGAGGAGAGAGGTGTCTATCTGAGCGGTAAGACTTGAACCACTGAAGTGCGGTTCCCCTTCGTCTTGAAGGTTGAAGGAAGATCTGGTGATTAACAGTGTTAAAAGCAGCCGACAGATCCCGCAAGATGAGTCCGGACGATTTGGAAGCAGTCTCAAAGCTTCAGTAACCGAGAGCAGGGCAGTCTCAGTTCAGGGTCCGCTTCTGAAACCAGCCGGGCTGTGGAGGTTATTCTGTGCTGAACACGACTTGTTTAAGTGTCTTAGCAATGGATGGAGGAAGGGACACCAGTCTATAGTTTTCTAAAGCAGTGGGGTTCTCATAAAAACATCGTTATAATTATAATTAACTGTAAACTCAATTCATATTTGGCCTATTTTAAAAGAAGCTGATGACATTATTTAATCCCTTATGGACTGTTCTCATTGTGATGTAGGCACAAGCATATCAAACCCTGAGACAGGTTTACATTCACACACACTAGACTCTATATATTTCTGTAAGCTATTTAATATTTCCTCTACTGGAGTTCATGGGCCGAGGCCAGAAAATCATGTTTCTGTAGTGTCCAGCTCTGGGGACAGACCAAATGTGTAATTTCACAGCTATAATGCACATTTCCACAGCGCACACCTTTCCCACAAACACACACACACTCACACTGACTGGGGTCATTTTCAAAATCACTACAGCCAATCAATTAGACACGGCCGCTGAGAGCCTGCAGACACACACCGCCCGCACACCTGCGAGCACAACACACACACACACACACACACACACACACACACACTCAGGAGGAAAATGATTCAATAAACAAATTGAACACAGGATAAATAAAACATGGGACAGTATAATGTCCACTGAAATTCAATGTCACTCAAACATCCCTCTGTTACACAGGTGTAGACAAA
This sequence comes from Zacco platypus, assembly GCA_038088235.1. Lineage (NCBI taxonomy): Eukaryota > Metazoa > Chordata > Actinopteri > Cypriniformes > Xenocyprididae > Zacco > Zacco platypus. Next base: position 437,179 of record CM076074.1, read on the forward strand.
ATAGTTATTATTATTATTATTATTATTAATAATCACACTAACATAATAATAATAATAGACAATTTAGCGTGATCTGAATTTGAAAATGAGTAATTGTGCATTAAACATGATAAAACGAGCAGAGCTGCTGAAAACCTCATAAAACAAACAAGCTCTTTGTGTGAAAGGACGTTCAAAAACTGAACGTTCGTCAGAATTTTGCAGGTTCATATTCCACATGAACTCCTAACGGCGGTCTAACAGCAGTCAATGATCTGCAGTCATTGGTTTATCATCCCGCGATTCTCGGCTCATTCGATTGTCATCACGTTCATGGGAAATTTTGACACTTCAGACATAAAAGCGGGACAATTTGAGGCCTCTATTTGAGAGTGACAAGCTTCTGTCTGTTCATGTCTGTGTGTGATAGTGCCGTTAATATCCTAATGCTGCGGTAATACAGTCATTATCACCAGCGGCAGAGGTGTAAATGATTTATTCCGTATAGATCTGTGATCCGATCTCATCATGTCGGGAAACAGACAACGAGGCTCTTTAAAGCAGCGGCATGTGAAACGGCTCCGTCCCCTCGAGGCCTGGGAGAGAAACGCGTCCTGCAGGTGTAGATTTACTCACATTTGTGTGTCTTTGTGCATTAAAAACGCTCACGTCCAGAAAGAAAGGCCTGACCTAAATATGGCTGAAAGACTCAACATGTGACCTGCCCGAAGCTTTGATGATGTGGCCGTGAGCCACGACCGGCCGCCCAGCAGATGACGGCAGATGGAAGCCATATTGTCCAGATATGACCCGTGTGTAATTGCTCAAAAGTTCAGCAAACTCTGATTTCACTCCACCTCTGCTCGGGAGGCTCTGATTAAAATCGTTTCGTCAGTCTTTAATAACATTATTACCTGTAGGTGATATTTTTTCAGGTCACGCTGGCATCTTTACTTGATGCTTTGAATGCAAATGTGACCAGCGGCTATGAAACGATCTGTCTGCGTTTATTTGCAGAACGAGCCACAGGAGAAATGAGCGTCTGCTTCAGAAGAATCCTGCCGCAGGATCTCAGGTGGAGCTGACGGAGAGACGACTCTTTCTCCGTCTAGTTTTTAAAAAGGCAGCGAACGGCTACATAAAACATTACAACACGACATAAAACATGACAAGAACAAATGTCACCAGATACACACTGAATATGAGACACTGCAATTTTTTATTTTTTTTAATAAAAATTTTTGGAATAATTAAAATGTTTTTTTTTTTCTGCTCACCAAGGCTTCATTTATTTGATCAAACAGTGAAATATTATTCCAGTGTAAATCATGTGTTTTCTATGTGAATGTGTAATTTATTCCTGAATTTTCAGCATCATTACTCCAGTCTTCAGTGTCACATGATCCTTCAGAAATCATTCTGATATCAACAAACAGTTATGATTATTATCAGTGATGAAAACAGTCGTGCTGCTTCAGATTTCTGTGGAAATCATCAAACATCACAGTTCAAAAGTTTGGAGTAAGTTAAAATGAATGAAGAATTGTAGCTGGAGGCCTATTTGCATATCATCTCCCTTCCATTAAATAATAAATTACGATCATACAAACATGGGCTCTTTTCTCCTCACACGTGTGTTATTTAGATTTCCTGCAGTGTTTTACTGTTTCTGAACGTCTCTATTCAAAGCCTCATAAATTCCTCCCCCATCATTAATATCAGTCACCCGTGAATCATTGAATCTCCATCATTCATGTCAGTTTCTGCTCTCTGGATCGATCCTCTCTAATGGCCAGTGACCCCTGCTTCACTGTAAACGCGTCACTGCAGTGAGAGCAGCGCTGACGCCGAACACACGCTGCACTAAAGCACTCATTTATTAACATGAACGCTGGGGATATGTGCATATTCAATGCTAATGATTGATTCACAATGTACGTGTGAGAAGTCTGTAAAAGCGTCTGTTTTCTTGGCTAATTTGATCAGTCATCATCATTTTTTGAGGAAGGATGTGTGAGAGCGGTGAACGGCGCACATCATCACTAAAACAACAAAGTGCGGCCCACCGCCGGGACGCGTCATCATGACATCTGAATTAATGTCATTTTTCACTTTCAGTTATGGGTAAATCACTGTCAAACGGGTCATATTTGCATTTCTGAGAGTTGGATCATTTGTGTCAGGGAAAAATATTCATTTTGACCTTTTCTCTGCTCAGAGGGTCAGAGGTTAAAGGTCAGCAGGACATGACCTCCTCCTTGTCTTGCATGACATTTTAAAAAAATATACTGAATCCCAAATAACAAAAATATGTTCTAAAACGTCATTTTTAATGTTGAAAACGTTTTAAAAATGTTTTTTACTGGTTACGTGAACGTTAGTGAATTTTCTTCAAACATCACGTGAACGTTACTTTAGAATGTTCTCCGAATGTTCTGAAACAAGTACAAACATTTAAAAATGAATGTTAAATGAACTAAAACGTTTCAGAAATCAAACGTGTTTTTATGTTTAGAGAACACAGAATGGATGTTCGATCTGTCACTGGAAGAACGTTTGTTCATAACATTAAGAGAATCTTGCCAGAACGTTCCCTGTCAGCTGGGATGACGTTTGATTTCCTGAACCGGTGAGTTTACGGTCTGAACATCTGAACGTCTCTTTCTCCTCCTGCTCCCACGCCTGAGCCGGTGGACGTGTCTCCGTCAGGATCAGGTCGTCTGACGCATCAGCAGTTGCGCAGGTTTTCAGGGCGAGCCCATAAACTCTCCGTGAATTGATTTTGTGTCACACGCGTGTTCATTCCCTGAAAACCACCGTTCACGAAGAGTTGAGCTCTTTATCACAGCCTGTTAGAAACACAACGCTTACCTGAGTGTGTTAGACAGCGGAGCGGTGGAGAGACAGCAGGTAAAGACACGCGAGTTCTACAGAGTCTGTGGAATTGGGCTACTTTTAAATCGTTGCCATGGGTTGATTTTAAAGGTTAAAGGTTGCAACCCCCCCCAACCGGAGTACAAATCCGGCACTCCAAGAAATACACAATGGGAAAGTGTCGGTTGTTACGCAGATCTGGAAACCCTGTTCATACACATCATGACATGAGCAGGCGGATAATGTACAGATATCAAGTCAACACGAGCTCAAGATTGAAAGATTCATCACAACACATTTTAAAGAAAGAAAAAAAATGTTAATCTTCAAAAAGTTTTAAAAAAAAGAGTTCAAAGAACATTCCCCTAACGTTCTGCAAACCTACAAACAACATTCTATTTCCAGTAGAAAACGTCCCAGTTTGAATACAAAAATGTTTTATATGTGATTTTATTTTAGTACTTCAGCTTCAGATAAACAAAACTGTTGCCTTGCCAGCTCACTGAAATAAAATAATATTTTAATGTTAAAAAGTTATGTTTGCTTTATTTTTAAACACTGATTTATGGTTTTATTTTTAGTCAGTGATATTCGGGACATTCCGGGAATCACACGTCCTGTGACGGCAGCTGGCGGGAAAGGTTCACGTCTTTCTGGAATAAGGTCTTTTTCAGAGGACACGCTGGTGGACATGTGTGAGAAATCACAGGCAGGAAAGGCTTTTTTTAAATATAAGTTTGTATTTTATGATGCAATGCTGCCAAGTTTCTTGGGCTGATTTTTATTTGCACTCTAGCCGAGGAACGGAACGGCCCGTTAGCTTTTTGTGAGTGTGTAAGTAATCTCTGAGCGCTTTAATTGGCCTCTCTTCTGTGTGTCGTGAGTTCAGGAAAAACACACATGAAACCGGAGAAAGAGTGTTTGAGAGAGAAAGACACACGGGGTGTTTCCAAGCGTGAAAAGTTGAGCTGATATTTATGGCCGGCCTATTAGCAATTAAAGATAACGAAACGCAGGGTCATTACAGCGTGTGACCGGGCCTGTCCCGCGCGTTTCAGAACAGCTTCTCTCCATGTGTGCGCGAGAGAGGTGATGTCACCCACCTATTAAGCGTTTGATTGGACGCGCTAGAGGTATTAGTTAAGAGCGTGCCGGGCACATCCGCGTTTAATGAGGACCAATTTGGGCTCGATATGATGAAACATGCAGAATTTTCTATAATAAAGAAGCATCTTTGAGAGGGCATCGGGATGGACGAGTTTTGTGGCGGTCTGCCATGTGCTTTCTGTTGAGGAGCAACCGCGACCGTCATTATTCACCCGGATCTTTCTGCCTTTAACTCCTGCCATATGGAGAGTCTTCAGTAGCTCTGGTCCAAAAGAGAGATGCCCAACGAGAGCGTTTTAAGGCATCATCGGAGAACCTGCTACACCAACAGCGACATTATTCTGTCTTTAAGACAGTGGTTTGAACTGGAGGCCACAAGAGAGGGCAGAAAACAGTATACAATTATATATATATATATATATATTAGATTAAATAAATGATGCATCTGAAGGTACAGTGCTGTGATTTGGAAAAACAATATTTATAATATTAATTGTTCACAGTATTAATGGGGTCTTTCTGCAAGATGATCATTTTTGTGGGTTTGAGCATCTAAAAGACTGAAGCCCTGTTTGAAGAGACCGTTCCTCGTTCCTAGACAAACTCTATAGCAGTGTTTCCCAACCCTGTTCCCGGAGGAACACCAGCAGTCCACATTTTGGATGTCTCCCTCATCTAACCCCTTTATATTCTATCTTGGAGTTTCTGCTGATGAGTTGATTCAGGTGTGTTTGATTAGGAAGAGTTGCAAAATGTGTAGTGTTGGTGTTCCTCCGGGAGCTGGGTTGGGAAACACTGCACTAAAGCATATATATACACACACACACACACACCGATCAGACACGACGACACTGTGAGGTGAAGTGAGTAACACTGATCATCTCTGTTAGTGGTGGATATATCAGGCATCAAGTAACATTTTGTCCTCAAAGTTGATGTTAGAAGCAGGAAAAATGGTGAAGCGTGAGGATTTGAGGACCAGATTGTGACGCTGGACGACTGGATCAGAGCATCTCCAGAACCGCAGCTCTTGTGGGATGTTCCCGTCTGCAGTGGTCAGGATCTGTCGGAAGTGTTGGAGGAAGGAGCGGTGGTGAACCGGAGACAGGGTCACGGCTGGTCCGACCCAACAGACGAGCTCCTGGAGCTCAAACTGCTCCAGAAGTTAAAGCTGGTTCTGATAGAAAGGTGTCAGAACACACAGAGCATCAGTTTGTTGCGTATGGAGCTGCAGACGAGACCGGTCAGGGTGTCCGTGATGACCCCTGTCCACCGCCGAAAGAGAATCAGAACTGGACCACGGAGCAACGGAAGAAGGTCACGTGATCTTCTACATCACGTGGATGGACGGGTGCGAGTGCGTCTCTTCCCTGGGAACACATGACACCAGGATGCACTATGGGAAGAAGGAGAGCCGGCGGAGGCAGTGTGACGCTTTGGACAATGTTCTGCTGGGAAACCTTGGGTCCTTCATCCATGTGGACGTTACTGTGACACGAACCACCTACCTCAGCGTTGTAGACCATGAACAAGGAGACGGTATTCCCTGGTGTCTGTGGCTCTTTCAGCAGGATAATGCTCCTGACACAAAGCAGGAATGCTTCAGGAATGGTTTGAGGAGCACAACAACGAGTTTGAGGTGTTGACTCGACCTCCAAATTCCCCAGATCTCAATCCAATCGAGCGTCTGTGGGATGTGCTGAACAAACAAGTCCGATCCATGGAGGCCCAGACAATCCCAGAATGCACTGCAACAAGCTCCCTAAATGAATGCCAGTACAGCGACTGCATCAAGTGATATTTCTGATTTCAGAATTGAAAAGTACTGAAAATACTTTAATTTGACTCTTTTACTCAGTGTGTGTTGATCGTCCGCTGTACTGTGAGTCACATGAAGTGTGCTATCTGTGTAGTGCACACAGGTGCTGCCTCTGTAGATCACCTACGAGCTTCCACTGGATTCAGACGCGGATCCGGACTGCGCTGCGTGCGGCTCTTTGATTCGGCGACCGTCGGATGTTTAAAACGAGGCCCTGAAGGGTTTTTCATCAGCGCCCTGTGATGATTTTACCGCATAATTTTATTGAACCGAGTTTTTCCATGAACTTTCTCCAGGAGGACACAGATCTCCTCACAGCACAATAAAGATCAATGCTTCACGGTAATTTTACGGGATAATTAGAAACATCTTGGAGTGAAACGGAGCAAAAGTCCTGGAGTTCACTTGTAACGGAGCCAGTTAAACGCTACGGCCTCGGGACAGCCGGGAGAAGAGCTGGGCTGTATCAGATGAGCGTTCGGAGAAGGTCATTAGACCGCAGGTTTATCTGTAAAAAGGAAGCGTTAACTTCGTCACGGTAAATATGAGCGGATTTCTCAGGAAACACGTCTAATGGTGTCAGGAAGGTCGCTGTTCAGCTCGCAGTGCTTTTGTGAATCTAAATGTTTAGTGTATGAAAATCATTACGTCTCTGGATCGCTGCGGGCCTGAGCAAAGTATCTGAGCGGAAGCATCACTCACAACCATCATCATTAAACCCTTACTGATGTTATTATACTTTAAAGGGATAGATCAGCCAAAAACCAAAATTCATTATTCTCTCACCCTCGTGTCACTCCAGAGCCGAATGACTCTCTCTCTTCTTCTGAGACTTTTAGCGGCTCTTTTCCATACAATGAAAGTGAAAACAGACACAGACAGAAACGGCAGCGGTTCATACGAGTATTGCGCTATATTCCATGTGTTCTGAACTCAAAATATAGTCCACAACCCCATGGGTGAGGACTAAAATATTATAATAATTCCATAAAATTATGTGTAACTCTGAAATCTCATTCACTCTCTGAGAGTGACGCGCTTCCACACGCCATGTTTGAATATATATATATATATATATATATATATATATATAATGTGAATGAGATTTGAGAGATGTTTTGTTTTCAGCAGTTCAGTATTATGTATATACTATGGTTTTTACTAATGTTTTGAATTGTTTTTTTTACATTTTCTGCTTTACTTTTTAGTTAAATTTTAGTTTTTTTGTGTGTTTTTGTCATTTTTATTACTTTTTTTTTTAATCTGTAAAAGATTTTATTTATGGATTTTATTACTTCTTATTTCAGTGTTACTTATTGAAATTTATGTTAGTTATTTTAATACATATATTATATATATATATAGTGTGTATATGTATATATATATATATAATAATTATAAATAATATATATATAGTAAATATAAATAATAAATAAATATAATAATAATAAATATATAAATAATAATAATAAATATATATATATATATATATATATATATATATATATATATATATATACACACACATTTTATTTTGAATTTTATTTACCTTTTGAATATTTTATTTCAAGTAACAAGTTTTTCACGATTTTTGTGAAAACACTTTACAATAAGGTTTCATTAGTTAAGGTTTGTTAATAATATGGTAACTAATATTAACTATCAATGAGTAATAGTCAAGCCACCTTTAAACAATAGATTTGTTATTTATTAATCTTAGTTAATAAATCAAAACTGTTCATTGTTGGTTCGTGTCTATCCAACAACAGCTTTTGATTTTATTACTGCATTAGTAAACGCTGAAATCAACATTGTATTCAGTGTTAGTCCATGTTAACTCACGTATTGTGACCGTCTCAGTTTTCGTTAACTATACCAACACATTCTCTCCTCCAGCTCCAACAAACAATAAAGCTTCTGCGGATCTTCACAAGTGATGATGTCAGGAAACAATCTGCTGACTGAGCATGTGCAGAAAGGTCTCATTATTTCTACACAATGCCAACATTAATATTTCACTGCCATTCAAAGGATCTCAACATTAGTGAGTGCATTAACATAAAGAATCCATATGTTTACCATCAGTGTTTTTATTAATCGTGATCTGTCTGAGTTATTGGGCGACTAATATAGTAATGGAGCAGCAGCTTCATAATTCACGATGAACTGATGTCAACAGACTGCAATATATATATGACACAATAATGAATATACATTTAGCTCATCACTGACTCCGAGCGCCTTCAGCTTCTTCTTCTATACGAGTGAAATGTGTAATTGAATCTATTCTTAAATGCATAGATCAAAACTTCACACCGCAGACACTCAGGAGATAATACAGATGGCCGGCTTTGCTTTTATTAGAACATAGAGAGTCTCTTCCCAGAGTAAATGAAGGGAAAACGGAGATAAAACTCTGCCCGTTTGTGTCCGATCGCGACAACATGGATTTTATAATTCCAGCGTGTCACGATTTTATGTCTTGAGGGCGCAGGAGACAAATCTGTGAAATAAAAACTTTCCTGAAACTAACAAATGGCCCTGATCAATATTAAAGCTCTTTATGTTTTAGATTCCCATGTTCAGCGCAGAATCCTTTCACACGAACATCGGAGACGCGTTTGCCTGTGGGTGATGATGTGCACTGCGATGAAGAGATGTTGGTTATTTCTCTCTTTATGTGCATTATGAGCTCAAAATCAAGATGAATGCAACATTAATATACGGCTTTGGCAGCGTTTATGCAGGGGAGACTTCTGATTATCCACTAGTTCTGTTTATTATTTGCACATATTAATTCAGAACTCGATTTAGTGGCAAGAATATCTAACATTCAATTAGGAGACAGGAAATATTTCTATAAGGCGTCTGCAATTCATCCTACTTTATTTGTTTATTCATTTATCTGCTTACTTATTTATTTACCTGTTTATTATTTAATGAATTAAAACCCCACCAGAGAGTCGCGGCTCTGGAAGTTTCACGCGCGGTACGGTAGTCTCAATAATATTGACGTCGCTGGCCGTGATTTCTGCGGGCCGGTCTATGTAGGTTACCATCGCTAAGTTAATATGCAAATTGCCTTATCTGCTGGGACTCACAAACAGACAGCATTCTGATTGATTTAATAAACTGCTTTTATCTTTCAAAGTGCTAATTAGCTGAGATGGGCCGTGCTTCAATGTCGCCTTTCTGCGGTGCCGAACAAGAGCATTATACACAGTGCTTTCTCAGCGCTCGCTTCGTCTTCCGACAGCTTTCTGATGAAGTTAAAACCTATTTTAATAAGTTTAAAACCACAGAAACCCTCCAAACGCTCTTCGCTCGTGTGCTGCAGAGTTTGGGTCGGTTTGTGTTCGGTTCGGATGTGTTGAGGTACTGAATTTGAGACTATTTTTGAAGGTCTCAGATTAAGAGGACTCGGATTTTATCTCAAGACCGGTCTCAATGTCTGATTTATTTGTTAGCATCATTGTTGTGATTGGATGAAAAACTTCCCGCTTAAAATATTTGTCAGCGTAGTGCAGGGTCAGAAATCAACGAGGGATTATATGTCAAATACGTCACTAAAGTTCATTCAAATGCCCACAAAATTCAAGATATGATTGCAAAATAATGCTTGTATGAGACCTTGGTTTTATATTATAACATACAGTATGATATAATATCACAAGAGAGCTGCATTCACCAACATGAGCACGAACGCAAACGTGATATTGGTTTTATTCACACATTCAGTAAATGTATTTATTTGTAAAACACTGCTCTTGTTCTGGTCTTGAGTTTTTTCGGCTCAGCTGGTTTTGAGTACAACACTAGATAAGATATAGAACTATCATATAATAGAATATTAATTCATCATAATATGAAACACTTAACATTATTTTGTATATATTAATTTCTATCATGAACTTAGACAATTGTTTTGTGAAAGTTTAAGTTTAAAATGAGCAAATGAGCCATTATCTAGTTAAATATGCACTAATTTGCATGTATTTCCAGAACAGAAATCTGGACATTGCATAAAGTTAAGTTCATAATTCTAGTTTGATTTTGTTGACATATTAAAGGTTTTTACGCAAGATTTATCTTTTTTTCACTCCATATCAATCAGAAAATTCTGGTCAACAAACATGTCTTCAGGAATAAAGAGAATGATCTATAACCAATAACCCAAACCTTCAGAACATAGATCAGAATAAAGAGATTTCTTTCTCACCTTTAACCCTTCAGCGCTGTTGGATTTCTGTGTCCACTCGTTATGGAGCCGGTCAAATTGACCCTAATTGGATTCAATACAATTCCTCAAAAATCATTTTTTAGCTTCATAAGGTAGTAAAAAAATAAAATAACAAAATATAACCAAGAAATGTGATGATTTTGGGTCAGTACAGTTAAAATATGCGGGTCAAATTGACCCGACGAACATCACGAACGTAACAGTGATTTTGTTTGTATATGTCAAAAAACACCAGCATGTTGAAACTTTGCATGATGATAAATGAGAAAAAGTCACAAAATATCAAGAAAATAAACAATATTTCCAAGAACTACAAAATCTAAACGGGTCAAATTGACCCGGAACAGAACACAAGGGTTAAAGAGATGGATTAAGACTGAAATCTACAGATGAGAATAGGTAGAATTCAATAAAACGTCACTTAAATTTGCATTTTTGTTTTCGCCTGTAACAAATGTGGTGGTGTTTTAATAATGACGGCTTTAAAACGCTCGTGTGATCTTCAGACAGAAGCAGAAAGTGAACGGGTCTGGCCTTGATGTGGGAGGTATTTTCCAACCCTCCTTTCCTGAAACTCTCCAGCATACAGCAGGAGATCTGGGAGAAACAATCAGGACATTAAAGCGATCTCATCTGTGATTTTTGTTGTCATCCGTGAGGGAATCCCCACACCTTTCCACAGCTCGCTCCCGTTTCCCTCGGAGTGATCCGAGCTGCTGTCTGTTTGTAGCGATCGGTGGGATGATTTTTGATGTCTTCCAGTCGGACACTTCTAGGGAATATTTTCCTCTCCTCTATCCCAGAGCAATCGGAATAATTTTGAGGCGCATATTTTAATTCTCCATCCATCTTTGATGTCTTATTTGTGTGAATATTTCTCTTTCTGTCAGGTCCTGGTAGCACGTCACGCGCGGTTGGGAGGGTTTCTTTTTCCGAGCATCAAAGTAAAATCCCACATGCATAAATTCAAGCAAACATAAAACACAAAAGTAACAGAAAGACGAATAAACCAAGAGAGAGTCACACTCCAAAGTCAACTTAAAACAGCGTCTCTGTTGTGAGTCTCTCCAATGATCTCCGAGTCTAATTAGCGCAAAACTTTCCGTCTCTCTAACGAAGGCGAGAGCCAACGTTCAGATTGAGATTATTCACCTTCTGTCAATCGAAAAAAATAAAACTGGAGAGCTGCCGTATCATTACAGGAAGCGTAACCTGTGCAATTAAAAGAGTGAAAAATGACCAAGCGAGTGGTAAGCAGAAAGCGGCGAGTGTAACACCACTAATTATTGACTGTCCGCTCACAGGCTGCAAAAGGCTTCATTAGGACGACTGAGCCTCTAATTTGTTTTGCTGTGACATTCATCATATACTGTCGGTAACCTTTAATTCATCTATTGTTAGCACTTTTGTGTGCTGAAGTAAGGGCTCGCACCAGTGTTTGTGTGCGAGTTTGGGCTGAGAGAATATCCGTGTAAATTGGCATCAACTTTCTTTTGTGAGAACTAACATTTGGACTGATGAGCCTCTCTCTTCATTTCTCAACAGAGACAAAGAACAACGTGAATCTTACAGCCGCTGCAGTGCAATAACAGGTGAGACGGACCGGATCTGGAGGAAAAAATCTAGCTGACAAAAATGTGAGATAACGTTACTTCTGAATGTTCCAAAGCACAGTTTTTTAAAACACTTTTTTATTGGTTATGTGAACGCTGAGGGATTTGTACTCTCAAAAACGCTGGGTTGTTTCAATCCAAATTCCGGTAAAACATGGACAAACCCAACCGTTGGGTTAAATTTTAACACACCAGTTGGGTCTGTCCATATTTCAATTCAATTCAATTCAAATTTATTTGTATAGTGTTTTTCACGATACATATCGTTCCAAAGCAGCTTTACAGAGAACGGATGTCAACATTACAATTTAAAGAATGCAGTTAGCAAATAACATAATTTAGTTAATTAATTTACAATCAGAGTTAGCAGTTTAACCGAAGTTGGAAGCAAAGAGCTCCCGGAAAATAAATTACATAAACAATTAGGATATAGAATTGGGCAATGTGCAAATATTTGACACAATTGTTTTTTTGAGCGTATCATTCTTCAAACAGAGAGAGGTCTTCTGAGAGCTCCCGGACGAGCCCCCGCATGGAGAGGACTAGTGGTTGGTAAAACTATTATTTAATTACATAAAGAGAATACCTAAAACAGAAAATCCATTACAAACTTCTGTCTGACACATGGTGTTAAAATGTGAGACAGCACCGAAATCAAAGTAAAAACAAAATAAACAAAGAAGAACAAAAATCCAACCAAGCTGAACGGAAGCAAACAAATCTCACAACGTTCTCATGATGTCCCACCAACTCCATGACCAAAACATGTGCACACCATTCTACCAATGACGAGATGACCACACCCACCGGTCCAGACGTTCCTTTTGAATGTTCTCCGAATGTTCTGAAACAAGTAGCATCATTTTAAAAAAGTCCAACTAAAACATTCCAGAAGAAAAACGTTCCATGAATGTGAATAATGTATTTCTGCTAATGTTTTGAGAACATTATTAAACACCAGATAACTCTGAACAAAGTTATATTAATGTCACTGCGAGAACGTTTGTTCGCAACTTTGAGAGAACATTGCCAGAACGTTCCCTGTCAGCTGGGAATGAGCTGATAAACTAAATTATAGGGATAGTTCAACCCCACAATAAAAGTTCTGCCTTCATTTACTCTCCCTCATGCCTTTCCAGATAAAAATGTGTTTTATGTTCCGATGCTATGATTGTTTCGATACTTTATTT
>CM076074.1:452500-457500 GCA_038088235.1 Zacco platypus
TGATGAATTAAATAATTAAAAATGCAGATTTGAGGCTGTCTAATGAATCTCAGGAGAGGGTTTAAAGGTTTCCCGCTTCATTACTCTTTAAAATCTTCCGTGATAGAGCGGCCTTTGTGCGAACGTGTTTACCGACTTCCTCCGAACCTCTTTCCCTTTGATTTTTTTCCCTTCATAATCAAATCATTAATCTGTCCTTCTCCGCCTCACAATTCAAACAGTGTTAATTGTTCCAACACATTGGCTAAATTACAGATAACAAGTCGAGGCCGTCCAAACGCAGTCTTGCTGTTTTTGGATTGGAAATAAACTTCAGGAAGGGTGTCTCCTCGGCGCTTTGGCAGCCGAGCGCCGGGAATACGAGCCGAACATTTTCCAAAAATGTTATGGACACAGCAGAAGTGGACCTTGATTTACCATTAACGGCTCGTTTCTGCAATCTGCAGCTCATTTGAGCCGCTTTATGCAGCGCTGATGAAAATACCTGCGCCGCGTCGATCAGGCGGAGTGTTCGCCCGTATGTTCCACCACACTCCAAGGTGCACGGCACTTCCAGCAAAGAGCAAACGTCTCTTCCATTAGGGGCGAAGAGATTTGTCATTATTTGGCCGCGAGCTCTCGCACGCCTGAAGTGCTCGGCTGAAGTGATTAGGTGCAGTCCTGCTCGCACACATTCATTTCCGTACGGCGTTCCGACTGGAATTACTCTCAAACAGTCATTTCAGACCTGCGACCGTGTGCGCTTCCCCCTCCGGCGGCTCCTGTTTCGGCATGTAGAAGAAGCGCGAGAACCGCGGGAGAAACCGACACCTGCCAGAACTTCTGATTGGTGCCGAAACGAGACGGCCGGATTATTCCGGCAGCCGGGATGCTTCCGGAGGGGAGCCAAACGGTGCCGAGAATGGCTCCGGTCGGCGGCGTGGCTTCTGAGGGCAGGTGGAGGTGACGTGTGTCACAGCGATCCGATCCGCGTCAGGTTCAGCGCCGGGCCTGCCGGGACTCGCCCGCGCCGCTATTCATAGAGCGCGGGCCGTGAACGCCCTCACACGTCTCATTCGTGTTAAGTGGAGATTATAATGAGGAGGGAATGACTGCATGAGAGACGCACACACTCGTGTTCAGGTGGAAATATCTGACAGCTGAAGTTACACTCGCACGCTGCCGCTCGCAACATCAGAGAGCGTGCAGGGGTTCAAACATGTGCTCGAACTCAACATTTCTGGTCCGGATAAAGCACCGATACACCCATTAAACACCATGTGATTCATTTAACAAATCTGGAAGTGCAAAAACACAAGTTTTATTAAGTCAGCCAGTGTTTATTTATCAACCTAAATACTTTCATTTATACCAACAAAAATAATGTTTATGGGTTAAATCACACTCGAACAAATAACCCAAGTTAGTTAAAAATGGACAAACCCAGCGATTGGGTTAAATGTTTGACAACTCAACAATCGTTTAAAAATGACTGTATTGCTCACTTAAAATGAAACCAAAATATGTTTAATAAATTAACTTATTATTAATAATGTTCACCTTTTGATTATTATTGTTGCCTCTAGTAAATGTGTGTCTGAGTAATTTTTTAAATAACAGTTGGTCAAAAAGATTAGTCAAAACAACCCAATCACTGGGTTTGTCCATATTTAACCCTACGTGGGTTGTTTTAACCCAGTGTTTTCTAGAGTGCAGGTAAAAATCTCTTCACGGTCATTTAATAACTCACATGCAAAAACATCTCAGAAACCACCTAGCAACACTATAACGCACTCGCATGTTCTAAAACCCTTAGCAACCACATAGCAACACCCTGGCAACCACCCACCAGCCCTCCAGCACGTGGCAGTGAGTTTCGCATGGGTACCGCCGCTCACTTTGTCTTCAGAAAGTGTAAAAATGCAGTTCATTTTCATATTCCTCACGCCAGCTGCCAGAGCTGCGGTAATTTGTCAGGAAAAATTCACCCAAGTCAGTTTGTTTCTTGCCAAGAATACTAATTAAAATGGGACCGGCTTAAACTTTGAATAGTTACAGATAAGAAATTAAATTTCACAGTTTTAAAATGATGATCATTGTGTCTGTGAGTGTTTGGCAGCGGCGGCAGCCAGAGGAAAACTCACTTTGGTGTTGTTATTGTGTCTGCGCTCACCTTAGAGGCAGCAACCTGCTCCGGCGTCTGTTCCGCGTCTGCCTCCATCACTCATACACGCTCCGGCACACACGTCACACACAGCGCATTGTTCAAACCGGACCGGCCGTCACGTCGCTGCACAGACACAGGCGGTGAGAAACCTTTCAACGGCCTGTTGTTTCGCTCTCAGATTGGGATTGTGGCTTGTACACACTCTTGTCTTTGGAAACCAAATACTTTAAGAGCACAAAACAGACACGGATCTCACCTTTAGAACACGCGTTCAGGAGTCTGGAAATGATCCAGCGGAAACACCTTTGATATGTAATGCATCGTAAAAGCATTTTTAATGCAGTGCACCTTATTCTATGATTTAACCACACGCATTATAATATTCATAGTTACACCTTTAGAAAGTGTAATGCATTAAAACACACGACAAACAACCAGTTTCAGACGTGACGAGGCATGTGCAAATATTATAATGCATTTAAAGTTTGTAAAAAGATTGAATGCATCGTAATGTACTTAAATAATAATTGTACGTGCGTTACGGGTTTACGTGTTACTAAAACCCCAGAATGTGAAGTTGAGCGTTTGTTAACAGAAAGAGCTGGAACACGAGCTCAAACACAAACTACACTAATATTATAGATACGATCCCACTTTATTTCCCCTCCAACTACAGTAAACTGAACACTCATACGTTGCTCATGTATTGTATGACTTGTTTCCATTAACCCTCGTGTTCTGTTCCGGGTCAATTTGACCCGTTTAGATTTTCTAGTTGTTGGAAATACTGTTTTTTTTCTTGATATTTTGTGACTTTTCCTCATTTATCATCATGCAAAGTTTCAACATGCTGGTGTTTTTTGACACATACAAACAAAATCACTGTTACGTTCATGATGTTCGTCGGGTCAATTTGACCCGCATATTTTAACTGTACTGACCCAAAATAATAACATTTCTTGGTTATATTTTGTTATTTTATTTTTTTACTACCTTATGAAGCTAAAAAATGAGGTTTTCCACACTTATTTTAATACAGAAACATGTTTTAAGCAGCAGCATGTGTGTGAAGATCATATCCAGAAACATTTGACTTTATGAAATGAGTTTACAAAACAGACAACTTAGGAAAAGTACATATTTTCATTATTCAGCTGCATTTAATTGTTCAGTTATGATGTTCTAAGAAAAAAAAAGTTAAATTTTTTTTAAAAATGTTCTGTTTATTTTCAAATTTTGTCAAAACAAAACAGTTCTAAAAAAAAAGGTTAAAAAACATTTTCATTAAATCATATCTTCAGATTTATATTTTTTGTAATATTTGACAAATGTTGATATTAAAAGTTTACAGTTTGTACCTGAATCTTTGTTGTTTTTCATAGTGTGATTTTTGAGGAATTGTATTGAATCCAATTAGGGTCAATTTGACCCGCTCCATAACGAGTGGACACAGAAATCAACAGCGCACGAGGGTGAAGTCAGGTGACGCGCCGCACACGACCTCTGCAAACCCTTCGTGTTCTGCTTTAGCGACTGAAATGAATATCTGATGTCTGCAAACCCGTTCAGAGGATTATTTTGGTTCTAATTAATGATATTTCCTCTCCTGTCATCAGACGATGACACTGACCTTCGGACGATGTCACAGTGAAAAGGTCGAACCCCTGGAGCTGAACGAGGAACAGCAGCTTTACTTTCATTTCCATGCAGGACAACAAACTCTATTTCATGGCATTTGCTGGATTAAATGAACTTGTGTAAATGAATTTGAGTGACTGAAGCTTTCATGAACAACACCACATTAGTTCAGGATTTTACAATTTGACCAATACAGGTACAGGACTGCTTCTTAAACCATTTTAAACCATTTTGACTGTCCTCTTGAATTTATTTATGACTTAAATTCAAAATCAGTGGTGAAAGTGATGAAATCTTCAGTTGCAATGAACAAACTTCCAATATCCATCCGCACTGAAAATGATATATAAATATGTGATTTAATAATGAATGCATGAAAGCGTTAAATTCATTCCGCAGATTATCACACAAAATCAGCACAAAGTCGTTAGATTCCATCAGTGTTTAATCATGTGATTCGTTTAACGAGCATGACGTCACCGAGTGACGAGATTAAGAAAACAAGACGCATAAATAAAAACAATTATCAGCGTAAGATCCGATCCCGCCTGTAAACAGGGTGAAAGAGTGGAGCACATTTTTGCCCCGCCCACTCTCAAGTAATTAACTCGCTAATTAACGTAACGAGGCTGTTTTCAACAGTGACAGAGAGAGGGGGCGGAGAGATCTGATGACCTCGCTATGTATTATTTGTGCTTCACGATGACATCCTTCAGATGAACCGGTGTAAACCTCATTAAAAACACCAGAAAATGACAGCGTGTATTTATTGTTAATATATTAATGATTATTAGTTCATGTTAGCTAATCTTAACAAATGAGACCTTACTGTAAAATGTTGCCGCTTTATTTTATCATAAAAACACAGTGAACATTTTTGAATGATTTCTTCTGGTTTGTGTTGAGTTGTCGTCTACAGGAAGTGACATCATTTTGTGGTTGAACTGTCAATCCCTTAAAAAAATGTAGTGTAGGATTTACTTGGAAACAATTTTCACTCCAAAATTGTTCCGCAAATAATTACACAGACGTGTTTACAGTGTGTTTGCATAAATAATGAAGTTCTAGTAAATAAAGCTGAATGTCTGAGTTTGATCTACTCTAGAAATATCTCCTTAAATTATGACACAAGCAGATTCGTGTCACAGTTTGAACGGCTCTGTGGAACTTAATCAATAAAGAAACATCAAAAGTGCGATTATTTCAATCATTCTCA
>CM076074.1:465000-497500 GCA_038088235.1 Zacco platypus
GCTTTGAGTTAATTAGTTTCTTCATAATCTGACGATACGCTGATACATTGTGTACAAACACACACACACACACACACACACACACACACACACACACTATACCATGATATATTATTTTTTTATATGTAATAAATTGTAATATTGTAATGTACATAAATTAAGCCTATTATTACCATTAAGATTTGTTCAGTGACATTGATGAAGTACATGATTTCCATAACGCAAAAAAAAATGAAAAAAATAATAGAATCACATTTACTTTTTTTTTTTTTTTTTTAAATATGTATATTTATGAAAATGCAAAATATAATTGACCTTTTCCTATTGATATATTATTATTTATTTGGACACGTTTCTGTGAGAGTCGCGCGCTCGCCCAGCATGTGACAAGAAGAAACAACAAGAACATTTATTTGTTTCGTGAAAACTTCGTTAGTTTGTACAGTTGATCCGAGATTCATAAGAAACAGAGCAACACGTTAATCTGAGACGTTCTTATTAGAAACTGAAGGTGTTCGACACACACACACACACACACCGAGCGGAGGGAGCTGTCAGTAATCTCTTTATCACTGAATCATGGGGTGTGTGTGTGTAATATGTTGAGCTCAGTGGGAGCAGACGAGTGTTAAAGCGGTTACCTGCGCTGATCACACATTTATCAACATCATTTTAGCAGCAGAGACCTGCTCCGCTAACAGCTTCCTATCGCGGAAAGGGCATCGTAATGAATTATTGTTTTGCAGCTGGCTGGAAAATTGTACTTTCTTGTGAGCGGTGAGAGCAATAAATCACGGCGGCACATCAGCTACTGGAGGACTGCTGACTGCTGGAGTTTCCGTCTGACCGCAGATCAGACGCAGAGAGACACTGAACCGAAGGAGGCCCGTAAACCTGCACACATAACATGAGCAAACAACACCTTCAGCTGGAGTCCAGCAAAGTGTGTCTGACATCCATTCTGAGAGCAGAAATATTCATTTGTCCCACATTGCTCTGTTTGTTGTGGTGTTAGCCCCGCCCCTCCTCCACTGTGATTGGACGGTTGTGTAAAATGTGACGGTGATGAGTGTTGTGTTTTGCATAACTCTCAGCGAACAAACCAAAAACAAAAAAGCGCGCAAATAGACACCGAGCGCTTCGTCACGCAGCTGCCGTTTTTAGATACAACGGGAGAGTTTACAAACTGTATTTTTAATTAAACTTCTATATTTTTGCTCTCATGATACTGGAATGATTTAGCTATTTTCCCCTTGTATATTGGCGACAAAACTACTTCAGTCATAATGCATTGTCGAATCTCTGATAATACATTTTCCACTGAATTAAAAATCATTAGTTGTGACAGACGTGTTTAATCAGTGAACGACTGATTTCCAATTTTGTAAAACAATTTAAACCATTTTTTTCTTCAAATCCAAATAAAGTACTGCCGCATCATTTTTTTAAACTGTTTATGCAAAACAAAATCTCTCAAAACT
The DNA here is from genome assembly GCA_038088235.1 of Zacco platypus. Taxonomy (NCBI): domain Eukaryota; kingdom Metazoa; phylum Chordata; class Actinopteri; order Cypriniformes; family Xenocyprididae; genus Zacco; species Zacco platypus. The sequence continues at coordinate 466,482 of CM076074.1, forward strand.
ACACTGTAAAAGAAAAATGGTTGATTTAACTTAAAAAAGTAAGTTACCTGCTTGCCTTAAAATTGTGAGTTCATTGAAGTTAATGCAATGAAGGATTGATTTAATCAACAAAAACACAAAATATGATGTTGTTGTCTTCTTATATAAAAACTGTAAAATAAGTGACAGTGTTCCAGACTCTGGAGTTCCTCCACAGATCTGACCATCGTTTCTTATTTGACACGCTGATGTAACAATCCGGATTACGGCCCATAATTTATTGAAGGCCTGCGTTTGGTTTATTCATGCGCAGCGAAGGCCCAACCTGACGGGAGTCTGGACGTCAGCCAGACGTTAAACAGGTAATGAGTGTGTTTATCAGACACGGCACAAGGTGGGGAAAGCGTTTCATCAGACAGCGAGATCAAAGCGCTTCACGTTCACGTTCTATTCCCTCACGCTCCACGGAAACAAAGCGCTTTTCAGCGGATGCGCGGCGAGATGAAAGTAAAACGCAGGGGGGCATTCGTCAGTCGTATCTGATGGAGGAGAACATTACAACATTATTTGCTGCTATCTGTAGGTGAGCAGCGGCTCTATCTACTGAAGTACTCCAGACTTCAGATAACATGACGGCAGACACTCGATGGACGAGCGCGGGCCTATTTTTGAAGCGTGGAAACATGAACCTGTGCAGTAGGCCTGTGAATTTTTCTTCAATGGCATCATAATCTTCTTGAATTACAGCAGATACAGAAACTGTTTCTGAGGCGGCCCGTCCGGTCAGATTACTCACATTAAAGACTTCTGCTCTCGCCGGCCTCGGGTACTTATGAACTGATCATAACCTACATTAAGTCATTTTTATTTTTAATTTTTAGACAAAATGCTGAAAAAAAATAATCTGATAAATTTAGTACTAAAGTTGAAGACATCAAAATGAAAATAAAAAAACGAAAAAATATCACAATTATGACAATTCTTAAATTACATTATTTTATGAAATGCTCTATTTTTTATTTAGGGAATAATGTCATGTTTGTTGAATTTAAAAGACTACAACGAACTAATTCTCTGTTAAAGCGATGAATCCTGTGAGGTGTGACAGGCTAAAATCATCAGTTCTCCATAATGATTTAGACGTTTGATGAGTTTAAAACGATCACACCAAACACAAAACTACAGATCATTTATCTATCATGTCTTTTCGGACTCTAAAGGACATGAGACTTGAGCCTTTATTAGTTTACAAAAGTAACGGGACACCAATTTGTACCTTATTTGTGGAAAGTGCCATTTGTGTGCGAGTTTATTGCAGAATCAGCGTTCTGAGCTTCTCTCACACGCAGCCATTAGTTTCTCTCACAGCGGCTGTTTGCTCACAAAACTACAAGAAGGACACGCAGAGAGACAAATGGAAGAGCGGGAGCCGGGATAAATGACACAACAGGCTTCATTTCTTAATGTAAAATGCTCAGAAACGCCATTAAAAGGCTCCCACGGTTTACATGCGGCTGCTAAAAGTGTGATGGCAAGATGCTAAGTAGATTTCAGCGAGATGGACAAAGTCGTGTGATTTCTCAGAGCTGCACTATGTGGACAAGAGGACAGGCCGCTCGCGCAGAATTAGTGGGATTGGATATTCGTAATGGGCAGTAATTACAGGAACCCAAACGGGTCGAGTTACACAATCCCCTGATCATTTACCATCACAAACCTCAGAGGAGGAACATGAGACAAAAGAAAGAAAAAGAAAAAGAGACAGAGACAAAGAGAGAGAGAGAGAGAGAGAGAGAGAAAGAGAGAGAGAAAGAGAGAGAGAGAGAGAGAGAGAGAGAGAGAGAGACAGAGAGAGAGAAAGAGAGAGAGAAAGAGAGAGAGCATCCATCTTCCAGTAAGGAGCCCTGCATGACCTTTGACCCTTATATAAACAGCAGCATCCATCATGAGTGCTCTGGGTAACATGGTTAACTACCTACTTCCTCGGTCCACCCGCGTGTGTGTGTGTGTGTTTCAGGTGTGTGAATCACTGTCACAGGTTTGTGTGTTATCAGAAGAATGTGAGAAATGGAGAGATAACTGCTCAGTCTCCCTCTACTGCTCTCTGTTATTGAGGAAACAATCTCTGAGCCCAACATTTGTTTTATAAGCTTTTTAACGCACATGAAGTTATCAGCGTAAGATCTCTTCGATGTAACGGTCAGCCGTACGGCTCTCCCAAACAAACACAAAACACCTAAAACCCCAGAAAACAAAAAGAAACAAACGGATGGACAGAGAGTCTCTTTCATTTCTGCTACAGATGGTTTCATCACTTCTGCTGATGGACTAAAGGTTATTTCAAAGAAACAAATGTTCGTCTTAATAATGTTTCGTCGGAGTGTAATAACTCACTCACTGTGGAACTCTTGTGTTTCATCTATCCATCATAAAGAGATTCATTTCAAGTCCAACCCTGCATTTTCTCTTGCTGAACATCTTGTTCCCTTTCGAATGGGAACTCGCACTGTCTGACAAGACGCTATGGGGAATATCATCAGCGTGACCGGTGTCTGAAGCATGTGTTTAAACGTGACAATATCATCAGACGATGACAGTCCATGGACGTCACTACCAGTGCAATCGTGAGTACAAGATTGCACACGCCATCAACTTTCTTTATCTTCAGGATTAAAGAGAGGAAAACGTTCTCCTCGATGCAGCAGTTTCGCCTTCTGAGCTTTTCGGTACTTCCACTGAGACAGTGGTCTGGAAGTTCAGAGAGGCGAAGGCATGGTCCGCGGCCTTCAAGAGATATGTACCGTTCCGATCCAGATCCGCGCATAGAGCCTGTGAGGGGCCCAGCCCGTAGAGATCTGAGGACTGGAGAGGGGGCAGAAGGTGAGTGTTGCCACTCCGACTCCTCCTGAGTAATGCACAGAAGAGGTCCGACGTGAGGAGAAACAAACAAGATCCAAGACCTATGATCTAGGACTCTTGCCAGATATTTTTTAGAGATTTTGAGTGGTGTCCTCCGCTCCCTTTAGAGCTTCATCTTATATCTAGAACCCAACGGAAAGTGGCTATCACCCCAGATTTGTGAACCTTTTTTTTTGATTGGAGTCTTGAGATTCCAGACAATTCCTGGGTTGAACTTAACAGTAGTCTCCTCCCTGTTTCTCAGGTCTTGAAATAGGGTCCTCTGTTCCCCAGGTTGAGCTCTTCTGATCTCTAGAACCCAATGGGAAGTAGCTTTTTCACCCCAGTTTTTGAACCCTTCTTGTTGTAGGGCACCTTCGGTAGTGCTGGATTCTTGAGATCTTGGCACGGGACTGCAGTATCTCGAGTGGTTGGAGCTAGCTCTCTGCTGGCTCCCCTTGATCAGCAGATCCTCAGGGTCGACCGTGGAGTTGCCCTTCCCTGCTGTTTAGGGTAGGGCCCTGGGCTGAACTCGGTCCGATTCCTGGAATCACATTCCCTAGACAGCAGTACTGAGTGGTAGTAGCTCGCACTTTGAGAACTGCCCTTACTCCGCATGTCTTTAGGGTTGAGTGCGAGTGGTAATCCACTCACTACCAAGGATCCTCCACTCCCCAGAGATACTCATCTCTGAACCCCGATGAGAAGTGGCTTTTTTGCCTTTTAGCATGCATTCTCTTTGGCAAGCACCTTTGGGAGAGCTGGTCTCTTGTGACTGTGACTGTAGTCAGACAGGGTGTGAGTTTTTTTTTTTTAGTTTCCCTGGGCTGTCCAATGGTAGAGCATGATCCTCGTAGTGATAGTGACAAGCTAGGGAATTGATTTACCTTTAAGGGAATAAGAGTATCGGAGAGTAATGTCTAGTATAAAAGGCTAGCATTACCAGGCCTTTGAGCTTTGCTCTTGGAACAGGCACTGGCACCTGGCCTGACAAAAAAGTGAGGAAGGTTAAAGGCCAGGCCTTTCCTTGCATAGGATATGAAGCTTGGGCAGTGGCCATAGGAAATATTATCACTGACAGTCCACCAGTGACCCGAGTTGTGGAATTTTTTGACTCTGGCATCCTAGTCCATCAAGTCTTTTTTTAATGCTTAGTCACAGCCGATCAGGCAGTCATTCACCTCAGCATGGTGGGTATTTGTTTTCCATAGTGTCTTGTCTTGTCAGACACAGTTCTCATTCCAAAGGGAATGTCTCGGCTACAAATGTAACCATGGTTCCCCGAGAAGGGGAACGAGACACTGTGTCTTGTTGCCATGTGTCTGGCTTGCCTGCTTACGTCTCCTTCAGACAAAGTCGTCGATGACGTGTACTAGAGGTACCCTTGATGGAAATGAATGTTGTGATGTTATTTCCATAAATAGGTGCATTAAAATGTGATTACATTTAAATGTGTTTGTGCCGTTTGTGTTATGAATGAGATGTAGTGAGTTTAAAGTGGGTATCAGGACTAAACAAACTTTAAGCGAAGGTAAAGGACGTATTTGTAACATCATGTGAGCTGATGTCGTCTGCAGTTAGTAATGTTGAGTTGAAGCATCCAGCAGGAGCTTCTGGGAACAGACAGATGCAAGGGGGACACATAGAGGAGAGTGGTGTTACACACACACACACACACACACACACGACTCATTAGGAGGGGAGGATAACAGCCAACTCAGCGCCACCCCATTGCCTGGTCATTGAGCTCTCCAACCACGACAGATGCTGACAATACCCTCCACACACTCTCACTCACACACACACACACACACACACACACAGAGTGCTGGGTGCAAACAGGTCTGAGTTCTCCTCCTGTGGAACACACCGGGTTAAGTGGGCTCAGAGCGGGTCAGCCGTTAGCTGGTTAAGACTGTTACACACCCGTCTGTTTCCTCTTGACCCGTCTGTCCAGAGGGACTCAACTCACTCCTGTGGGCTCAGATCTGCAGCAAGAGATCTCATGAAAAATATAAATGAGAACGACAACAACCTGCTTCTTGTACGCGACACTGAAAGACTGCAGCAATCCCACAATATTTAATAATGTGCATTCTTTAGTTTTATAACTTTACAATCATAAGCAAATCTTCCCATAATGTTGCAGGAAGGTTTTTTAATACAACCATAAAATAACATATGCAGAATGTTGGTTAGGTTTTATTTTTAGAATTGTGAAATCGCTTACACAGAACTTCCTCTAGTGGTTATTTTTAGGAGAATATTCTAGAAAGAATCGGTTCTGCTTCCATACTAAAGTTTCCTAGCCTAACTATGAACAAACTTTGAAAATCAAGTTTTGTGAACATTCTCAGAACGTTCATGAACCAAAAATAGTTTTTAGAAGGAGTTCAAAGCTAACAAAAAATATGTTTTAAGAACATTTTGCCAACATGTATGTTGTTGCATGTAAGTCATCCAGATGCTCAAGTCTTCTGAAATCACATGACACACATCTCCACTGGTGCTTCACAGAAGAAACACGGTCATACAGGTTCGGATCAACATGAGGGCGAGCAAATGATGCCAGAATCTGCACTTTTGCCTGAACTACTCCTTAAATCTCCAGGAGAAACAATTGCCACATTAAAGAGATCTCATCAGTGATTTGTAAAAGAGGAATTACATTCGTGTTCTCGAGAGATGCTGTCATAACCAGAGTGGTTTCAGCTGGTCAACTAAACTAACCGTCTTCATGTTCCTGTACACACACACACACACACACACACACACACAGCTATAACCTGATCCCCCCGTTGAATTTGAATACGCATCCTGATCGCTGCGTCCCCTCGGCAGCCCCTGCCAGATTTCTGGCCTGGAGGAAATTGCAGGACATTTCCTGACAAATTGAGTTAAGTAGACGTTAAGTGGAGTTTTAAGAAAACAAATGAGTCCCTTTATCACAGGTGGACACTGATGACTTAATGGGGCCCGAGCAGATCCTATCACGGCTAATGGCTCGACAGGAAACATTACGGCTTTTGTATGGAGGAGCGGCGCGAACGCGACGCGCTCCCTCTCTCGGACCCGTCATCCGAGTCCCTTTGTGCGGGAGGCAGATGTTTGTATGTATACGGTGAGTTGGCAGGGGCACCTCGGCAGATGCCTGTATGCGTGCCAAGGCAGCGAGGGCACAGACGGTGCGTGTTGGGCATCATCAGCCTTCCCGCGATAGGTGCGTGCCAAGGCTTATTGCTCTTATTTACGTATGTATCTATTCCTGCAGCCGAATATCCCCTCGTTCATTAATCAGTTCGTTTTTACAATCTGTCTCATCGTGAGCACATTAAAGGGGCGGAACCCGGCAGATGATTAATTAGGAAAAGCGAGCGGAGAGGAGTGCGCTTAAAAAGACAACGACAGCAGATGCATTCACCGCACGCGTGACCTCAGATTCATACGCGTCCGATCATCTCGTGTGATAAACAAACGGACGCGAGGACAGAGGTGCGGTGGGTGTCTGCGCTTCTCCAGCAAGGTACAGCTTGTTTTATTAACGGTAGCAGTGCCTCTGGGAAATGTAGGAGATCAAACTCGGCACTAATTAAAACGAAGTGCACTGGAAACACCGGCTCTGTTTAATATGTGCAGCAGGACGCATGAGACACAAGAGCAACATGCTTTCATTCACTACAAGGCCTCTAAATACATCATCATCATCATCAGGCTCTTTTCCTACATTCACAATAACACTTAATAAAGAAACACATAGTTATGTATAAAGAATTATACCAAACTACGCTGCCAAATTGAGCGCTATACAGTCAGAACTCTGTGTATTGTATAGTGTTGTGCCGAGCAGACGTTCCTTTTCTAGTGAGATGAATCATGTAAAATAAAGTGATTTTTTAAAATCATTTTTTGATTTGAAAATTTAATTCGGCATGAAGCGGACGTTGTGATATTGTTTCTTCTCTATAGTGTCGTATATTGAGTGAAACGCTTCTCGAACAAGAACAAATGTAGGCGGGGCTTGATTGTGTCTGTGGGGAATTGATTGGATGGTGGTGGTTTGCTATTGGTGGATCTCATGTGAGTGACAGGTTGCCCCGCCCTCGTCATCAGAGAAGAGGAAGATATTCTGATTCAAGAATATGAGGAACATGAATTTAACACAATAATGTGCACTGATGAATCATTTATAATAAACACTACAATACTTAAATTTCATTTTGATTTCATGGTGACTTAAAATACAAATATGGTTTGCTAAGCACATGCAACATGATGAGGTCATGTGACAACATCTTTTAAATGCCACAAAACATAACATGATCACCTTTGAGCAAGAGACCCTTATCCTAAAATTTAAAAAGCAGCTATTTGTTTTTATGCATAAAGACCTTGTACTGTGAGATAGGTTTGGAACATCATGAGGGCGAGTAAATGATCATTTCTCATTTGAGTTCCTTTAAGCAGATCATGACTAGTCAGTGAAAACATCCACACCTGCTGCTTTTCAGTTGGTAGCGGATGAGCAGCCCGTCCTGCTTCTGACAGGCCTTTAATTGTCCCATTACAAAAAAAACTCAGAACATCCGCAAACACACAGAATGAACAATCACCTAATTGTAACACACACACACACACACACACACACACACACGTGCTTCTCATCTCTTTTGTCTGCTTTGTGGGTTTGTGTGTGACAAAAGCTGCAATGCCTCTTTTTCATGTAGATCTCATCAATCACACACAATGATGATGTGTTGCCATGTTCAAATACAAGTTTCACTAAAGTTAGGCATGTGGGCTTTCAATGTGATTTATATGTGAGTGAACAGAAATATATCAGGTTATGAACAATGTTTATGAACATTCAAAAGTAATTTTTTTCATGTTTACATGTATTTATTATTGCTTAACATTTTTATATTAACTGGACATTTTCAACGTTCAGGGAAAATTCTGAGATATTGTTTTATATAACTTAATGGGAATGTAATCCAAACATGTTCAGAATATTTTTGGTTAGCTGGGATGTTGGCTAGAACTTCATCAAGAAATGAATAAAATGTTGAAAAATAGGCATTCGATACCAGAACAGAGCAGGTGATTAAGAAAAGTTCTATCATGGCGCTCTAGACGGCACAGTCCGATCGGTACTTAACTCAATCTGCTTGAACATCACATCATTCTCTATTTGGCACAGATGATTGGCTACCAATTCAGCACAAACCAGTGAGCTAAACTGCTAAACTGTCAAATACTGGTCAGCATTTTCAGTAGTGTGTTTCCAGAAACCCTCCACCTTCACCAGCTCCACCTGTGTAGATCTGCTATAGGTAATCCATGTATGCTATATTGTACAACAGCAGCATGTCTTCAATCGATCAACAGCAACAACACCAGCAGCAACAACACCAGCAGCAACAACAGCAGCAATAACAGCATCAGCAAAAAAACCAGCAGCAACAACATCAGCAGCAACAGCAGTAGCCGCAATAACCAACATCATCAGCAGCAACTGGAACAACATCAGCAGCAGCAGCAATAAAACCAGCAGCAACAACATCAACAGCAACATCCTCGTCATCATCAGCAGCAGCAATAAATTCAACAACAACAACATCAGCAACAATAAAATCAGCAGCAACATCATCAGCAGCAGCAACAACAGCAACAACATCATCAGCATCATCAATAACCAACATTAGCAGCAATATCAGCAGCAGCAATAAAATCAGCAGCAACAACAACCAACATCAACAGCAACATCATCAGCAGCAATAACATCAGCAGCAAAAACATAATCAGCAGCAACATCATTATCATCAGCATCATCTATAACCAACATTAGCAGCAGCAACAGCAACCACATCAGCAGCAGCAATAAAATCAGCAACAACAAGATCAGCAAAAACATCAGCAGGAGCAGCAACAACATCATCATCAGGAGCATCAATAACCAACATCAGCAGCAACAACAATAATAACAAAAGCACCAGAAGCAGCAATAATCAACAGCAACAACAACAACAGCAGCAATAACATCATCAGCATCAGCAGCAGCAATAATAAATCAACAGCAACAACAACATCAGCAGCAACAACAACATCATCAGCAGCAGCAGCAATAGCCAACATCATCAGCAAGAGCAATAACATCAGCAGCAACAACATCATCAGCAGCAAAAACAGCAGCAGGAGCAGCGACAACATCATCAGGAGCATCAATAACCAACATCAGCAGCACCAGCAATACCAGCAGCAATAATAACAAAAGCACCAGAAGCAGCAATAATCAACAGCAACAACATCAGCAGCAGCAGCAGCAATAATAATCAGCAGCATCAGCAATAACATCAGCAGCAGCAGCAGCAATAATAATCAGCAGCATCAGCAATAACATCAGCAGCAGCAGCAATAATAATCAACAGCAACACCAACAACAACATCAGCAGCAGCAGCAGCAATAACCAACACCATCAGCAGCAGCAATAATAATCAACAGCAAAAGAAATAACAGCAGCGACAATAACCAATATCAGCAGCAGCAGCCTGGCCATAAATTTAGGTAGGGCACATTCTGGGTCTGAATTCGGCAGAATTACAATGTCCTTGTGTTATTCAGCCTGAGGGTGGCGCTCTAATGATGATTGACAGACTGTAGTACACATGACAAACACATTGAATGTCATCTTAGAACTGCCTTAATGTAGTATTTATTGCGTTTGAATGTTGTTTTAGAATATTGCGATTTCTATAGGAATTCAGTGAAGAAGACAGTCATGTCTATTCTCAGAAAAACAACACAAACACAACAGAACTACTGTATATAACAGCAGCAGATTTACACATGAGCACGTTTAAACTAAAGGATTTATACTCTAATTTAATGTGCCGCTTGGGGCTGTACAAAACGCCGCACAACTGAACAGTCTCTGGGAATAACCTTTCACAGGTGAGGCTGAACATTTGTTTCTGGTTGCATTTGGTCATTATATAATTATATTAACAGTAGTAAGCCACAAATCAGAAAATCAGAAAATAGCTAGCGATGTCGCTAGTTAGCTGTGAAAGTTGAGTTTACATGATTTATGTTATAGTTTGAGAGTATATAATCTCATTTTATGAACTAATTTTCCTGAAATTTATATATGCTGATGTTATATATTTTCTTAAAACCGACTTTTAAGACAATCGCTCGTTTCGGTTGGGTGACTGACATTGTGAATTACTGTAACGTTAGTTAGTTGGCTAGCTTACTTTTCCCACTCATTGAAGGTTTCCCAGAGACAGTGGGAAGTAGCTGTAAGAAGGGAATATGTTAAAGCTAAAATGGGTTAAAAGAAAAACTGCCTTTCCCACAATAAGAAATCTTTTTTTCATTTCATGTGAAAATTTAAATTCTCACATTATGGAAGTCTTTTTTTTAAAGTATCGAGGTTTTAAGTAACCAGAGATTGAACTTTTTGTACATCATAAACCACCGAAATCGGTTGAGAAATGTAAACGTTATTTCCGTTTTTATCCAGAAAAACCGCAGCTCGCCAGTTTACTCGCATGTGTTTACAGCGCACTCTTGCCCTCACCAAAATGGTGGACGCGATGACGTGTCGCAGCAACGCTCCAAAGCGGCCAATGGGGCGTCCGCGTGTTTATTATGTCTATGAGCTGCCCCGCATGCCTGCCGAATCGCTACATTTTAATATAACCTGCTCACTTTACGTCTTAAAATAGTCTAGAAAATCTGAAAAAAAATATGTGTTTCAGAATGCTGAACACATTTACAATTCATTATTAATTCAGTGTATATAGAGCTTTATGTTTGGATGAATATTTTGGCCCACCTGCCTAAACAGACGAGCTGCATGCTGCGGTAAACATTCAGAATGTGACAGTCCAATACCATCACAGTCCAATACCATCACAGTCCAATACCATCACAGTCCAATACCATCACAGCTCAATACCATCACAGCTCAATACCATCACAGTTCAATACCATCACAGCTCAATACCATCACAGTTCAATACCATCACAGCTCAATACCATCACAGTTCAATACCATCACAGCTCAATACCATCACAGCTCAATACCATCACAGTCCAATACCATCACAGTCCAATACCATCACAGCTCAATACCATCACAGTCCAATACCATCACAGTCCAATACCATCACAGCTCAATACCATCACAGTCCAATACCATCACAGTCCAATACCATCACAGTCCAATACCATCACAGCTCAATACCATCACAGTCCAATACCATCACAGCTCAATACCATCACAGCTCAATACCATCACAGCTCAATACCATCACAGTCCAATACCATCACAGCTCAATACCATCACAGCTCAATACCATCACAGTTCAATACCATCACAGCTCAATACCATCACAGCTCAATACCATCACAGTCCAATACCATCACAGTTCAATACCATCACAGCTCAATACCATCACAGCTCAATACCATCACAGTTCAATACCATCACAGCTCAATACCATCACAGCTCAATACCATCACAGTTCAATACCATCACAGCTCAATACCATCACAGTCCAATACCATCACAGCTCAATACCATCACAGTCCAATACCATCACAGCTCAATACCATCACAGTCCAATACCATCACAGTCCAATACCATCACAGCTCAATACCATCACAGTCCAATACCATCACAGCTCAATACCATCACAGTTCAATACCATCACAGCTCAATACCATCACAGTTCAATACCATCACAGTCCAATACCATCACAGCTCAATACCATCACAGTCCAATACCATCACAGCTCAATACCATCACAGTTCAATACCATCACAGCTCAATACCATCACAGTCCAATACCATCACAGTCCAATACCATCACAGCTCAATACCATCACAGTTCAATACCATCACAGCTCAATACCATCACAGTTCAATACCATCACAGTCCAATACCATCACAGCTCAATACCATCACAGTCCAATACCATCACAGCTCAATACCATCACAGCTCAATACCATCACAGTCCAATACCATCACAGCTCAATACCATCACAGCTCAATACCATCACAGCTCAATACCATCACAGCTCAATACCATCACAGCTCAATACCATCACAGCTCAATACCATCACAGTTCAATACCATCACAGTTCAATACCATCACAGCTCAATACCATCACAGTTCAATACCATCACAGCTCAATACCATCACAGCTCAATACCATCACAGTTCAATACCATCACAGTTCAATACCATCACAGCTCAATACCATCACAGTTCAATACCATCACAGCTCAATACCATCACAGCTCAATACCATCACAGCTCAATACCATCACGACTGATTTCATACGACAATAATTAATATTAAGCCACTTACTTTTTAGACGAGCAGAATCATAGTGCGTCAGTCTCAGTTTCCTCGCTGATCTCTCCTGCCGACTTCGATGGTCTTTGATTAAAGAATCAGAGGTAACGTAAAGCAGCAGCGCGTGCTCGAACACAACCAAACTTCCGCGCGCACTGTCGCCAACCAATCAAATCCCTTTAAAATGTGTTTTTTTTTTTTACAAGCCCAAACACATTTTTTTTTTGTTCAGGACTTCTGTATATACAAAACGATAACTTTTGATAACAGTAACCTATTGATAATATTCATATATATATATATATATAAATTATATATTATATATTATATTTTTATCTCACAATTCTGACTTTTTTACTTAGAATTACGGGTTATAAAGTCAAAATTCTGAGATATAAACTCACTATATCGAGAAAAGTCAGAATAATGAGATTTAACCTCACAATATTGAGAAAAGTCAGTTATGATATAAACATGCAATATTGAGAAAAAGTCAGAATTGTAAGTTTTTAATTGCACAATTTTGACTTTATAACTTGCAGAGTGTATATCTCCCAAGTTTAGATCTTGCGTTGCTGAGAAAAAGAAGTCAAAATTGTGATACGCAAACCTGCAGTTGCCAGGAAAAAAAGACCATCAGTGATGAAGGACAGTAAAGATTCAATATGTACGTTTTTGAATTGGGCGACTTTTATAAGGAGTATGTAAACCTCTGTTATGTGAAATCACTCATTCAGGACAGTAGATAAACACAACATGCACTTTTTATGATCCCTCTTATTTTGTTAAAATGATTCAAATGTTGCATATTCTGCAAGTTTATGTTAGTTTCTGAGCAGAAGTGAAAGAGCTTTTTCAGACGGTCAGAGTCACAGAATCATCAATTCCTGTTTAAATTAATTGTCCGTCACAGTTCACATTGCTGTTTAAATGACATTAAAATTCAAAGTAATCACTTTGGTAATCTAAAACACTTTTCAGATGTAACTGTAATCTGATTACCACCCATTTAAAATGTAACTGTGATGAAATACAGTTACTCACATTTTGTATTTTAAATTTGTAACTAAGTTACTTGTGTTTTGTTACTCCTCAACCCTGGATGTGTGTATATATATATATATATATATATATATATATATATATATATATATATATATATATATATATATATATATATAGTGCAATCAAGCAGTGGTGGTTGGTGGGAGGTGAAGTGGCTCGTTCAGGGCGGCACCAGTGACCCACAGGCCCGGCCCATGACGCCGGGATGACCCACAGAACCAGCAGAACCAGCAGCGGTGCTGTAGCAGATCTCTTCTGCCGAGACCAAACATGCCAACACAACCTCATATCCATCACCACACACTCAGATGTCATGACAGAAATAAGGTCACCAAACAAGAGGGATCGATGACATCAGCTGAAAAAGGAAAGTGCTTTCAGAAAGTTTGTTTCATTCGGATGAAGACGAACATGTATTTCTTCAGAATAGCGTCACTGAAGAATCTTGGAACATGCAGTAAGACAGTAAATAAAGTCCATGCTGATTTCATATTGACTTTTACTACTAACAGCATCTCCATAAAGAACCGTCACAAAGGTTCCCGTCCATCTCTCCGTCTCTTGTTTTCAGGAGCAGGTACGGTCGACTCCATTAAATCCACACCGTGGCCTCTCTTTTATGTGACATTTTATTTGGCGGAGACAAACGAGCACCAGTTGGATTATAACATAATTTGTCTTGTCTTTATTACCAGCACAAAGGACAACGTTCATTAATTATTCCGCCGTAGCAGCTCAGCAGCGAGCGGAGAAGGTCTCTCTCCGGACAGATGGTGAGGACACTGTTATTTATATCAATCAGCTCAAAATGTTCAGTCAGGATTACTATTCCTTAGACTATCCTGATTTATTCTCTCCCTCTCTTTGCCGTAGGCTGCCGTTTGTCCGTTTTAATGGAAAGACGATTGGAGGTGGATCGCGGTGCGTCCCGGCATGTTAATTCACATGACGTGTTTGTTCTGGAAAGTGAAAGATTTCCTCCCTCCGGACACAAACGGCTCAAACAGGAAGCGGAAGTGCACAGGTGCTGCTGGGAAAACTTCCCAAATTACCACACATTTCAATAGAATCCCAGAAAACGATCAGAAGACGGACAGCGAAGGCTTCGTTAAATGAATATTAAAGTCGAGTGAGAAATGTTCTTTCATATATCAAAGTTGCTCTCTTCAGAACGAGACACAAACCGACATGAATAATTTGCCTTCGTAATGCTGAAGTTTGTCAGAAAATATGATCTGCTGAAAGAAATCAGATTTTGGGAGATTCTCTCATGGCTCGGCTCTCCTGTTGAGCCAAATCTGAACAAATATGCAAAAATAACTGTGCAGGTTGTGATTAAGATTTTAAATGTGTCTTTTTTCGGCTTTTAGCTAATGAAAAACAAAGTCTTGGAGGATCTTAGTGTTAATTTATTAAACATGAAAAGGGCCTTGATGAAATATAGAAGTGAGATATGTTTTGCATTTCAAAGAATCCAGCGTACAACTTACTTGCATGTAAATTAGGTCAAGATTTGTAGACAATATTTTCCAAGAGTTTCCATGTTTGAATGTGCATATTACAATGCTGTGGCCCTCTCTGATGATAACAGATATTTGCTTAACGTCAGTCCTCGCTAAAACGAACATTTTCTGTCAAAATCTCCTTCAGATCTGCGCCGGTCGTGAACGTGTCGCAGGAAGCAGGTGGATTATGAAACGCTTGTATTGGTGTAAAGCAGCAGCTTTGGTGCGTTATTATTATTTTTCCTGTAATCTCCTGCTGTATTTGTGTCTGTTCGGTTCAGCGGATCATTTAATTCTTTATGATCTCTATATTCTGCATCATTGTAAAAGTGTGTGTCAGGAACATCATGTAAATCTTTCCGTGCGAGGAGTTTCCTAGCCTGACAGCGCGACGTCATCCCCTGAATACCATTTACAGAGTAATTAGTTTTATGCAAACGAGAGTTGAAGATGAAAGTCAGAGCTTGATCAATTATGAATTACGTTATACGTTTTCTCCTGCGTGCCGTACTTTGTGTTGGGTTAATGCACCTTCCATGATTAAAAATGCATATGCCTGTAAAATATAAATATACGTAAAGATGCTTTTCAATGTCATCAGGTGGCAGAAGAAGGGGGAGGAGCTTTAGCAGGTGGGCAGGGCTTCTGACATTGGTCAGTTTGATTGACAGGTAAACCTAAATTTAGGTTTCCTGGCCCTATAACTTGCAAAACATCTGGATGAGAGCATGAGGTGTGTATCAGCCAAAAACGAACAACGTAGTTGGATAAACATCTATAGCGGTGAATGGAAACTAGAACAAATTAAATTTTCGCTTTTACATTGGCTGCAACTGCAAAGTAAAATTCAATGATTGCATTTCTATGACTTTACAAAAGAGGACAAAAATACTGAGAGATTGATCTGATGTTAGTCAGAACAAAGAAAGATGTCAAATTTGCATATAATTTTCATCATAAACAGTATTTTTGGGCAATTTAATGCCAGGGTATTAAAACACATAAATGTACATTAAACTTTTTTAAAAGTGGGCATGAAAGGATCTTTTCTTCTCTATTGTGTCGTATATCAGAGTGAAACGCTTCTCGAACAAGAACAAATGTAGGCGGGGCTTGATTGTGTCTGTGGGGAATTGATTGGATGGTGGTGGTTTGCTATTGGTGGATCTCATGTGAGTGACAGGTTGCCCCGCCCTCGTCATCAGAGAAGAGGAAGATATTCTGATTCAAGATTACGAGGAACATGAATTTAAAACTATAATGATGCGCAACAATAAATCATTTAGAATAAACGCCGCAATATTCCATAAAAAAAATGAGAATAGTCCATTTTAATTTCATGGTGCCTTTAATAACTGTGGAAACGGATCATCACAATCTGTGAATAGGGTCCGTTAGCCAAAATATGGTCATTTTTTGCACTGACCACAACTCATTCATTGGTTAATCAAACCGTGTTTCCAGTTTGTAAGATTCTGCCAAAGATGTCCTCATTCCCAAACACATCAAATCAAAATCAGACTGAAACGACAACAGATCGAGTCGCGTCTGTCTGATCCGATTAACCCCTTAAAACCCACCTGAAGGGAAGCACGTGAAGGACTGAAATGGCATCTCTGTCTTTCTCATGGCACAGATTAACATTTGAAAACTCTTTCCTACTTCCCTCCGCAGACGTCTCTCTTTCTCTCGCCCTCTTTCGCGGGCTGCCGTCCATGGCTCGGAGCGAGACTGTTAGTTAGCAATACTCATAAAAACTCAATTCATCAGGAAGAGGATCGTTTGGTGCGGGCAGAAAGCACACAAAAGGGTGAAGCTTGTCAGAGAGACAGGTGGCAAGAGATCTGGCTCTAATAGTGAGCAATATGAATAATAGATTCTGCTAAATGTATGCCAGTAAACACAGCTGCCTCCGCTCGCGTCCAAAAGAACAGCTTGGCAGGACGCGGCGTGCGGCGCGGAGGGGAGACGGGCCTCTCCTCTCCTCTGCTCTCCTCCGTGAGCCCCACCTGAGGACAGAGGCCGATTAACTAATCAAATGTGCCAGCTAAAGAGGGGAAGAGGAAACAGGAGGAGACAAAGAAGAGAGAGAAGGCCGTTTAGCCCGTTGCGGCCTGATGGCAGGTTGTTAGAGAAAGAATGAAGGTCTAATGATGATCCGGTGAGGTTAAAACAGGATGAAGTCATTGGGCTCTCACACACACACACACTCAGACACTCACACACACACTCTCACACACACACTCACACACACACACACACGTTGTGTTTTCATGTTTTATGGGGTCATTCCATAGGCGTAATGGTTTTTCTACTGTACAAACTGTACATTCTGTCCCCCTACACTACCCCTACCCCTAAACCTACCCATCACACAAAATCTTCTGCTGTTTTACATTTTCAAAAAAGATAATTCTGTATGATTTATAAGCTTGTTTCCTCATGGGGACCAACAAAATGTCCCACAAGATCAACATTTACTAGTATTACTATACTTGTGGGGACATTTGGGTCCCCATAACGTAGGGAATACACATACACACACACACACACTCACACACACACACACATACTCACTCACACACACACACACACACACTCACACACACACACACACACGCACTCACACACACACACACACACACACTCACATACTCACTCACACACACCCAACCCCTTTATAAACCATTATGTATATTCGTTATATCATACTAGATTTATTTATATTATTATTGTATATTATATTAAACTATTTAAGTGTTTAATTTTTTATTTATTTAAAAACATGTTTTGATAAAGTTAATATTTATATTGTCATATTTATTTAACATTTCACTATTATTTAATATTTACTTAATATTTAAGTTTTTAATATTTTATGTACATTGCTACAAAAGAATGCAATTATGTTTATATATGTAAATATATTTTGCAACACAGTATATTTGCATAATTACACAGAAAATCAGCTGAATATAAATGAGTGATTTGAATGAAGTATCCAAACGTAATGATGGTTAATCATCAGAACTGACCGGGGAAAAAGCGTCTCATTACAGGAAAAGCTGTAAAAACTCCTATAACTGAGTAAAATTGTGGTAAAATCATGGTAATGCGTGGCCTTCCGACTGCGGTATGATAAAAGATACCAACGTTCAGTTACTTTATTAGCTATAATAATTTGACAATTAGTCCACTAAGTAACTGTAAGCGTGAGGTTCACTACAGGAAACGTGTTGATGGAAATGATGCAGTGACCGTTCGATAAAGGCAATACGGCCACGACCTTCATTACCGCATTAAACGCGATCGAATCGATGTGTTGTTCTCTTAAAGCTCCGATTACAAGTGAAAGCGGCGTCCGATTGGCCGGCGGAGCTGCTGATGTCATCGTCTGGCGCTGGACCGCTCTGAAGGTAGATGATGTGTTTACATTCTCTCTAGCTTTCACTGATGACTCCCCTGTTGTAGTTTAGCAAGACTTTGCCTAGCAGAAGGTAATTAATTCTTCAATTAAAATGTTGTTAAACATTTTTAATGAGCAGAAGACACGCGGGAGAGAGACGTGGAAGTATGTTTAACCGGGGAAAGAGAAAACACGGCCGTTTGAAAGTTAGTTTCTGCGAAATGCGCTCGGTGACCCACTTTACCCAAACAACAGCCAGAGAAAAAAAAAAAAGAAATATACGAATGAAAAATCGAGGAAGATGCGTGCTAGGGCTCAAAGGAAGCGTCCTTTATATCAGGTGATTACGGTTTCATTTTTCTGTGGCTTTTATCATCAGAAGGCAAATTAGGCCAGCGTTACTCTCCAAACATCCCCGTCTGCACCCCTGAAAATCAACCTATTCCCAATGTAACAGATTTAATTAATAGTGTAGCAAAATAATCTGTTGCTAAGGATGGGGAGAAAGAAGGGAGCTCGTAATTGGGATGCTATCTATCCTCTATAATTAAAGTCAAGTGAGTGACACGCAAGTTTATTCCTCTCGAAACAAACACTGTTGTTTCCGCGCGTCCGGTCGGAGCGACGGCCTCAAGGTCACGCTCGCGCCGGTAATCTCCACCCCGCCGTAGTTCATTATGACGACAGCGTTCGGTAGTTTCCTGCGATGGCGGCTTCAATTAGAGACGTGTAAATGTGTTGTTTGCTTAATCACTCCAAAACTGGCCCTCAGGACTCGCCTAATGCAACTCCATTAAGAGCCCCATCAAAACAAAGATTCTGCTCCTAATGACCGTAATCTCTTTCCTTCGTCAAACAAACGCCAAATCTCAGACCCAAATCACCGCGTGATGAACGAGCCCGCCGCGGAGATGCGCAGACCTCTGATACGGACGCACCGGCAGATCAAGTTTCCTCTCGTTTTAGAGCCTCAGGAGGACCGACAGAACCAGAGATAAACATCGTACAAACATCATCATTTACGCAATTACCGTGTACTTCCTGTCACCCATCCGTCAGCCGCCGCTCGGCCTGCTGCCGCTCCTCAAAAACCGCTCGGAAGAGAAAGACAAAGCAATTTATGCAACTCTCCGTGCCATCGTCATGACTGCAAAACATATATAGAGTCGGAATCTAGTGAGACGTGGACGGACTGACCCTCAAAAACCGTCAGCAACACGACAGGTAACAGATGGAGGAATAAACATGGATTCACTTGCGCTGATAAACATGGTTTTGTGCAGGAGATTCTTCCACTGATTTACTACAGAAAAAGTGTTGCTGTACACATTAAGCTATTTGAGAAAAGCAATACTGTGATAATAATATAATAATACAACCTACTGCCTCTCTCAGGCTGTTCCCACCTCGCTTTGGTCATCGGATCAAGTGGACGACGCTAAACACAGGTGTGAACTGACTGTAAACGTTTTGAGCTTGTCCACTTTCAACCACTTCCATTGTGATGGAACAGACCGTCTCCTCGACATCTACTGACCTAACAAGTCAACATCATGTGAAGCACACCAGCCACAGGGGATTTAAAGTTTGTCGGCTGAAGACTGAAGCACAATGTAGCATTCGGCGTTGTTGGTCTTGAGGCTGTGAGAGCAGAAACTAAAGCTGATGCTCTCCATGTGTTTTTCCGTCGTCTCCGGGAACGCTTATGTTGTCCATTATGTTGAAGTATCTAAAAATGCAAAAATCCTCCACTTGAAGAAATCAGGTCAAAAGTGGACAAAAGACACAGAAACAGCAGGTGTAAACAGGAATCTCCCTCCTGATCCGATCCACCAAAACGCATGTTAATTCCAGGAGGGAACAGACTGAATCCATGTGTCGCTTTCTTAAAAGTCATAATAAGAAATGAAAGCAGCCACCGATTGCTGATATCTTTGGCTAATCGTCACAAATGCATGTAAAGCTCTGACTTTAAGGCTGTTTTTACTTATTTTTGTAGTATAAAACATTTGAGCTCAGAGTTTGACATCCAGTGAACAGTGTTTCTGTCCCGTCGGTGTGAACGAGCTGCTCGCTTTAATTACACGGGATCATGTTTTCCCAGGATATTATGCTTTTTTAATATTGATAAAGCAAGGCCTGCTTGTGTGAATGGTTTTTCTCGGGGTTCTTGCGCGTCGGATCGCGGGACAGGTAATAAACAGGCCTTTAATTGCGGCGGTGCGACGAACACACAGCCCATTTCATTAGGCATAAATAATTTGGCCGCTTGGGTATGTGCATTCTCAATTACCCATTCTTTTTGTATTCCAAATTACAGATTCTTTCTGATGTTTCTTTAACAATATTAACGAGCTATGTAAACTAGCCATTGGCTTTTTATAGCTCTTCGTATTTTTAGGTTTTTCAAGATCTGAATGCATTTTTTTTTGCAGCACTGAGAGAAAAGTCACGGCGTCTTTTATGTGCGGCTCCACGCTGCAATTAAGGTGATCAAACTTCTTTTCCACTACTTCTTTCCTAATTTAGTTTACACTGATAAAAAGTACTATGGCAATACCAAATGTATTTATTTATTGCAAAAGCAACATGGAAATGCCCATTACTTGTAAATGACTCAGTCCAGCAAATGTCTCACATTCTGTATTTTATACTCAACCTGCGATCTGACTGTCATCGGTAGGAGATTATGATGAGATTATTCAGCGATTACAGAGATGATCGGCGTCTGAATTAAAGCTCTAACGACAATATTAAGCAGCTTCTTTACTATTAGTGCTGAAATATCATTTTTACAGCCGCAGTGATTCACTGGGGGAATCAGTTCATATAAACGTAGATGGACATGATCTCTGCATCAGCAGAAGGGCCGAGTATAGCCTGTACATAAGTCAGGGACTAATTAAAATGTCCTTCCTCGTTAGTGCTGATTGGCCTGTGTGTGTTGGCCAGTCTGTGTCTCTGGCACAAGAACACGCTGCCAAATTTAGACATGTGTGTCACTGGTCACGCGCCCATCAGATGGACCACAGCAGAACTGGGGCAGCCGGTAATCCCTGAAGAGCGTGAAGTCTTCACGCACACCGACAGAAAGAACATTTAATAATTCATAAACTGAAAAACTCTAAACATGTATTTACTCACATTAGTTCTTTAGAAATGTGAAGTTTCTGTGTACGAGAGAGTGTGTGTGTGTGTGAGAGTGAGAGTGTGTGTGTGTGATTTGACTGCTAGTCAGAGAAAAAAATCCCAACTGTCCAAATTTCTCACTTCACACCTTCTCTCTTTCTCTCTGAGTCTGTCTTGCCAATCTTATTTTCTGTGACGTCTTTCCATCCATTTCATTTGGGTTTTGAAAAACTCCACCATTAATTGCTGTCCTCAAGAACACACACACACACACACACACATATGTTGTGTTTTCATGGTTTATGGGGTCATTCCATAGGCGTAATGGTTTTTATACTGTACAAACTGTACATTCTGTCCCCCTACACTACCCCCACCCCTAAACCTACCCATCACACAAAATCTTCTGCTATTTTACATTTTCAAAAACGATAATCCTGTATGATTTATAAGGTTGTTTCCTCATGGGGACCAACAAAAGGTCCCCACAATGTCAAGATTTACTGGTTTTACTTACGTTGTGGGGTCCCCACAATGTAAGGAAAACAAGTACACACACACACACACACACACACACACACACACGTTGTGTTTTCATGGTTTATGGGGTCATTCCATAGGCGTAATGGTTTTTCTACTGTACAAACTGTACATTCTGTCCCCCTACACTACCCCTACCCCTAAACCTACCCATATTTTACATTTTTAATAAAACAAAGTTTATGTTTTTAAAGGTATTTGAAATATGAGGACGCGAGAAATGTCGTCATAAAATATGTTTACATCGTAACACCAGTGTCATACCCATGTCCTCATAAATCACAAAAACGCACACACACACACACACACACATACGTTGGAGGTAAATTAATGACAACGGTAAATGCATTTTAATGTCTGAAATTCAGCATGGTTGTATATTTCACTCCCGGGGTCGGCAGTTGCGCCGGCGAAAACACCTCAAGTTTTTTTTGCAAAAGAGACTTAAACTACTCTGTCAATTTTGGAAATACAAATACGAGTTATACATTATTAAACACTGAGGAATGTCTTCCTTTATTTGTTTACACTCAGTAAAATCAAAATGTTGTGCTTTTTGCAAAATAAAGAAAACTAATATTATGCGTGATCTGCCGTATCTTTCACAATGAAGTCCTTTCTGATAGTCGTTAGAAAATTAACTGTAACTTAGTTAATTCTTATCACACAAGCATGAGACATTTATCTAAAGAAATCATTTAAGTCAAATCAAAAAGAAATATTACCTGTGAATGGAATCTGTTTGAAAAGAGAGCGCTGTCGGTCGAGAGTCAGCTCATTATCCGCTGACGCCCGCCGAGAGCGATCTGAGGCCATCGATAAAACACTGAAAAATCAGATCATCAGATTCACGTTCATCGTTTTGAAATGCAGCG
Source organism: Zacco platypus (assembly GCA_038088235.1). Classification (NCBI taxonomy): domain Eukaryota; kingdom Metazoa; phylum Chordata; class Actinopteri; order Cypriniformes; family Xenocyprididae; genus Zacco; species Zacco platypus. The sequence continues at coordinate 489,251 of CM076074.1, forward strand.
AGGAATAATTCTGACGAATTTACCACAGAGGAAGAGTGCGACTTTTGATTTCATTTCGAGGATCAACTTGATCGAGCCGATGATTGTGAATGGTAAGTTTTTTTATTCTTAAGTTATTCTAATCATGATATAGTATTTGTGAACATTAAATTGCATAAAGACTGTTTAAATATGAATCCTGCATGTTGTGTGTGAATGAATGGGGCAGACGCGCGGGTTCGTTTAGCGCACACACACAACTCACATCAGTAAACATGACATACTGCCTTCTCTCGAACTATAATGCTCTGAGATGAGTAAAACCCACTGAAATGTGTAATAAATACTGAAATCAAATGTGTCAGAAACATATTAAACTGCACTTTAACATTTATTTGCTCTATAATAAAACAAATATAATACATAAAATGTCATAGAGGTAAAATGAATGTTAAGATTCCTTCGACAGTTTTGGACAGATTATGACGTGTTTACTGTGCCACAACAATCAGTATATTAATATATATATATATATATATATATATATATATATATATATATATATATATATAATATTTCAATTAAAAACATTTCGCATGCATTTTCGTTATTAAAAATTCAATAATTCATATTCATCTTCCAGACTTGATTTCCAAAATATTCATTCTTTTTAAAAATGCAAACTATAATATTCGACAAGCCATTTTTGATCTGTTTTATTTCAAAATTTGCATTTTGTTTCAAATATATTTGTCATTAATTTACTTACACACACACACACACACACACACACACTCGCGCAAAAAGCCAATTAGTAGATTCATTGTTTAAACACCTCAGAGTGTTGTGGGCGGTTGCCAAGGCGTTGCTATGTGGTGTTCAGAATGGGTTTTACCATGTTGCATGCAGTCACATGGGTGTTCTGGATGGATGGTTGCTAAGGTGTTGATAGGGTCTGCGTAGGTCTTGCTATACGGTTGCTAGGGTGCTCGGATGGTTTGGGTCCCTCCCGTGAGATCAACGCATCTGGAACGGTTTGCTGTGAATCATTGCGGTCGGGCCATTTTTCTCACTGAAGACTCCAAACGAAACGAACGGCGCACATTTCATGAAGTCGAGTGTGTGTGTGATAGGTGTCAGATCTGAGCTCCCCCCGCAAAACCGGCGCGTGGAATAATCCCGTTCCCGACCGCGTGACCCGGGGCGAGAGAGAAACCGGACCTGATAGTTCTGCTGCATTTGAATGTTCCTCTCAGAAACACTTTACATATTCAAAGAGCATTTAGTGTGCGATTCCCTCTCATGTCCGGGTCAGTCCGCGGGTCCCCGTTCGATTGAAGTTCTGCTATTTCGCGAGGTGCAATAACACAGGGAGAGCAAACATAAACAGGATTAGTATTATCGCAGGCGTATGTGAGAACTAACTGGCATATTCAGAGAAATGCAGATAACAGCATGAATATGTAAAGCAGGCGAGTTCTTTTGAAGATGTTTGGAGCTCTTCTCTTGAAACAGACAATAACGGCCTTACAAGCAGACTTATCACAGGGGCCAACTATTAAAAATGTGCTCGCTTTTTATCACGCGCAACACAAACACACGCGCGCGCATCTGTGCGGCCCGTCAGCGTTAAGATTATAATCTGGAATTCACCGCTGGATTGATAGGACAGCGAAAGAGCAAACGGCCTGTTCTCCAAATGTTTGCGTTCTTTCCTCCGACACAATGAAGAGAAAATTGAGTCTATTTGTCAGCTGAGTCGCGGATGAAGAATGACAAATAATTTTCTAAAGGACGTCTCCGTCTCCTTCCCCTCCCTGCGGTGAGAAGGCAGAATCTCCGACAGTTATGGGATCTTACAGATGGCGGACGCGTCTAATATCGAAGCGACACCGGGATCGGCGCCGCGGCAGAGACCAGGATGCTGATTTATAGATGCGGCTCAGAGAGTTAATTGCGGCGCACAAGTTTCAATCACTCTTTTGGGAGGTTTCTGGGACACGAGGCTGCAAATCTGCATCAACAAACACACAAACAAACAAACGCATCCATATTTCACACATTCATTTGCTTATTTGTGTTTACTAACCTCGAGACTGCACAATGCCGCTAAAATTGCCCTCCTTTCAGAATTCAATAAGCGCGATGAAACATTGACAACATGACTGCGTATGTTTGTTTCTGCTGGATGGGAATCAATCTTTAAGAGTTGGAGAGAGTTCACACGCGACACGCACTGTGTGTAAATCATCTGTGATGTGTTTAAGATTCGTCTTCATTTGATTCGCTGTGATTAAAATCAGTGGAAACCGCCAGTGTCTGAACTTCAGAAAACAGTTGAAGAACAGATGAAGGGAAAAGGGGGAAAAAGGAAAGGCGACACTCCACCGCCCGTGTCATTTCAATGTGTGTGTGTGTGTGTGTGTGTGTGTGGCGGTAATTGCTTGCAGCTAAAAATCTCATCATCAGTACAGTAGATGCACTCCACACACACACACACACACACAAACCTGATTTTATCTTCACGTACACTGATGTTTTTTACACTGTACAAACTGTATTTTCTCTCCCCTCACACTAACCTGCACATCACAGAAAACTTTCTGTTTTCCTCACGGCCGCGACCGAACGGCCCCACAATGAGGCTGCAAGATTATGACAAAAATCATATTTGTCGATTATTCCCTTGAAATTGCAATTATTAATTACAATTGACCCTTCGCAAAGTCATGCGCTCTCACGCCACACATCATGTTCTCACGCTGAAAAATGCATCACGGAGCAAAGAGACACTGACAACATATGAATCAGTTTCATATTTAAAATATTGTAATTTTTTATAAATAGGGTCTAGTGTGTGTTTAATGTGTGGTGACAGTTCGCCGTAGCTCCTCGTGAAGCGATCATCTCTTCATACTAGTTCATTTATAGCATCAAATAAACATGAATGAACATCAGAAGGAATGTTGTTTCAAGACGTGATTCAAGTTCACCAACGTTAATCTACTAACTCCCCTGACCGCTTTGACGGACAAAATGGAGGATTCGGGGTTATGATTGGTCAGATCGCCTGTCAATCAAACTGTTTGTGAAGAGTCAGTTGTCACAGTTTACATTGAATGATGTTTTGAATGGCTTTAAACCATTGTTTGAAGCAACTGCATGCCATATTTTTTATATACAAAAAAAACAGCTTTTTTATTACTTTTCTATTGCATTAAGATTCAAATATCAACTACATGTTGGTTTGGTTTCTTCATATAAAAAGAAGTAAACATATCCATGGTATAGTATTTTGCACCATGTTGTTACAGGCAGGGTGTCTCCTGAAGGACTAACGTGATCCCGGTTGCGTTTCCACCGGCAGTAGGAACTCTGAAGTGACGTAAACTGCGCTTGTCGCTGTGATTTATTTTGACTGAGTTTGAGCGCACAGTCTCAATCTCTGCCTTCATTAGTCTTGTCTGATACGTAATTAGATCAAACTGTTATACTAAGAAAGTAGACAGGATGTAAAAAAGTGCCATCATTATGTTCCGTTTGTTTGTGTCCGTCACATGATCCTTTGTTCCGTTTCCCGTCTCCTCATCGTCATTAGTTGGTTGTGTCAGCGGTGTCATTATCATCATTGTGTTCACGATCCTCACGTTCGGTCTCGACTCTGATATGAGTTTTTGTTGCCAGTTCTGTTGCATCTTCACATATTAAACTACGCTTTGGATTGTACTCGTCTTCCTCGTCTGCCTTCCTCACAGCTCCACGTGACAGTGTGGTTGAAGCAGAAACACATAATGGTTTTGTTTGGTCCACTCAAAGTCGCGCTTGAATTTCTGAGAGACGTCCTTCTATCTAGAGTTACCGTAAATATATGTCTGTGCAAACAACTTTTTAAAATGGCGGGTGCTGGTGTTTCACGATTGTTCGATCACTGATGTCACTGGTAGTTTCTTTTGTGCTGTTTTACTCTCTGAAACATAACGCTCTAAACACACCTCTTAAGTACACAGAATAAAGGACGTGGACATTGTTTTTTGAACAATAACGAAATCGTGGCATCCGTAATCATAATCACCAGGGCTGGGTCTGTTACTTTTAAAACGTATTTCACTACAGATTACAAAATACATGCTTTAAAAAGTCATTTGTAACGTATTTCGTTACATTACTCAAGTTTAGTGACTTAATCTAAATACTTTAGAATACTTTGGAATACTAATAAGTGTGGAACAAACACAAAAAAGGTCATTGCAAGTTTTTATCTCACAATTCTGACTTTTTCCCTCAGAATTGCGTGATATAAAGTTGCAATTGTGAGTTATAAAGTCACAATTATGAGATATAAACTCACAATATTGAGAAAAGTCAGAATTATGAGATATAAACTCACAATATTGAGAAAAGTCAGAATTATGAGATATAAACTCACATACTAAACTCACAATTGCAAGAAAAAAAGTTAGTATTGCAAGTTTATATCTCCTAATTCTGACTTTATAACTTGCAATTGTGAGTTTAAATCTCGCAATTCTGAGAGAAAGAAGTCAGAATTGTGAAACACAAACTCACAATTGTGAGGAAAAAACAAATTGTGAGAAAAAGTTGCAGTGACGAGTGAATTATACAATGACTCACAAAACATGAAAACAGTGGAAAACATGAATCTTAACTCTTTTTCAGACGGTCAGAGTCAGAGAATCACCAATCGCTGTTTAAATGACATTAAAACTCAAAGTAATCACTTTGGTAATCTAAAACACTTTTCAGATGTAACTGTAATCTGATTACCACCCATTTAAAATGAAACTGTAATGAAATACAGTCACTCAAATGTTGTATTTTAAATACGAAACTAAGTTACTTGTATTTCGTTACTCCCCAACCCTGATAATCGCAGTTATAAATTTGATTAATTGTGCCCATAATGTCAACATTTTACTATCTTCCTGAACTCAGTTTGTGGACAAATACAATAATGATAAAGTTTGAGTTATTATTAAATTTGATGAGAACAGGGAAGTTCACTGCAGAACTATAGCGATAATGACACTCGAACACTTACAGAGAGATGATTCTCCAGCTCATGAATGATAAACATCGACAGCCAATCAGAATCCAATCACTTAAAATAAACAGAACGTCGTCGTGCGTTGGGTTCTTTTACCGTTATAGTTATAGTGTGAACGGACCTTTAACCGTCACAAGCAGAACGCTACGGTTTCTATCTGTTTTATTACGTTTGGATGGACTGAGATTTTTGAAAATGGGAATAAACATTCCTCACTATTGTGCAAAAACATTTGCACGATCTGTCATGACATATTTTGTTTTCTGTGGTTTTAACTACTGCAGAAAAAAACAACTGTGGCTGGTCGCTCGACATGTCAATCAGATGGTGGGCGGGTCTTGCACAGATTGGGGAAGTGGATCATGTGTGTTTGTTTACATCAGAGCAGAATCATTCACACATCTTTATGTGTGTCTTTCCTGCTGACAGTGTTCAAGAAAAAGAAGGAAATGTTTTATTTTACACCAAGCATCACAACTGATATTCGGTTTCATATGAGTGGAAGGATGCTCTTAAAAACGGAGGGGAGGGTCAGAATCGTCTCTTTCTCTGCTCTTAATTTCTTACCAGCTTCATGTCAAAGCTGCTTCCAGAAAGAGCGAGAGAATAAAGCAGAAGTGTGTCGCGGATGAAACGTCTCCGGCGCTCTGGTGACAACATGGCCGCCCTCCCTCTGGCTGCCGTCCAAATTCTGCTCGTCTTCTGGGAAAACAGGAGGAGAAATGGAACAACTGGTTTTAATGAAACAATTACAAGACACTAATTATTATGTTAATGTTTGCCTACTATCATCAGGAACCGCTAACAGCCTTCTGCACCTAGAGGTTTAACAGCACTGCGTTTCTTCCCCAGGAAACAGAACGCTTTTCAATAGAGACACGTGTGCAGGAATATGTTTGAGTGTGTGTGTGTGTGTGTGTGTGTGTGTGTGTGTGTGTGTGTGTGTGTGAGTGTGAGTGTGTGTGTGTGTGTGTGTGTGTGTGTGTGTGTGTGTGTGAGTGTGTGTGTGTGTGTGTGAGTGTGTGTGTGTGTGTGTGTGTCTGGGAAAACACGGCATGTGAGTGCTGGATGTTCCTGGCAGGTACAACAGACCGAGGGTCAAGGGAACATCTAAATTAACAACTAAACAACATTCATCAACTGAACAAATGAAACAACCGTCAGCAACTAGGAAAATTACAACACTGATCTTCATTTTATTCTTCAATCAAAACACATACTTGAGAAACAAAAATTTATGGAAAAAATAAGTGAGTTTATGCTTAGTTTAAGCTAAGAAAAAATAATCTTCTTTTTTATTTTTATTTTTTTTTCGTTTTAAGCTCAATTAATTCTGATAAATTTTTCAGAAAACAATACTTAATATCTAATATTTGCTTCTCAGGTAAATGTAAATGTCTCGTTCAGAAGATCTGCTCCATTGTTTCTCCTGTATTTGGTTTAATGCTCCAAAAAGTTGAATGAAAACAATAAACCGCCCCAAAATATAAATGAATTTATAATGATTAACCCGTATGACTGTATTCCAGAAATTCCTCAAAATATGCAGTTTTTTGTCTATAATGACGACGAACGTTGTTGATTCTTGATCACTCCATTCCTAACATTCTTAAATCAACACACATTTATTTGAAATGAATTATCAAAATCAAATGATTTTACACTTAAAACAAGAACAAATATCTGCCAACGAGATCACAAAAATATTCTTGTCTTCCCTTTAAATTAAGTTTATTTGTCTGACTCCACTATTTGTTTCTTTATTCAAGCATAAAGTCGCTCAATTTGGATCTTTTTCCCCATCTTCAGTCATTTTGCTTCTCCAGTAAATGAATGTTTTTTTCCAGTGTGTAATCCATGTAACTCCAGATTTGAGTTCCTCTGCTCTCAAAACATATTTTATTGAGATGAGGCGGGTCAGGAGGCGTCATGCGAAGCTTCATTGGCTCTCATAAGCGTTCAAAGTGCATCGAGTTGCAGAAATCTGAATCATGATGCAAGGACTAATGACTCTTGATATTAATGACGTCAGACCAACACATCACGAGAGGAGATTTTCAATGAATAACGACTAAATGTATTAAAACTGAACATCACATCATGACTGTACTCAAAGCTGCCATGTCACGATCAGGTATAAGACACGATGTTAAACACTTTTTTGCATCCATTTGTCATTTGTCTTGTATGGAAACGAACAGCGTGAAGAAATCATACGCCTTATAAATTTGGAACGACATGCGGGTGAGAAAACGATGACAGGATTTTCATCTTCGGATGAATTACTTCTTTAAAACAGTATGAATGAACGGCGCGTCCCGTGAGAGGCTAAATCAAATCTGTCTAAAGGTCACTTTGCTTTGTTTCACACTTTTGGTCAGCAACCAAAAGCCGTCGGACGATTGTGTGCTGAAAGATATTCAACAGTTATGATTAATAAGCTAAATATGGCAGCGGTACTTCTCCATTTCCCTCGCTCCCCCAAAACTGAAACATTTCCAGCCAGGCGGACTGAATCCAGCGCCGTCCAAATGCTTAATTTCATTACATGGTATTAACACACACTGGCTTCCCCCGAATGGGCGGCTTTGAGCTCTCAGGCCTCGAACAATAACCCCGAGCAGCCAGGGGCCGCCGGCACAAACGCCACGCGGGAGAGCCGTTTCATAATCCTGAAGTCTGTCAAATATTTTGATGTGTCCCGCGCACCACGGCGCGCCACCTCCCGGGCCTTTTCCGTTCTCGGGAACAATCGCCTGAGACGGACAGAGCCACCGGTTCCTGACAGAGAAACCCGAGCTCACGCGGGCCCTGCAGCTGCTCGTCTTCCCATGAGCAGGCGGGACGCCGCTCTCAGGAAACGCCTCTCGACCCGACCCGACCGCCACGCGGGTTACCCACAGTGCACTGCTGTCTGACGGGGTCACGCTCAGGAACCAAGTCTGAGAGCTGACTGTAAATGAAGAAAATGTCCAAGAAAGGGCAGGGGAAAGAGTCTTCTGCACATGATCTGAACGTGTGACATCACTGCCTCCTGAAACTAATCCTGACAGGCTGCGTTCACAACAACACACTCCCGGATAAAACACTACTGCAGTTCATAACACAACACTGACTCTTCGCTGCTTCCATAAAGAATCCGTGGAATCTTTCCATTGCACAAAACGATCTTTATATGTAAGAATATTAAGATGTAAGACCAAAAA